>CAWUFW010001577.1:0-477500 GCA_963921515.1 Calotriton arnoldi
TAGCCAAAACAACTGCCAGGACAACACTCCCAGCCATCCTGTCAGCACAGCCAGCCCACCCCACAGGGAAGCAGAGTCAAAAGGAAGGAAGCATGGGCATGCTGGGAAGGGGGTGGAGGCAATAGCATGATGGGAGTCGTAGTCACAGACATTGCTCAGCCTCACAACTGGCCCATCAACACCACCCTGAACCATGCTCACATCACAGGGAGTGGAGAAGGACTCACAAGATGGCTGACACTGGCTACTGCTGTGGGGAGCACAAGGCCCTGCTGCCAACTGTGCACCAACAAACAGCAGGACACCACTGACTGACATCCTGAGAGACAACTTACACTCCCTGCAATGCAAGCACGTTCCATGGTGGGATATCCGGCTGGCTGGGTGGGAAGGGGGACTTGCAGCACTGACCATAGTCACCAGCACCTCCCTCACACCCCCCAACACAAACTCCACAGTACCCACCTGGTAGAATGCAATGCCCTCCATCCTAACACAAGATCCCACAAAGCACCACCACCCTGGGTTATGTTGTGTGAAGCACAGGGACACTCTTGGGACTCTTAGCCAAACAACTGCCAGGACAACACTCCCAGCCATCCTGTCAGCACAGCCAGCCCACCCCACAGGGAAGCAGAGTCAAAAGGAAGGAAGCATGGGCATGCTGGGAAGGGGGTGGAGGCAATAGCATGATGGGAGTCGTAGTCACAGACATTGCTCAGCCTCACAACTGGCCCATCAACACCACCCTGAACCATGCTCACATCACAGGGAGTGGAGAAGGACTCACAAGATGGCTGACACTGGCTACTGCTGTGGGGAGCACAAGGCCCTGCTGCCAACTGTGCACCAACAAACAGCAGGACACCACTGACTGACATCCTGAGAGACAACTTACACTCCCTGCAATGCAAGCACGTTCCATGGTGGGATATCCGGCTGGCTGGGTGGGAAGGGGGACTTGCAGCACTGACCATAGTCACCAGCACCTCCCCTCACACCCCCCCAACACAAACTCCACAGTACCCACCTGGTAGAATGCAATGCCCTCCATCCTAACACAAGATCCCACAAAGCACCACCACCCTGGGTTATGTTGTGTGAAGCACAGGGACACTCTTGGGACTCTTAGCCAAACAACTGCCAGGACAACACTCCCAGCCATCCTGTCAGCACAGCCAGCCCACCCCACAGGGAAGCAGAGTCAAAAGGAAGGAAGCATGGGCATGCTGGGAAGGGGGGTGGAGGCAATAGCATGATGGGAGTCGTAGTCACAGACATTGCTCAGCCTCACAACTGGCCCATCAACACCACCCTGAACCATGCTCACATCACAGGGAGTGGAGAAGGACTCACAAGATGGCTGACACTGGCTACTGCTGCGGGGAGCACAAGGCCCTGCTGCCAACTGTGCACCAACAAACAGCAGGACACCTCTGACTGACATCCTGAGAGACAACTTACACTCCCTGCAATGCAAGCACGTTCCATGGTGGGATAACTGACTGGGTGGGTGGGTGGGTGGGAAGGAGGTCTGGCTGTCAACCAAACACAATCAATGCAGACCATGTTCACACCCCAGAGAATACATAGAAATGCCCAAATAATGCAGGACAATGTGCCACACCAATATCAACCCCTGACTGTGACGACTTAGGACAATACAATGTACAGGCCCGCACCCCGAGGCACAGTCACAACTGTCAGGTGTGTCAACCACTGATGCCTGCAGAAACATGACATACATTGTTTGTGTCTCCCAAAAACAGGTGATGATAGGGACACAGCAGCAGACGCTGAGGAGTCCCAGTCCCAGGCTCAAGAGGATGCCGAGCTCACTGGCGTCGTACAGCCTCTGTCCTCCTCGGACGATGAAGAACAACCTGGCACATCCGGTGCAAGTCAACATGCTGCACCAGCAGGACCACCAGCTGCAGCACCAGCAGGTCCACCAGCTGCACCCCCTGCACCCACCCCTCCAACGACTGTCACCACGAATACCATCCCTGCCGACATGGACAGAATAAGGAACAACACCAGCGCAGTGACCCTGGACCAACCTGGGGCCATGGACACCACCACCACCACCAACCCCCAAGGTGGACCAGGGTTATCTGTGCGTGCAACTGCACACACTGCACATGTCAGCAGGGGTGGTGGGAGGGGTGGGAGACAGAGGTCGCTGCTTGCAGACGTTGCTGGTGTGCATGAAGACCCACAACTGGTACGCATAGCTGATGCGTACCAGTCCAGCACCGGAGAGCTCAGCCAGGTAGTGGGGCTCCTCAGAGACATCAAACAGCAGCAGGCTGCCCATCATGCCCGCTTGGACTCCCACATGTCCCATGTGGAGTCACACATGTCACGTGTGGACTCCCACATGTCACGTGTGGACTCCCACATGACCCGCGTGGAGTCCAAGTGGGATGTACTACATGAGATGACGGCGGTGCACAGGGACATTTTACAATGCCTCCGCCAGATGAACAGCAACCAGTCCACACCTCCCTGTGTGCCAACAACATCTGGTACCGAACAAACTGCAACTGCCACAGGGAGGGAGGAGGACTCTGGCGGAGAGTCCCCTGCACCGCAGCAGCCTGCACTTGAGGGCCCCCCCCCAAGAAGAGGGGTCGTCCGAGGAGGGGAAAGTGAGAGGCTGATGGCCAAGCGCAACTCCCAGGAAGCCTGAACCTGTTCTGGATTTTCGCCTTTGTGCACAGACTGTTCACCCTGTTGATGGCAACACTACTCCCACACATTGCATGGGGAGTACAAGTTGGAACAATGTGTCAGACAACTGTGGCCCCGATACTGGGGATCCTGTCTACCTGGACTTTCTATTCATCTAGGAACTTGGGATTGCAAGATTCATGTACAGCACAATCCATCCTATGCACTATTATCACAGATGTATCACAATAAACACAATAATACACCATACTTGCCTCTGTCGTGATTCCAACGTGGGTACTGTTATGGGGATGATGAACAACAAAATTACACTGTGTATGCGAACTGCAACAGCAAGGACAACACAGGCATGTGAGTACAGGCAACGTGACACATATGAGGGAGACACACCACCAGGGCTACACAACACATACACACCTAGGCCATCTGACTCATTGCCTACACTGATGTTGCCAGGGAAGACGGTGCAATGCACAGACACCACACCCATTCCCAGTTGTAGTCAAGTAGCCCACAGGTGCAGTAAGCAAATGGCAGTCAAATGTGTGACCACAGACAACGCACATCACTAAGTGAAGCACAGGTTTATTACACAGTAGCAACATGCCGTAACCACTACAGATGCAAGGTAACCCCACCTGGTAGCGGGCACACAGTCAACAACTGTAGACAGAAGGAAGTCCATGGGTGTGGCGCACATCACCTGTAGGGACACAACAGCTACCAGCCTGGATGTGCAATCACGTTGTCGGTGGACACAGTTGACCAAACGAATCTGAAAGTACCCTGTGAAGGACAGAAATGACACACAGTCAAAAGCAATGGAGTACAGGACAGAACAGCAAAACTCATGCACAATACATGTTACAAGATACCCACCCAGAACCAAGTTAGCATGTCAACACTGTTGGGGAGTACAGCCCACCTGTCACCACACATCGCAACACACATCCAGTCAAGTAGCCCATGGACACACTCCAACAGCACCAGAGCACCACCCACACATCATGCCAACTCACATCATTGACATGACACCTCAGGATACTCACATTCAGCTAAAGAAGTTGGTGATGAGCTGTGTGCGGACATCACCATCACCATCATCATCATCATCGTCACTGGCATCGTGTTCCAGGCCAGGATCCTCCACAGGTGGCGGATGTTGGTCATCGTCATCCTGGATGAGAGGCAACTCCTTCCGCACTGCCAGGTTGTGGAGCATGCAGCAGACGATGATAATCTTGCACACTTTCGCAGGGGCATATGGGAGGGACCCTCCGGTCTTGTCCAGGCAGCGGAAGCGGCTCTTCAGGAGACCAAAGGTCCGCTCAATCACTCTCCTGGTCCGACCATGTGCCTCATTGTAGCGCATCTGGGCAGGTGTCACAGGGTTCCTGAGGGGTGTCAGCAACCACGGCATGTTGGGGTATCCCGAGTCACCTACGGACAGACAAGTGCACATCAGCTGACTTGGAAAAGTGGGCGGAATACTACAGATCAGATCACACACAATGGCACAAAGTCAGTACACACCGACAAGCCAGGCACGCTGGTTCTGCATCTGTGCCATCAACCTGGGGATGCGACTACTCCTCATCACAAAGGCATCGTGTGCTGAACCAGGGAAACGGGCACACACGTGTGTGATGGTCATGTCTGCAAGACACACCACCAGTGCATTGACCGAGTGGTAGTGCTTGCGGTTCCTGTAGGCCTGCTCCTGGGCCTGTGGTGGTACCAAAGCCACATGTGTCCCATCAATGGAGCCAATGACATGCGGCATCCTCCCCAGGGCATAAAAGTCACTCTTCACGTCAGTGAGTCGTCGCAGTCTAGGGAAATAGATGTACCGGTTCAGGAAGAGCAACATTGCCGCCAAGAAATCGCGGAGCACACGGCTGAACATGGTCTGTGACATCCCACCAGCAGACGCCACAGTATGTTGGAAGGTACCGGTGGCAAAGAAGTGTAGGGCTGCCATCACCTTCACCTTGGGGGTCAGCGCTGTAGGATACGGACGGCCAGGCTGCAAATGTGGGGACAACTGCACTGCAAAATCCTCAATCAGCTGCCTGGTGAAGCGGTACCGTCGGATGCTGTCCCGTTCCACCATCGTTGCCAGGTCTGGGAATGGCCGATGGACAGCAGGAGCCCTGCAGTGCAGAGGAGAAGTAAGCAAGATCGTCAGTCACCCCACATATGCGGCATTGAACACACTCAAGATCCCAACATACATCATCATGAGGCACAACTACATGAAGTGTGCAGTACCGGAACGACATGTATGGTACATACATGGCCAACATCTGTCAACACGGTCCTACAGGTGGCATCAATTTGTCCCAGGTTGGCCCATTGGATATCATGATGCTGTGTCACAGTCACCCCCAGTGACATGTGAGGACAGATGTGCCCCAGGCACCACAGCTCAACGACAGGCACATTCCCAGGGACCCTGTAATGCCACATGGACACTGGCATCACCTGGAGTATCATGTGTACACCACAACAAAACAAACATGACCCCCACAGGTAGTGGCCACACTTGCCATGGCAGGAGAGCCATGGACGTCTGTGACACACACGCACAACATCAGAGTCCATGCACACACAACGTGGATGTGGAGACTGTCTCCCATTGTGCACATGAAATCAGAGACATTGTAAACACTACATGCACAAAGACTGTGGAGGGCCATCACTATTGTGCCACTGGGACACCCTGGCTCAAACATACCGTCCCACATGGGACTCACGGGGTATGTGACATGACATACACAAACACCACTGTGAAATGTGACCATGGCACATGCACAGATATGAACAGTTGCACATCACAGTGGTCACGTACACGTAACACCCAGGATCCTGTCCCCATTAACACGTGCACAGCCTGGGGGTGGCTGCCCACAGGTGACACCCACAGGACAACATGTACACCAACATACACACAATAGGAAATGCAGCCTTACATGCCTTATGATAAGGTTTGGACAGGCTGTCGTGATGTAGGTGTGCCCCTCACTCCCTGGGAGCTATCTGTGGCTGGCATATGTCCATCTGAGACAGGCATGCTGACATATGCCAGTCACATGTACAGTGATGCGTTGAACAGCAATGGACCGATCGGTGCCTCCGGCCGGCCCATTGCTTTCAATGTGTGCGGGTACGCGTTGTACCCCTGTGCGCGTTGTACTGCAATGGACCGATCGGTGCCTCCGGCCGGCCCATTGCATTCAATGTGTGCGGGTACGCGTTGTACCCCTGTGCGCGTTGTACTGCAATGGACCGATCGGTGCCTCCGGCCGGCCCATTGCATTCAATGTGTGCGGGTACGCGTTGTACCCCTGTGCGCGTTGTACTGCAATGGACCGATCGGTGCCTCCGGCCGGCCCATTGCATTCAATGTGTGCGGGTACGCGTTGTACCCCTGTGCGCGTTGTACTGCAATGGACCGATCGGTGCCTCCGGCCGGCCCATTGCATTCAATGTGCGGGTACGCGTTGTACCCCTGTGCGCGTTGTACTGCAATGGACCGATCGGTGCCTCCGGCCGGCCCATTGCATTCAATGTGTGCGGGTACGCGTTGTACCCCTGTGCGCGTTGTACTGCAATGGACCGATCGGTGCCTCCGGCCGGCCCATTGCATTCAATAGTGCGGGTACGCGTTGTACCCCTGTGCGCGTTGTACTGCAATGGACCGATCGGTGCCTCCGGCCGGCCCATTGCATTCAATGTGTGCGGGTACGCGTTGTACCCTGTGCGCGTTGTACTGCAATGGACCGATCGGTGCCTCCGGCCGGCCCATTGCATTCAATGTGTGCGGGTACGCGTTGTACCCCTGTGCGCGTTGTACTGCAATGGACCGATCGGTGCCTCCGGCCGGCCCATTGCATTCAATGTGTGCGGGTACGCGTTGTACCCCTGTGCGCGTTGTACTGCAATGGACCGATCGGTGCCTCCGGCCGGCCCATTGCATTCAATGTGTCGCGAGTACGCGTTGTACCCCTGTGCGCGTTGTACTGCAATGGACCGATCGGTGCCTCCGGCCGGCCCATTGCATTCAATGTGTCGGGTACGCGTTGTACCCCTGTGCGCGTTGTACTGCAATGGACCGATCGGTGCCTCCGGCCGGCCCATTGCTTTCAATGTGTGCGGGTACGCGTTGTACCCCTGTGCGCGTTGTACCTCAATGGACCGATCGGTGCGCACCCATTGACAATGGGCTTGCCTGGCAACGGACGCGTTTTCGAATATTCGAACGAGTCGGTTGCTGGAAAATCAGTTGGTCACCCACAACAATGTTGCAAAATCATGTATGTCATGAAGTTGAAATTTTGAAGGATGCTGTGGGCGTGTTTTGGTGCTGCTATTCCATGGATTGGCCAGATTCAGAAGATGCAAACGACTTGGACCTATCACTTTGGACACAAGGGACAGTATCTGCCTCTCCAGCACATATATATTGCTGCATGTTCCCCTGAGAGCCCACTTGCCTGCACTACATGCTCCAGGACGACATCTGCCACTGCACTGCTGCTGTCTCTGCCCCTCTGGACCCTGCAATGGCACGTACTGTGGAGAGAGCCCCAGCCTTCAGCCTTGAAGAGAACCAGGCCCTGCTGGACAGCCTACTTCCACAGTACAGCAAGCTGTATGGGACACCAGGGGAGCAGGTGAGTGTTCTGTGCACTGCCTTTCTGAATGTGCATTTTGTCTGACTAGCAAGGCTGAGAGTCAGCACACCACTGGCTAGCAGGCTCACTGAGTAGTTGTCACCCCCATAGTGTGTAGTGACTTGCACTGGACAGGTATGGTGCAGTGACAGTGCTTCTGAACAGGGTTTTACTCCCCATGCTATGATACCATGTAGTGACTTCTGGAAAACTGTCCATGGGCAGCCGTGCACTGCCTGGGTACACCATGTGCCCCTGTGATTGCGACATGTATATGCAACTGTGTCATGCACGGATATGTTGCATGTGTAGTAATGGCCTTATCACTTTGTCATCCTGACAGGCTTCTGCCCATCGGAAGCATGAGATATGGAAGGACATCGTCCGGGCTGTCCGGTCCGTGGGGGTCTACAAGCGCCGGATCCGCAACTGCCAAAAGAGGTGGCAGGACCTTCGGGGCTGGACCCGGAGGATTGCACGGGTCCAGCTGAAGCTGTCGCCTCCTCGCAGGAGGGGCGGAACACGGACCCTGACCCCCACATGCTCAGGATCCTGGCGGTGGTCTTTCCAGACCTGGATGGGCAGCTGAAGGCCAGAGAGCAGCAAGGAGGGGGTGAGTCAAAGACTGCACTGTGTACTCTGTCTAACATGTTATGTGCCCTCCTCGGGCCAGGTTGAACTGCCACAGTACAGCAGTCATGTTGTCCAGGAGCCATGTCCCTCTATTGTGCACTGCCCACTCCTCATCTGATACCCAGGTGTGGCCCTTACATGCAGGGAATTCTGTCACTTAGGACTGTGTCCTTGCAGTTTGCTTGACTCAAGGTGGGAGACAGCATCTGTTTCCCTGACTCTGTGGTGGGCATCATGGGTGGGTCCATTGCTTACACAATGCCTGTATTCTGACATGTATTCAGCGTGTTACTTTGATCTGTGGTCCAATTGCTGAGCTGATCCACCACATGTGGCTGGGGTACCTGGCACACACCCATGCTGCGGGTGGGAACAATGTTTGGGCCCCAGGAGTATGTATATGACGTGTGTCACACATACTTAGCCAGCTGCCTACAGTCCAGGGCTCATCCCTCATTCATGTGGGGCTGGACAGTCATGCCTACTCCAGGCCATACAATACACTCTGTACTCCCACTCCCGTGTATCAGAGGACACATTGTGCACAGTGATTTGACCCCTCAGGTGTCTGCCTCTGTGTCAGTGTGCTGTGGATTAGTCGCCAGGACTGCTGTGGAGTTTCTTGGTAGGGGCTCAGCATGCCACTGGAGATGTGACCATAGGAGACGATACTTGTGTGACACATAGGTGTCTGATCAGCTGCCCATGCAGACTGGGGCATGTAAATGTGAAGTTCAGGCAGCTGTTCCCCATGCACAGCAGAGTGTGAGGGCTCAGGTTCAGAGGGTAGTGTCACAGGTCTCCCATATGTCCAATAGGTATGACCTGGACAGATGAGGGTTAAGAGGATGTGTTGTGGGGGGATGTACATGTGCACTTGTGCAGCTCCAGGACTTGCATTCCCCATGACCTACTATTGTGACACAGTGCAGAGTGTTGTTGTCTGGCTGCAAAGTCATACATCACTGAGACAGTGATGTATGACTTTGCAGTCATGCCTCCGCCATGGCATGTGTCTACTGATTGGTGATCCTGCAGGGGAGTGACATGTGCTACATGCACACCATAGTGGCGCTGGCTATCAGGACATGGGTGCATCATGGTGTCTGTCGCTGGAATGCATCACATGCATTTCCTATTTGACTCTGGGCATCCCTTACATCCGTAAACCTGTACTGACTCAGTG
Source organism: Calotriton arnoldi (assembly GCA_963921515.1). Lineage (NCBI taxonomy): Eukaryota > Metazoa > Chordata > Amphibia > Caudata > Salamandridae > Calotriton > Calotriton arnoldi. The sequence continues at coordinate 9,190 of CAWUFW010001577.1, forward strand.
GCAAGAGCTGTGATGTGTCCACACCGTGTCCTCTGCACTGTCCAACTACTGTGTACTTGGTGCATGTGTCAACACTGGGGTGTTGCAATCCAACAGACACCAGACAGATGGGTGCAAGGCCATGTGGGATGTGAGTGCCATGCTTGGCATCAGACTGACAATTGACTTCTCCTGTTCAATTAGGGCACTTTTAGCAATGTACAACTAATGATGCCAGGGCTTGCTCTGTAATGTGCTGTGCTCACAGTGGTGTGTGCGTTTGGTGCAGGTGACTGATGTCTGTCTGTTTCCCCATTGTTTGCAGATACATCCACGGCCACGGAAGGGGACAGCTCCACGGACCAGGAGGAGCCGGAGAGCCAGACTGGGTCAGCAGCCGAGGAGTGGTCGGAGGGACCCAGTGGCACGGAGGGCGAGGGGAGCCACACCGAGGAGTCCTCAGCAGCATCCACCTCAGCTGAGGACCAGAGCAACTCGGAGGATGACTCCCTTGTGGAGGCGGGTGTCAGCAGCCACCACACCCCAGCTAGTGTTGCTGTCCCCGCCACCACCAGCACCACCACCGCCCTCCCATCGGCTCCCATTCCCCAGGTCCGTGGAGGCTCCCATGTCCGGGAGCGTGTCTCCTTTGGGCCAGGCACCGCACCCCCTGCCCCTGTGTCCCCTGCTGCCCTGAGTGAGGAGTCTGTGTACCTCCTTCGCCAGCTCCATGTAGGGCAGACAGCCATGCTGAGTGTCCTCCATGCGCACACCGCGCTGTTGACTCAGCTGGTGTCGTTCATGGAGGGCATCTCATCGGGCATGTCTGACCTACAGAGGGGCAATAGGTCCATGGACTCCTCCCTGACGGCAGCAGTGTCCCTCCTCAAGCGGTCCCTCACCCCTCCTGCCTCTGCTCCATCCACACTCCCCAGCACCTTACCCATCCCAGGCACACACACACTGGCACAGGCACACACCAGCACACACACATCCAGCACACTGACACACACGCCAATGACAAAACGCACACGCACGCACATTCAGGGGACTGAAGCCAGACTCACAGGGGATGGGGCCCTGGAACACACACACGCATCCACATGCACTGCGCAGTCCTCAGTTCCCTCTCCCTCCAAAGCACCCTCCCTTGCCTCACCTGCAACCCCAAAGTCACAGCAGCTCTTCCTCTGTGACCTCGGCCTCTTCCCCACCGATGAAGCTGCTCCAGCATCCCGGGGAAGAGGAAGCCCACCCACACGGAGCAGAGTGCCCCTCGCCCCCGGACACCCTCCCCCAGGCGCAGACGGACTGAGGCCCCCACCCGCAAGTCCCCCGGAGTGCTAAGAGCAAGACCCCGCCACCACCCTGCAGCTCAGGCACAAGGTCTCCGTCCTCCATCCCTCAGGCCCCCACTGCACAGGTGCCCCCACCACACCCTGCCCCAGGTTCCCCCACCCACAGATATACCATCCCCAAGATGCTCCGGCCTTCTCCCCCTGCCACTTGCTCTCCCAGCACCACACCCCCCGCTGCGCTTGTCTGTGCCACTGATGTGGTGAGGGTGTCCCCCCCTCTGTCCAACCCACCTTGCCTGTTCCCCATTCTCCTCCCCTGGAGGTAGGCACTGCAGTGGAGTCCACTACCGCCCTGTCTGACTTGGGCACTGCAGTGGCGGACCTGTCCACCCCATCTGCAGGGTCCACTGCAGTTGTGCCGGCACCCACGACATCTGTGTCATGCCCCCAGTTGTGCCGGCACACACCATGTCAGACACCTCCACTGCAGTTGTCAGTGGCTCTCCTGCACCCACCACCCCTTCCCTGACTCCCCCTGGTGAGCCCTGATCCTGTCCCTGCGGTGCCTGGCCTGCCCCCGGTTGCCCCTCCTAGTGGATTGTCCCTGGTATTGTGCAGGCATGCGTAGGGTGACATCTGCCAGTGTCACCCTGTTTGAACTTTGACAATGGACTGGCCATTGGCCTTTGCTCTTTTTCAGGACTTCGTTTGGCCTCAACACATATGCTGAATAAAGCAACTTTCTTTTCTCTAGTGCTCATGCTTCAGATGTACATGTTGTTGGTGCAGCTAACCATGCCCTTGCTGCAGTGATGGTGATATCTGGTCTCATGATTATGAAGTGTTACTGTGCAGGAACCCATGTGGTCCAGGGGAATGTGTCCTATCATGTGGTGTATCCATGTCATCAATAGCAGCATCTGAGGGTGTCATGTGTTCAGTATTTGGCAATGGGTTTCCTACTTACATTGGCAATTTCATATCTGTGGCTTCCACCCCTGCACATCTGTTGTGCCTGCCATCGTTGCATTTGTCTACTTCCCTGACCGTGTTGCCATCTCCAGTGGACATGCAGGTTTGGGCATCAATGGGGAGGGACTCATCCGTGTAGTCAGTGCAACATTGCTATACAAGTGTGTTGGATCTGTGCTGATGATTCCGTTGGCACATCCATGACCAGGCTGATGTGATGGGAGCCCTCATTTGGTGCTAATTGTTGATTGTGTGACCAAGTGCTCAGCTGACATGATGGGGCCCTACTGAGGCAACATATGGCACAGCTTTCCTCACACAGGAGTGGAGTCCCCTCATGGCAGTGTGTACACGTGTGACATTGCCTGCGCCCAAGGTGTGTGTTGTATGTGCATGTCTGTGTGTTCACTTCCATTCATCTGCGCATGCTGTGATCCCTAGTGTTGTACCTGTTTGTGATGCTTGCTGACTTGAGCTATGTTCCCCCAAAGTCTTCTCCCTGTGTTCTCTGTGATGTGGGTGCATGGCACATTACTGGTCATCAGGGTGTCACCCATAGGTGTGTTTGCTGTCAGGGCTGAGTTTGTGTGCAGACGCAGATGGGTCACAGTCAGGTTTCCCCTTGGCACTTGTTGTTTGCCCCTGTCATGTGATTTCCAGTTTGTGTTATCTTTCAGTGATTGTGACACGTTGTGTGTGTGACTGCTGGCACTCCTCAGGGTCCGGGCTGCAATGTTGGTTGTTGTCTATGTGTGTTCTTTGTGGGTGACCTTGGCTTCTTCATTGGTGTGTGACTGTGGCTGGGATCCCATTGGTCGGTGTGGTATTGCCGTCATGTCCATGTACAGCGTAGTGTGCAGTGTGTCAGACATTCAGGAGTCTTGTTGAGTGTCCATGTGTGATGTGTTTCTACACCTTGGTTCCCACCCACCACCCTGGAATAGTCATGGGTGCATGTGCAATGTCACCAGTGCATGTGTACTTCACTGCTGCACATTGTTGGAGGTCGAGGGGTGTGGTGTTGAGTGTGTGCAGATGAGAGTTGTTGCCCGGCTAGGCCCCTGCCTCCATGTTGGCCTTGGCTTACTGGCCATGCTGATTGATTTGTGCTTGTGTAGGTGTGATGGTAGTTTGTTGCTCAGGACACCTGACTGTGGTTCATAGTGTGAACGACATTTAGCTTTGTCATCACAGTGGTATTTTTATTCAGCCCAGGGTCACCACATTGTGGGGGCCCTGGGGGTGGTGCTGTGGTGTGTCTGTGACTTGCTGTGTCAGTTGTTGTTCCTACGTGCCTGTGTGACATGTGTGTTTTGTGCTCCCTCTCACCTGACAATGCCTGCTTGCCCACATAGGGGATTTGGATCCATGAGTTACCTTAGTGTGGCAGTGTATGCACATCTGTATGATTGGTATTCAGCTCTCCTCATGTGTTGTGTGGTTGCCTGGGGACACTGGCACCCCCACCCCCTCACCTGCTGTGTATGATGACAGTGTTGGTCTGCCTGTTTGTGTTTGTGCATCTGCACCACTGCATTGGCATATCTTGGGTGTGCCATTGGCTGTATGTTGTTTGGTGTGTTTCCCCTGCTGTCCCTGGGACTCCTAGGTCATCGGTCAGCACAGTGATCATGGTTTGTGTGTCCCATTGCTGCCATGGTATGGTATCTGTTCACCTCACATCTGCTGTCTCCACAGGGTATCTGCATTTGTGTGCCCATTGGTGCAAATATGTGGTTCTGCATTCTGATGGTCACTTCTGTCATTGTGTCATTGATGACTGTTGACGGTCTCAGCCCCCATGGGTGTTGTTTGTCTGCACATGGCCAAAGGAATGTTTCATTTGCACTGCAGTATTTGGCTCCCCCAATTTATGTTGCAATGGGACACATACACTACTTTGCCACAGATGAGTTTTTGGTTCTGTGAGCAGGAATGATCCATGCAGTTTGGCAGTTGCAGCTCTTTCTTTGTCAACAATTACCTTTTGGTCACTGTGATGATGAGGGTGTAGACCCCATTGCCACAATGGTCAAAATGTGCTTCAGCTATGGACCCCACACTTGCCTTTTGGTCACTGTGATGATGGGGGTTTAGACCCCATTGCCACAATGGTCAAAATGTGCTTCAGCTATGGACCCCACACTTACCTTTTGGTCACTGTGATGATGGGGGTTTAGGCCCCATTGCCACAATGGTCATGGGCTGCTTGCATTGTGGGTGCCACACACATATATGTGTGGCACATGTGCTAGGGGGTCACATTGTATGTTGAAAGTCATGTTCGGTGTTGTAGGCATTTGACACAGCCTACACACGCTTGTCATGGTGGTGGGGGATGTCTTAATCTTGCATTCCCTAGGTTGTGGTGTGCTTGTTGTGTCATGCATTGTCCATCCTATGAGTGGGGGTGGTAGTAGTGGTAGGCATCCAGCCCCCCTGGGTGAGGGTGGTAGTAGTGGTAGGCATCCTGCCCCCCTGGGTGAGGGTGGTAGTAGTGGTGGGCATCCTGCCCCCCGTGGGTGAGGGTGGTAGTAGTGGTGGGCATCCTGCCCCCTGGCTAAGGGTGGTAGTAGTGGTGGGCATCCTGCCCCCTGGCTAAGGGTGGTAGTAGTGGTAGGCATCCTGCCCCCGTGGGTGAGGGTGGTAGTAGTGGTGGGCATCCTGCCCCCTGGCTAAGGGTGGTAGTAGTGGTAGGCATCCAGCCCCCCTGGGTTGGGGTGGTAGTAGTGGTAGGCATCCAGCCCCCTGGCTAAGGGTGGTAGTAGTGGTAGGCATCCTGCCCCCTGGGTGAGGGTGGTAGTAGTGGTAGGCATCCAGCCCCCTGGCTAAGGGTGGTAGTAGTGGTAGGCATCCTGCCCCCCTGGGTGAGGGTGGTAGTAGTGGTAGGCATCCTGCCCCCCTGGGTGAGGGTGGTAGTAGTGGTAGGCATCCAGCCCCCCTGGGTGAGGGTGGTAGTAGTGGTGGGCATCCTGCCCCCTGGCTAAGGGTGGTAGTAGTGGTAGGCATCCAGCCCCCCTGGCTAAGGGTGGTAGTAGTGGTGGGCATCCTGCCCCCTGGCTAAGGGTGGTAGTAGTGGTAGGCATCCTGCCCCCTGGCTAAGGGTGGTAGTAGTGGTAGGCATCCTGCCACCCTGGCTAAGGGTGGTAGTAGTGGTAGGCATCCTGCCACCCCTGGGTGAGGTGGTAGTAGTGGTAGGCATCCAGCCCCCTGGGTGAGGGTGGTAGTAGTGGTGGGCATCCTGCCCCCTGGCTAAGGGTGGTAGTAGTGGTAGGCATCCAGCCCCCCTGGCTAAGGGTGGTAGTAGTGGTGGGCATCCTGCCCCCTGGCTAAGGGTGGTAGTAGTGGTAGGCATCCTGCCCCCTGGCTAAGGGTGGTAGTAGTGGTAGGCATCCTGCCACCCTGGCTAAGGGTGGTAGTAGTGGTAGGCATCCTGCCCCCCTGGGTGAGGGTGGTAGTAGTGGTAGGCATCCAGCCCCCCTGGGTGAGGGTGGTAGTAGTGGTGGGCATCCTGCCCCCTGGCTAAGGGTGGTAGTAGTGGTAGGCATCCAGCCCCCCTGGCTAAGGGTGGTAGTAGTGGTGGGCATCCTGCCCCCTGGCTAAGGGTGGTAGTAGTGGTAGGCATCCTGCCCCCTGGCTAAGGGTGGTAGTAGTGGTAGGCATCCTGCCACCCTGGCTAAGGGTGGTAGTAGTGGTAGGCATCCTGCCACCCCTGGGTGAGGGTGGTAGTAGTGGTAGGCATCCAGCCCCCCTGGGTGAGGGTGGTAGTAGTGGTGGGCATCCTGCCCCCTGGCTAAGGGTGGTAGTAGTGGTAGGCATCCAGCCCCCTGGCTAAGGGTGGTAGTAGTGGTGGGCATCCTGCCCCCTGGCTAAGGGTGGTAGTAGTGGTAGGCATCCTGCCCCCTGGCTAAGGGTGGTAGTAGTGGTAGGCATCCTGCCACCCTGGCTAAGGGTGGTAGTAGTGGTAGGCATCCTGCCACCCCTGGGTGAGGGTGGTAGTAGTGGTAGGCATCCAGCCCCCCTGGGTGAGGGTGGTAGTAGTGGTGGGCATCCTGCCCCCTGGCTAAGGGTGGTAGTAGTGGTAGGCATCCAGCCCCCTGGCTAAGGGTGGTAGTAGTGGTAGGCATCCAGCCCCCCTGGGTTGGGGTGGTAGTTGTGGTAGGCATCCTGCCCCCTGGCTAAGGGTGGTAGTAGTGGTAGGCATCCTGCCACCCTGGCTAAGGGTGGTAGTAGTGGTAGGCATCCTGCCCCCCGTGGGTGAGGGTGGTAGTAGTGGTGGGCATCCTGCCCCCTGGCTAAGGGTGGTAGTAGTGGTAGGCATCCAGCCCCCTGGGTTGGGGTGGTAGTAGTGGTAGGCATCCTGCCCCCTGGCTAAGGGTGGTAGTAGTGGTAGGCATCCTGCCCCCTGGCTAAGGGTGGTAGTAGTGGTAGGCATCCTGCCCCCTGGCTAAGGGTGGTAGTAGTGGTAGGCATCCTGCCACCCTGGCTAAGGGTGGTAGTAGTGGTAGGCATCCTGCCACCCTGGCTAAGGGTGGTAGTAGTGGTAGGCATCCTGCCACCCTGGCTAAGGGTGGTAGTAGTGGTAGGCATCCTGCCACCCCTGGGTGAGGGTGGTAGTAGTGGTAGGCATCTGGCACCCCCTGGCTAAGGGTGGTAGTAGTGGTAGGCATCCAGCCCCCCGGGTGAGGGTGGTAGTAGTGGTAGGCATCCTGCCCCCTGGCTAAGGGTGGTAGTAGTGGTAGGCATCCTGCCCCCTGGCTAAGGGTGGTAGTAGTGGTAGGCATCCTGCCCCCTGGCTAAGGGTGGTAGTAGTGGTAGGCATCCTGCCACCCTGGCTAAGGGTGGTAGTAGTGGTAGGCATCCTGCCACCCTGGCTAAGGGTGGTAGTAGTGGTAGGCATCCTGCCACCCTGGCTAAGGGTGGTAGTAGTGGTAGGCATCCTGCCACCCCTGGGTGAGGGTGGTAGTAGTGGTAGGCATCTGGCACCCCTGGCTAAGGGTGGTAGTAGTGGTAGGCATCCAGCCCCCCGGGTGAGGGTGGTAGTAGTGGTAGGCATCCAGCCCCCCTGGGTGAGGGTGGTAGTAGTGGTGGGCATCCTGCCCCCTGGCTAAGGGTGGTAGTAGTGGTAGGCATCCAGCCCCCCTGGCTAAGGGTGGTAGTAGTGGTAGGCATCCAGCCCCCTGGGTTGGGGTGGTAGTTGTGGTAGGCATCCTGCCCCCTGGCTAAGGGTGGTAGTAGTGGTAGGCATCCTGCCACCCTGGCTAAGGGTGGTAGTAGTGGTAGGCATCCTGCCCCCGTGGGTGAGGGTGGTAGTAGTGGTGGGCATCCTGCCCCCTGGCTAAGGGTGGTAGTAGTGGTAGGCATCCTGCCCCCTGGCTAAGGGTGGTAGTAGTGGTAGGCATCCTGCCCCCTGGCTAAGGGTGGTAGTAGTGGTAGGCATCCTGCCACCCTGGCTAAGGGTGGTAGTAGTGGTAGGCATCCTGCCACCCTGGCTAAGGGTGGTAGTAGTGGTAGGCATCCTGCCACCCCTGGGTGAGGGTGGTAGTAGTGGTAGGCATCTGGCACCCCCTGGCTAAGGGTGGTAGTAGTGGTAGGCATCCAGCCCCCGGGTGAGGGTGGTAGTAGTGGTAGGCATCCAGCCCCCCTGGGTGAGGGTGGTAGTAGTGGTGGGCATCCTGCCCCCTGGCTAAGGGTGGTAGTAGTGGTAGGCATCCAGCCCCCCTGGCTAAGGGTGGTAGTAGTGGTAGGCATCCTGCCCCCTGGCTAAGGGTGGTAGTAGTGGTAGGCATCCTGCCACCCTGGCTAAGGGTGGTAGTAGTGGTAGGCATCCTGCCACCCCTGGGTGAGGGTGGTAGTAGTGGTAGGCATCCAGCCCCCCTGGGTGAGGGTGGTAGTAGTGGTGGGCATCCTGCCCCCTGGCTAAGGGTGGTAGTAGTGGTAGGCATCCAGCCCCCTGGCTAAGGGTGGTAGTAGTGGTGGGCATCCTGCCCCCTGGCTAAGGGTGGTAGTAGTGGTAGGCATCCTGCCCCCCTGGCTAAGGGTGGTAGTAGTGGTAGGCATCCTGCCACCCTGGCTAAGGGTGGTAGTAGTGGTAGGCATCCTGCCACCCCTGGGTGAGGGTGGTAGTAGTGGTAGGCATCCAGCCCCCCTGGGTGAGGGTGGTAGTAGTGGTGGGCATCCAGCCCCCTGGGTTGGGGTGGTGGCGCGCATTCAGGCCCCTGTGTGCATATGTGGCATTGGTGATGGGCATCCCGCCCCTATGGTGCTGCTGTTGCAAGTATATTCAGATTCCCAGTGTATGTGTGTGATGTGTCGTGTACGTGTTGTATGTGTTTTGTGGTTGGTGTCTGACTTACCTTCTGCGCCGTACGCGTCCGTGCCTGTTCCGGTAGTAGATGTAGAATATTGGTATGATCGGGACGAAGGGATTCATGGTTGGTTCGTGTCGTTCGTCCTTCTCGTTGCTTCGCGTCGTCCTCGTCGCTTGGCTTCGTCCTCGTCGCTTCGCTTCGTCCTCGTCGCCTCGCGTCGTCCTCGTCTGTGCTGTGTTCGTCTCGTAGCCGTGGATCGTGTTGTGGCGCGATTCGGAGCTTATGTGCGCCTCTCCCGGATGCTTTGACGTGCCGTGCGTAGCGACGGGTTCGGCGCGTACAGAAAGCGCATCGTACTTGTCCGGCCGGACGGGGCTGCATTTTCCCTTCCGTGCGACTCGATTCGGCGTTTCCGGATTCGCCTCGGTCGGAGAACAGGACCTGGTTTGGGTGAGTACGGCTCGGCCGGGATTTTTGCTGTTGTGCGCATCGTACTTGCTCGTTCGGTGTGCTGTACGGATCGGTCGGGAAACTGGCTTTCGCATGGCTTTTTTCCCGACCGAATGGTATTGGGTGCGCCTCCGACCGAGATCGGAATCGGCCCCTAAGTTGTTAAACAAGATTCTACTAAAAATCAAACCACATTTCTATCCAGGAAATCTTCTAGTTATTTATTGCGTATTTAAAGCCCCCACAAATTGCACAAATTAAGTATTTTTCTAAAACTAGAAAAAGATGTTTTGAACATGGATAAAAGGAAAGGTCATATGCTTCAGTTATACTTGAACTACTGATGAGGGCGGACAAGTGAAATTTACTGCATACTGTTTGCAGTCAGACTTGAAGCAATAAACTGCCCATAACTCTGTCAACATTTATTGCTTCTCAAGCCAACTGGGAACCGAATGACTGACTATTTCATCCATTCTAAGACCAGAAGCTTGCATGTTCCTGACCGAAAAGCATACTTTGGAGATGGACAAACAACAATGCCGACTCGAACAAGCAGTGGTGGGACTGGGTCCAGGGTCCGCAGAAGCAGGCGGCTTAATGGATTAACTCACAACCGCTTCAAGTCACTTGGCTGACCTTGTCTGATATTAGTTCACTGACTGCAAAGAAAACGAGGCCTTCCCTCTCTCCCTACTACACTTTACTGCTGTACAATAATCCAGCTGCAATCTAACAGTGGTGCATTGCCTAACAACACGGTTCAATTTTAATTGCTCAATATTGCTTTAAGCTTCTATTTTTCCATGTGTTTTCATTAGTGTTTATTTATTTATTTTGGGGGTTGAAAAATTAAGGAATGCTTTTGAATCCAACCACACATTTCAAGCAGCATTCCTATATCATTCTACAACAGCTGGTGCCATAAAATTGATATATGGAAAGACCAAACCAAGTAAAACTGGTCAGATTTGGTGTCAAGGAGGAAGACAACGAAGACCCCACTGAACTCTGAACTGCTCTAAATAGAAGCAGGTTCTAGTTACCTGATTAATACATTAGATGTCTGGTGTGGCAGTTCTAGGAGTAATAATATGTACATTATTGGTGTTAATGGAACACAGTACAAACAAGCATTGGCAAAGCCAATAAATCTGGGTTTAATATGCTAATGCATGTAAAAACATGCACAAGCATGAATTTGTGTGTGCCTGTGCATGCATGTCTATGCAATGAGGAACTGGTGAGGACAGGAAGACAAAAAATAGACCTTCATATATTGCAACAAAACACCCAAACAGCCAATGTCAAAAGCCAGCGTTTCAAAGGGGCAGACCTAAAGCCCTCTGTATGCATATTGGAAACTATGTGGCAGAGACATTCCTGTGGTAAAGTATAGGGAAATGTAATTTTTTTTATTAAGCTTGGAAAAAAATAGCAAAGAAAATATGGTAAATATGAATGTAAATTAATGTTATATATTTATTTCAAATGAACAACAAAATAAAAACTGCTACAGCACTATTGACATAATTTTGAATAAAATATTTAGTTCATTTAAATGTAGTAAATAAATATTATTTTTTATTTATTTTCATAATCTCTCTTTCAGTAAAATGTTTATTTTTTTTATTATGTATCAAAAGTTTAATAAAAGAGGTAAAGAATTAATTTCAATAATGTTTTTTAATGTTTGAGTTATATTTATTTTTAAATTAAATAAAGGTTATTAAAATATTTATCATAAAATAATATGTATTCTTCATTATGTTTAATTTTCTAACATTGAATTAATTATGTATATATTTTAAAAGTCAAAATAATTGAATTAAATGTAACATTACTTCCTATGAGGTTCCGTTTTAAATCCCTGCCTCTGTTATTTTCTATGGGAGAATGCTGCAGTATCAGAGGTTGGGCCTTGTGTGATGCTGGACTTACTAATGCTCCTTTTTGGTAGTAGTAACTTAGACTCGTAAATGTGGCTGGATCCCATGTTTCACGGGGTGGAGACATGTAAGTCCTGACTTTGGAGTAACTTTACACTTGTAAATTATGAATAGCCAAAAGTAGTAAAGTTACTCAAACATGTAAGAGTAAACTCACATGTGTAACTTACTCACAAGTGTAAGTTACCTTTGTGAATAGATCCGTAAATAACAAAATCTGTACAAGTTCATGATTTCTCTAGCTCCTCTTGTGAACAAATGTAAAAGAGTTTGTAATCCTTCAAAAGATTACTTCAGTGCTATTTGCAAATCAAAGTTTTACCTCTTGATCTTAAGTGCTATCAAGAAACCTTTTATCAATTCATCAATTTTTTGATAACTCCAGATTCATTTGGTATTACAACCCACATATTTATTTCCCCCTTCGAAACCCTGCTATATTGCAGGATTTGTCTACCTGCTATATTGAAGACCTCTCAGAAAAATATACGCAGCTTTATGTTTTATGTAGATTACATTAAATCAATTTTGTTAGACACCATTAAGCCTATATTGTTTGACATGCACTGTATTTAAAAAACTCCTTTGTGCACCTATGTTTCCCTAAGGTAAAAAAAAAGTTGGAAATTATAATTATAACTTTCTAAACTTCATTCACATGATTAGATTTGGGGAGTCTTAATAACAGAACCATTATGTTCTACTTTGATTCAAGCTTTCCAATGCACAATGCACTTGAAAAAAATCTAAATTTCACACGCATTCTGACCAGAATTTTGCTATTGCGTGTAGCTTTTGTATTAGGCTGCTTCTTTTGTATTATAAAACATAAATCAATCATATCCACTTGGAATAGCTGAAAACATTAACATGCTTTGGGATAGAATTTAGATTGTCCACAAGTGCGCCATTATATTAATACGGCGGGCGCTATATAAGCAGTCTTCATTTTAATCTGTTGCAATTTTGTTTACCGTTTGAGAAGGGGTATCACACTCCTTTCTTAACTGAACTAGGCAAGACTCTGTATATAAGGAGCATTACTCAAACTAAGACACCCGAATATTTTTGAGAAAATGTAATTTGCAGTTCTTTGTTTGTCTACAATTGTGTTTTGCAGGCTATCGTCTGTAGATCGTTTCTTGCCATACTAGGTAATAGCTATAGTGTTCAAATAATAGACTGCAGTCAGGATTTCGTCACAGGCCCAAGTGGGGAAGGTGGTGCAAGGCATGAGCAAATACACTGGAGTAAGATGCCCCAAAGAAATATCATAATTAAACAGTTTATCGCCAAAGTCAGGGATGGAACACTGGAAGTCAGTGCAGTGGCATGTGAGGAGAGCTAGACTGCTAACCTGCAGGAGCAGAGGAGTAACTGGTGTACGGCCCATTTCCAGCTTAGCATCGGCAAAGCATATTTACCGTCACTCTGAACATTGCTCTGTGCCTGGCAGCATCTCATGATTGCACTGGCTTCCCGCTCTTAATTGTTTGTTAACTTACTTTTCCTAAATGTTTGTTTTGTTCATTTTTGTCCGTTCCCCATCTCCTAGGCTTGTTTGCCTACCTCATTTTGTCTTTTTTCTGTTGGTCTGTCTTGTGTTACCTTGTTGATGCAAGAATCCTGCTCTTTAGCATCCATGAAATCACCGTCATGGATCAGGGTAATCTAACTACATTTCTAGCAGGCTTTCATAACCTAAATATCATTTATTCTAAGGTTCTGAGAAGTGTTGTTTTATTCAGAGCACCCCGCATTCTCTATCCACTGGGACAGACCCTTTGCCTTGCCAAAATCAACACCATTCTAGTCCGGGCTTTCCTATCACCATCATGCTACTTGAAGGGCTCCTGTTTCTCTTTTCTCCTTCCTCATCGTCCCATCACTTACTCTTGAGTGGTGTGTGAATTCCTTGCTGCCTCTGGAAAGACTCAGGGAAGGCCGGAATTCACAACAAGTCGATGTCTTCGCCTGTGACTTGACACTATGGGGGTCATTACGATGGCGGTAAACCCGCCACCGGCAGCCTGCCGGTGGCGTATTCACCTTTATCGCAAAGCACTTTTCCGCCCACCAGATTACGATGGCGGGCGGTGTGCATGGCAGACGGGAAGTCCGTCCGCCACGGGTCCGACACAGGTAATCATTACGATTGTCTGGCGGACCCACCCTGCATCCACAAACTGGTGGCGGTGCCTAGCAGGCACCGTCCGCCAGATTAGGATGCTGCATCCCCGCCAGCCTGTGTTTGGCGGTTCAACCGCCATTCACAGGCTGGCTGGGATGTACTTTGGGGGCCCTTAGCGGGCCCCCCTTCAGCAGGGGCACTCAAGTTTTGTACTTGGGGGGCACCTATAGTGCCCCCCAACACTTCCCTGCACCATGTGGCAGGCACCGTGTGGTGCCTGTCACGTAGTGCAGGGAAATGCAAGACTTGCATTTTTACCATTGCGGCGGCTGCTGCAGCCAGCAGCACCCGCCGCAATGGTAAAAATGTACAATGCGACCGCCACAGTGGCGGTCGCATTGTGATTGCACTTGCGGGACCGCCGCCATATAGGCGGCCGGTCCCAATCCCCGTGGCGGTGGCGGATGGACTTAAGTCCGTCCTCCATTCTAATCAGGCCCAATGTTTTTATTCTTAAACTCCTCCCAATTCGAACTATCATAATCAGATCCGTTTATTAGAAAAATATATAATTTGTTTTAAAATAATTAATTGAGATTTGATTTCTCATAATTTGAAATTGTATGCGTTGCCAACATTTTTTCTTTTAGTACCTAGCATATGGCATTGTCAATTGTTTTCATATCAGTCACACCATTTTTATGTTATTATTTAAATTTGAAAATTATTATTTTGTGGACTTTTCTTTTACTTAGACCTTGAAATTACTGAATCTGACTAAGATTGTGAGATGTGTGCAACTTTTTATATTCCTGCCATGACTCCTCCCAGTAGATTCTCGGACATATATCTGAAAATCTACCTGGAAGTGGCAGGACAGGAAAAAGATGTTTACGTGGAAAATGAGCTACATACATCTTTAAAAATGACAGACAGAGTTGGGGTGGGTGATGTGGTGGCAATCAAGACGTTGTAGTGGAATAGTGCAACAGGGGGGGGTTCATTACGTTCATGTTGTCTTGTTTTACATAATTATAATTATGATAATGTATAAACTTAATGTCAATGACAATGCTCTGCAATGTATAATATGGCAGATGTTTCCTGTGTTAAGGAGCTCTGCATGGTGCTTGACCGTTGACACAATAAAATTTGTTTACAAAAAAAAAAAATGACAGACAGGCACTTAAAATTGCATTAGTTAAACCTCCTGTACAACCAATGGTTTTAGGATAATTTGTTAGAAAAATGCTTCTTTTGCCAACATATTGGTCAAAATTCCTTTGGGTCGAAGGGTAAAAGACGCACCAACACTTCTATGGTTGATAAGAATTGTGTGGAATAGTTAAAGAGCGCCTCTTCAGAACTGCAAGTAAAACCTGTTTTTAAGTAACAATTCCGTGCTGTAAAATGCACATTTTGGCCCAATTTAAAAAAAATGTTCTTCGGTAAGAGGGACAATAATCTCAGAGAAGATGCCATTAGAATTGTTAGGATTATGGTTCAATGTGTGGGATGTATTGAAAATGTCTTGCTATTCCCTTGACCATCACCCGGTACTGACATCAGACAGTGTCTGAGATGGCAAACCATCTTCGTTACTAAGATTCATGTTTTGAGATCCTGGCAGTCTTCCTCCTGTCTCGTGGTTTGCAGTCCTAGTAAAGCTGTACTCTGTTCCAACAAAGAGACTGAAGCACTTCATAACATGAATTCCCCTGAAGTTCACCATCCGCTTTGTAAAACGGAAAAGACATTTAGCATAGAGTATACAAGTCTAACATATGTTGAAGTTAACAATAGCCAGCAAGCATCTAAATAAGCAAAGTCAAAAGACCATATCAATGTAGTAGAGCTCCGCCCCTAGTTAGTTGTAGCAAAGATCCTCCCTGAGCCCAACCCTCTTCAAAGCATACGTGATCCATCGAGGCAGCTTCAGCCGTTCTCACAATATCAATGTCCTTTCCTATGCTGCAATATATACGAGTGACTCTTCACTCGATCTCTGGTTGCACAGCGTGTAATACAATTCCTCACATAATCACAAAAGAAAACACTCAATATGCAATAAAGAATCTCAAAAATTGGGCCAAGATGTATTGATTGTAGCAAACTTAAGTCATGGCCTTTATTTGGCTCATTATACTTAATGAAAATAATACTTTCAAACACAATTGATCTATATAATGGCATAAACTACAACATAACGTGAACACAACAATTGTACATGAATAAACATCAATGCCAAATATCCATTTAATGATGTGCCCAATGCATTTCGGGATTAACAAATCCCTTCTTCAGGGGCCACTGTGGAAAAAATGAAGAACAAATTGTAAAGCAAACAAGCAACTATTGATGTACAACATACAGGGACAAATTTATCCTGCACCGAAAATGCACATAAGCATGGCAACAAGTAAATGAAAAACCGATCTGTGGAGAGAAGAGCAAACCCCATGAATGCCCTGAGGAGAAAGCATAATATAAAAACCAAAAAGAAGTGCACCTCGTAAAAAATGGCAGTGAAAGGCACTCAAACAAGATCACAACCAACAACCCGATGTGAAACCAAGTGCTCAACAATGCTGCACCAATATCGTGTCAACCAGCACTTTAATAACCACAGTGTAATGGCTAATGACTTACATGATGTTAATCATAATATTCCAAAACTTAAGATAGAATCTCTATGGCGCGATCTGAAAAAATGTGAGTCAAATTCACTACTCAAAAAACGTGAGTGATATAGTGCGGAAACAAAAAACGCTGAAAAGTGAAGTACCCTACCTTTCTGAGCATGTACGCAAACCGCACTACAGAACCTCAATAACTCGCTTAGACCGTGACTTCCAATTTCATCAACAACATGAATGTGGACCCTATTGATAAACAAACAAGAAAATTCAAACAGCGTGAAAATTAACATGGCAAACTATGGACACTTAAAGTTGCCAGCAATTCCCTTCAAACGTATTTAATGAGCCTAATAGGAAAGTCACCGGTCGATGCTTTGTGGGCCCTCCAATCGTAACTGTTGAGCCTAAATGAGGAAGTGACCAGTCGGACCTCTGTAAACACTGATGGTGCCGGTAGGCTCCAAGCACAGAAATATCTGCAAAGAGGCACAGGGTTCATCATCAACAAGACGTATCAAATATCCATGCTCAAAAATGCTGCCTAGCAAAACAACTGCTTACCGTTCACCAACTGAAGAATCTCGTGCGCCGGCAAGCGCGTAAACGGTTCTCCGCACAACCAGAAACCGGGAAGCCTATCATAAATACGAAGCCAACAAAGACGCCAAAAACGGACTCAACACAGCTGGTGTAGAGAGGCGCCATGATAGCTCGGGCGAATTAAAAGATGGAAACATACAAAGTGTGATACAATCACCCTAAAATTGTATTTAACCACTGAAAAATAATAATCCTTAACGCCCTTACTGGAAATAACTCACGCTGTATCAATCCGCAACTGCTCAAAATTGAAAAGTGAACGTTTTATCTCAGTCTGACTGATGAACCGCACTCACAGAGTGGGAGGCAGTGCCTAGGGGTGGTGAACGACTGTGGCAAGAACCTGATAGATCATATATCATCAATGCACTCAGAGTTGAATGAATAAAAGTGAGGAGAGAAAGAAAAGGGACAATGAAAAAGGTCACTATAAGAGAAGAACTCAATGAAGATGACATCAGTGTTAAGATGCCATGGATCTGCACATTGTACTAAGTAAATAAACACATGAAAAAGCTTAGAATGACACCTTGTATAAAATATGTCACATGATGATACAGCAATGTCAGAAGATCATACATGCGTTATGAAAAGTATGGGGTTAACATGCATTTATAAAAAGCAAGACATGTCAATTTTATCGTTCAAACCTGATGGGGTCGTAGTCTGAAGTGACTTGATCCACCAAACTTCGCGCTGTGATAACAATTTGGCATTGTCTCTACCAATTTTAATCTGCAACAATTCCAAGATTGTGAATCTCAATTTGCCAGAATGTGGACGGTTGATCGTGTTCCCTAACATCACGTTATTACAGTTGACACAGTTGTGACACTTGTGCATTCCAGTTTCTGTGGTGTTGTTGGCTGGTTTGACCTGGGTCAACATTTCTTTAAGGTTACGACTCCTTGTGTGAGCAAACAAGGGTTGTTGCTCAAACAACCCATTGAAATCTGGTTCTGTCTTTAGAAGCTCCCATCTTGACTTGATGATTTTCTTAATTGCCCCCGATTTGGTTGAGTATTTAGAAACAAAGACCATTCGATTCTGAGATGACTTAATTTTTGTTGAGAGTAAGTCCTGTCTTTGCATGGTAGTAACTCTTGACACTGCTTTGGACAAAATCGAAACTGGATACCCTCTCTGTTTAAAATTCAAGACTTGACTGTCCATGGCCGCAATTAGTGCTTCTTCAGTAGATGCTATTCTTTTAGTTCTCAGCATCTGAGAAAATGGTAAATTCTGTAGCAGAGGAGGTGGATGGAAACTCGAAAATAACAACAAGATATTCCTGTCTGTCTGTTTTTTGAACACAGTGGTTTCCAGTTTGTTGGGACCTCGGGTTATTAACACATCTAAGAATGGTAGGCTTGTCGTGCTGATGGAATGGGTAAACTGTATACGAGGGTTCTTCTGGTTTAATTCTTGAATTCTTAGTTCCAGCTGAGTAGGTGAGTTGTTCCAAATTAAGAAAATATCATCTATGAACCTGCCATAGAAGATTAAATTTGAATGCCATCGTGTGTCAGAAAAAATGTGGTCTTGTTCAAATTTGCCCATAAAGATATTAGCGTAGGCCGGTGCCCCAGAAAAACCCATTGATGTGCCGCTCATTAATTTACTCTTTCCTATGCTGCCTCATGCCTCCATACCATGAAGATGGTGAGGAAGATATTCAAATGGCAAAATCAGCACCCGAAAAACCGTTACGCATGCCCTGGTCACAAGCAAGCTGTACAATGAGAACAACCTCTATGCTGGGATCAACAAAAAACACACCAGAAGGCTGCAGACCATTCAAAACTCGGTGGTCAGAATCACTCTCATCCTCCCACGTCGCACTCACATCATATCACACTTGAAGGAGCTCCACTGGCTCACTATTCACAAATGAGCACAATTCAAACTCCTCACCCACACTTACAAGGCTCCTACATACTACTGTCCCAGCATGCCTCAACAATCACATCTGCTTTCACAAAACCTTCCAGACAGCTCCGCTCATCCGGACTCCTACTTGCACAAATCCCATGCATATGGAAAACCAGGTCTGGTGGTCGAGTCTTCTCCTACATCACTTCTAAATCATGGAACGACCTGTCACTACAAATAAGAGCCTCCTTCTTACATCTTGAATTTCGCAAGAAGCTGAAGACCTGGCTTTTTGAGTAGTCCCACTGGGTCATAGGTATGCCTAGACTCACACCTGCTCAGTGCCAGGAAACCCTCCCAGGTGATAGTGTGCTTGCGCTCTACAAATCTGCGTAATGTTACATAACATAACATATAATGCTAAAAATCCATACATTTCTGTGCTACATGTATGCACTTTTTCTCAATGCAAATAAATGGAAGCAGTAAAATTTGATGAACAGAAACTGCAGAAAGGTGCCAAGGAACAGGTGCTAGCCTCTTCTTGTGAGAAGAACGCGAGAAGACCTCGAAAGCTGACTCCCTCGAATAAAAGGCTGACTTCACTAATTTCTGCAGGTCATGCTTGTTTGTGCAAACTTCAGAACAAGGCAACGCTCACTAAGATAGTTGCACTAAAATGTGGAATGTACAACATGGGAAAACAAAATGGCTGAGCATTAAAATATGTGCAAATGCACACTAACACTAAGGTTCTAGTGGGCTTTTAGCAGGTGCAAAAACAAAATTGCTATTGTTAATACAAACATTGTGAAATATAGATATATAATCTACTTTCTCAAGCCCCCTTTTTACCGAGAGATGAAACCCTTACAACAATTTAATAGCATACAATCTAATAACTTCAATTTTGAATTCTTCATTGTTACATTCTTCTTTATCATCATCAGTAGTGGCAAGTTGATCCGCATGGACAACACCTTTATTGCTGCAATTACTGTTGGATGATGCACATGATAAATTTAATCAGAACATACAACTATTATGATAAGAATGACTGCAAATTGCCATTTGAAAAATCTTTATCCTGTCATTTCCAAACATCCCGACAACCAAGACGATGTGCCACAGAGATTGAAATGTAAGCCACTTCTGAATCCTATATGATGTGTGTATACTATCCTTAATATGATATATCTGTTTGTGAATGGTGAGGTAGGTGCTGGGAGGATTAGTGCAACATTCTGATCTACTCTACTATACTATACAACACATCACCCCTTTGGCTGCATGGACATACACCATGGCCATTCTATTCTGTGCAAGCATGGTCTTCTGAGCATCTAACTTTTCAGACTGTCAGACATCAATTTCGGACCTAAGGAAATGGTGGTGGCAGGCATTAGCTGCTTCTTTCAATATTTGAGCATTGGGTAAGGGAACACAATGGAGAAGAATCTATTCGTTTCAGAGATCTCGAGGTGCACCCTGCGGTGCTGTTGAGGGTGTATATCAAAGTGTCTGATGGCGGGGACTACATACCCAATATAACAGACCCTAACCTATTCTCAAGGAAGCCAGGGATAGGTTTCAGACCACAGATGAAATGTACATTGTCTTTTCGATGTCAAAGTTTATGAAACAACATGCCAGTGGGATGACAATGTTCATAAAGAGTAGCTTTGTGATGTATAGCCTCTATAACAGTGTTCCATTCACTTTGGTCCACACTCACAAAACTACCCCCTTCCAGAAAAAGCAAGATGAGTAATGTCAGGTTTATGGTAACCAATGGGATTATTATAATCTTCAAGGCCTTGTCCAGACTCAGAGGAGGTGCCGGCACATTCGACAGTCAGTGCCCATGGTTGAACAGGCCAAGGCAAGTTTCATTTTTGCTTAAGGACACTCTGATGAAATGCACTCCCTCCAAGATATTCAATGGCAAATGCGTGCAGATCCAGGATGAAGAAAGATTAATCGTTTGGTGATATCGCTCAAGCAACAGCAAGTCAGAGTTGTTCTCACATGCAGAGTGGTGGCTCTGCTCAAGGACAGGTGCAGTACAGTTTTCTGACAACTACCCATTACATAGCAATGAAGTGTCCCGCCAGAGGCTGATGACAGTGGCAAAGAATGCATGCATTGCCAGACCAACAGGGAGATACATAACCAAGAGATGGCAGCTAACCTTGGACGGAAGTCGTAGCAATGAGTGTTGATATATGCATCATTGCGCTTTTGTGGAGGGACAGGCAAGGAGGGTGGCTGTGGAAATCCAACCCACTGGCAGGCTGCAAAGCAGCAACAGGAGCATTTCTTGCAGATGGCCCTGATCTCTGGCTTGATGGAGGCTCAGAGATGGGCTCCAGTGGGCAAGTGTCTTATGGAGGAGACACTTGCCCACCGGAGCCCATATATGGGCCACACCAGTTAGGCTTCAGAGACATCTTCCTCTGGTGGACTCAGACAACGACCTTTTGCCAGGCTGAAGGGTATATCAGACTTCAGTCAGGCAATCAGGTACGCCATCTTGAACCTGAGAACAGAAACTGTTGAGACAGCAAATACATTTTCTGCAGTCTTGGAGGACAGGATCATCATCATTCAAATGCAGGTCAAACTTAGCAGCTGAGACGGATGGGAGTTTCAAGGTAACATCACAGGACATCTCATAAGTATGTCGTAGGGGCACAATATGTTCTTAGTTAGTATCGCCATAATGGACCATAGAGCTAAAGGTAAGGCAATTGGGGCACTTCAAGTGAGTTTTAGGACAGATCTTTCCTATCTTACTCTTAACAGTACCATTTCTTTCCACTTTGCGGCTGACTGTGGGTGATGGGTACAATAGAATTGTTGATTGATCCCTAAAGCTTTGTAAATCTCCTGTACTACAAAATGGGGAATGAAGCCCCTAAGTAAGCTCTTACAAAAGGATAAGACTCCATACACCCTGAAAACATACAGACAAACATACAGACAATTACAAGAATATAGGTGTATGAGAAACATTTAGGCTTCTGGATAAAATCCATTTGGAAGTGTACAAAGGGGCTCCAAGGAGAAGAATGAGCAGTGGGAGTGATCTTGATCCCTTTATCAACCTTAAAGGACTGGTAGGTGACATAGGAGTAGCAATAATTTTGGACAATAGAGGGAAAGAAGAAAGACTACTAATGGGGCCAGTGGCACAGGTCATGTTATCTGTAGGAAATTTGCCTTGTCTGCATGGTCATCCTGGATTTTTCACCTTTTGCTAGATCTATAGTTTTGCTGACTTTAGAACTTTGTGCACTTTAACCCTGCTAAACAGCCATAAAGTGCCTTTGCAACTCTTTCAACATGGTGAAGTTGGCATACCCCTAATTGACGTATTTTACTTACCAATAATCCCTATTATATGGTACAAAGTCTACCCAGGGCCTGTGAGTTAAATGTCACTACTGGACTACAGTATCTATTGTGCTTTCCACTAAGGTGGCAGTGCAAACATGGCTTCAGGCCTTCTACTTTAGCTTGGCTGTACAAGTGCAAAGCATGCACTTTGTTCTGTCAAAATAAACCCTTTTTGATAGGTAAAAACCTTCCTTTTAAATATTAATAAGCCACCTCTATGTAGGTCTTGTAACCTAGAAGACAGGGTCCATGATATTTAGTAAGTAGGACATGTAGAAATTTAACATGAACATGTCCTTACAGTGGTTAGCACCCAAAAGCTATTTTCACTGTAGCAAGGCTGACTGACCCATAGAGAAACACAGCTAAGCAATATGAAATACTAATACTGTATCTTAGGAAAGGTGTCAGCTGGAAAAATAATAACCACTATTGTTAATAGTTATTTAAAATCCAATTCAATGGTGAAGTCGAACGTTTAATAATTATTAAGGAAAGTAACTTTCAGAAAGTCTCATTTTCCCCACCTAAAGTTCCTGGAGGCTAATGTACATTGGCTATATAGCTTCTCTGAGCCAGTAATTAGCCTTCAATAGGTGTGAACAGCCTCACAGGACCAAGAGGCTTCTCTGAACTCCACAGAATGTGCAGGGTGGGAGGTTGTGGGCATCCTTTTTGACACTACAGTGTGAAATCCTGCCTGAGTGTCAAATCCTGCTTGACAGGTCTGCTAGTTTCACATATAACACTTAGCGCTCACTTGAAATGGGAGTTAACAGGATGCCAAAACAATTCTTGTGGATCCACTATCTGGTTTCTGAAAGTCTCAGCTTTTGTCCTACCAGACTTCTATCTGTGGTTTTCATCTAACCTTTGGGGCACACTTGAAATGGGAGAGAACAGGATGCCTAGGTAATTCTTATGGACGCTCTGTCTGGTTTCTGAAGGACTCTGATTTTGTCCTACCAGACTTCTGTCTCTGGGTTTTTGTGGGCACAGTGGTGGCCTCAAACTGGATTTTAGTGCCAGGTGTGAGAGGACACTAAGAGTACCATAGTACACTCCATCACACCCCCCCAGCGGCCAGGTTTAGGGTGGCCAAAGACTTTCACTATCTTGAAAATTCCCAAAGCAGGCAGGATTGGCCCCAAGAACTTTTACCCCTTTGTTTGGGAGTGACCAGGAGTTATTCCCACCCACTAGCTTGTGCCAGGCATAAATGTGGCTTTTCCAGGCACACACTTCAGAATACTTTCTCTAGCTGTCATTGAGATGTCATGAGTGATGTTATAAATGATGTCTTAGAGCATGTCATGAGGGATGTCATATGTGAGGTCATAAACAGTGCATGGTGGGGGCGCCAGTTATAATTAGTGCTGCTAATTATAACTGGTGAATTTCTGTTTTTTTTGTTTTGTTGAAAACGTTAATGTTGTCACCTAACTATAATTACTTTAACCTTTGTTTTTTCCAGTGAATTTCAAAGGTTTTTTTAATGTAAAGTAATAATTACCACATTTAAATGCAACCCCTCACCGTGCATGGCCTGCAGCCCGGCACTGTGGCCAACCCCCACATGCAGCCAACCCCATGCTGCGCACGGCCTTCAGCCGAGCACAGTGGGGTGTTGGCCACAGCACCTGACCCAGGAAAACCCACCGCCTAGGGTCATTCTTTTTTTAAAGGGGAGGGAGCTGCGCACCCCCGCTCCCCATGCCTCTTTAGGCCCTAGGGCCGTACATATAAATTAAAAGGGGAGATGGCTGTGGGTCTCCCCTCCCTGAGCCTTTTTAAGCCCTGAAGACCCCATCTCCCAGGGCCCTGTATTTTTTAAGGGGAGGAAGGCTGCACTCCACCTCCCCTTATTAAAAAATAAAGGCCCTGGTGGATGGGGTCCCCGGTGCCCAAAGTGGCTCGGGAAGGGGAGCCGTGCACCCTCCATCCTTAATTTTAAAAAAGGCCCCCGGGGAGCTCTATGATCTTCAACTGGAGTGCATGGCCTTCTTGTGGTTGTTATTATAATTGCATTTTGTGGGCTAAAAATGTTTAAAGAAAGACTCAGAGACAACCCCCCCAAAAAAGCTCCAGCTGGGTGGGAGCACACATTTGTTTCCCATCACGTGCTCTTGTGGGCAGGGTAAATCAGCTTTCTCCCACCCAGCAGGAGCAGAGAAAAGAACCTGCTTCCACCGGGTAGGAGCAATGATGGCCCCCTCTGCACTGAGGATGGGATGAGATGTAACTTGCACCCTAGAGTAACTATAATTCGTGTTCTTGCATTGCACTGCTTATGACCTCACATATTACATCACTCATTACATCTTCTATGACACCATAGATACAATCACTGCAACATGAAATTACATAATTGATAACAACACTGCTCATGGCGGGGCACAAGTTATACTTACTTGAGATAACTATAACTGGTGAATTTCAGTGGTTTTGTTAGCTTAAAATGGTATGTTTTAATTGACATTTTCACCTAACTATAACTGTTGTTTTTCTTCATATATATATATATACATTTTTTCTCACTGTAAAAAGCCAAAGGTTATAGGGTTACATCACAAATGACATCACTGATGACATCACTGATTATCTCATCCACAGAATCACTCACACATCCACTCACACCCCATAGAATCTTTCATACACCCACTGACCTACCCATATAACCACTCACACACCCACTTACTCATCCAGAGCCACTCACACACACAGCCCCTATCACAGGCACTCACTTACCCATACACCTGCTCACACAGCCACTCACTCACCCATATACTCACTCACAGAGCCTCTAACTAACCTATACAGCTACTCCCACTACCACTCCTTTGGTTTTTTCAGTGAATTTCTGAGGTTTTTTTAATTCTATTTTCTAACTATAGCGTCCCTGTAACCTTTGATTTTTTCAGGGAATTTATATGGTTGTTTTAATTCTATTTCCTAACTATAATGTCCCTGTAACCTTTGGTATTTTAAGTGAATTTCTAAGACTTTAAAAAAAAAAAACAATTCCTAAGTGTAACCTGTAACCTTTGAGAGTAAGTGTGTGAGTGAGTGCATAAGTGTCTCAGTGGGTGTGTGAATGAGTGCGTGAGTGTCTCAATGGGTGTGTGAGTGTCTGAGTGGGCCTGGGAGTGGGTTTTCTGAGTGCCTGAGTGGGCCTGGGAATGGGTGCATAAGTGTCTCACTGGCTATGTGAGTGGGTGAGTGAGGGTCTGAGTGGGTCTGTGAGTGGGTATGTGAGTCTCTAAGTGGGTGTCTGAGTGAGTGCATGAGTCTCTGAGTGGGTCTGTGAGTGGGTACGTGAGTGCTTGAGTGGGTCTGTGAGTAGGTGCGTGAGTGTCTAAGTGGGTCTGTGAGTGGGTGCGTGAGTGTCTGAATAGGTCTGTGAGTAGGTGTATGAGTCTCTGAGTGGGTTTGTGAGTAGGTATATGAGTGACTCATTGGGTCTGTAAGTGGGTGTATGAGTCTCTGAGTGGGTCTGTGAGTGGGTGTGTGAGTGTCTGAGTGCTCTATGTTTTGCCCTTTTCTGCTCTGTTTTGCCTTTCCTCCTTGTTTTTCTCCCCTCTGTTTTGCCTTCTTCTGCTCTGTTTTGCCTTACCTGCTCGTTTTTCTGATGTCTGTTTTGCCTTTTCTGCTTGCTTTTCTGCCCTCTGTTTTAGCCTTTCCTGCTTGTTTTTCTGCGCCCTCTGTTTTTTCTTTCCTGCTCTTTTTTTCTGCCCTCTTGTCCCACTTAATAACCCCAGGGACCACCACCTCCCCATGGCTTTACTGATAGTAAAGAGGGGGGCCGCAGGACCCCCTCCATTTAGCTCCAAGAGCCCCAGGGACCGCCACCTCCATGGGGCTTTAATTTTACAAGAGATGGGGGGCTGCATGGACCCCCCTCCTGGGCTTGTAAAAAGCCCCGGGGACCACAACCTCTCCGAGGCAATAACATGATTTGGCAGGGGGCCGCACAGACCCCCGGGGATCACCACCTCCCCAGGGCAAAAAACGTTCTTTAAAGTGGGAGGGGGTGCGTGTTCCCCCTCCTCGGGCCAAATTCAGCTCCGGGGACCCCATCCACTAGGGCCTGGGCAAACTTCAATGGGGGAGGGAAGCCTTGCAGCCTCCCTCCCCAAGCCTTTTTCGGCCCTGGGGACCCCATCCACCGGGCCCGGCCTCTGGATTGTGGGTGCCCTGGAGCCCACCCAGGATACCCTGTTACCACCATTTGGGACCGCGGTCCCAGCTGGCTCCCCACCTCCTTCAGTAGTCAGAGTTGCACTCACAGACAGGGAGCTGCTAAACATGCAGCTCCCTGTCTGTGAGAGCAATTCTTTTGTCTGTTTCCCTGCCCACTTGACAGCAGGCAGGAAAACAGATGAAAACTTTTCTCTCAGCAAGCGGGAGAGGTGTCACAGCACTCACTTGCTGAGAGTGGAGTTAGTGTTTGCTCTGACTTGACAGGAGCTGTCAAAACTCCCGCCAAGTCAGAGCAAACAGCTATGTCCTGGGGTGGGTACCAGAATTTCAACTTTTTTAAATTCTATTTCCTAACTATTACGTCCCTGTAACCTTTGGTATTTTAAGTGAATTTCTAAGGTTTTTTAAATTTTATTTCCCAAGTGTAACCTATAACCTTTGAGAGTGAGTGTGTGAGTGAGTGAATGTGTGAGTGTCTCAATGTGTGAGTGTCTAAGTGGGCCTGGGAGTGCTGCATTAGTATCTCACTGGGTGTGTCAGTGGGTGTGTGAGTGTCTGAGTGGGTCTGTGAGTGGGTACTTGAGTCTGAGGGAGTCTGTGAGTGAGTGCCTGAGTGTCTGAGTGGGTCTGTGAGTGGGTACGTGAGTGTCTGAATGGATGTTTGAATGGGTGCATGAGTCTGAGTGGGTTTGTGAGTGGGTGTATGAGTGTCTGATTGGGTCTGTGAGTGGGTGTATGAGTCTGAGTGGATCTGTGAGTGGGTTTGTGAGTATCTGAGTGCTCTATGTTTTGCCCTCTTCTGCTTTGTTAAGCCTTTTCTGCTTCTTTTTCTGCCATCTGTTTTGCCTTTCCAGATCATTTTTCTCCCCTCTATTTTGCCCTCTTCTGCTCTGTTTTGCCTTTCCTGCTTGTTTTTCTACCCTGCCTTTTGCCTTTTCTGCTCATTTTTCTACCCGCTCTTCTGCCTTCCCTGCTTGTTTTTCTGCTGTCTGTTTTTCCTTTTCTGCTTGTTTTTCTGCCTTCTGTTTTGCACTTCCTGCTCGTTTTTCTGCCCTCTGGACGCATGAGTCTCTGAGTGGGTTTGTGAGTGGGTGCATGAGTGACTAAATGGGTCTGTGAGAGGGTGCTTGAGTCTCTGAGTGGGTCTGTGAGTGGGTGTTGGAGTGTCTGAGTGCTCTATGTTTTGCCCACTCTGCTCTGTTTTGCCTTTTCTGCTTGTTTTTCTGCCCTCTGTTTTGCCTTTCCTGTTCATTTATCTCCCATCTGTTTTGCCCTCTTCTGCTCTGTTTTGCCTCTCCGGCTCGTTTTCTACCCTCTGTTTTGCCTTTTCTGCTTGTTTTTCTGCTGTCTGTTTTGCCTTTTCTGCTCATTTTTCTGCCCTCAGATTTTCTCTTCCTGCTCGTTTTTCTGCCCTCTGTTTTGTCTTTCCTGCTCCTTTTTCTGCCCTCTTTTCCCACTTAAAAACCCCGGAAACCACCAGCTCCTTTACTGACATTAAGGAGGGGGGCTGCGAGACCCACTATCATTTAGCTCCAAGATCCCTGAGGACTGCCACCTCCCGGGGGCTTTATTTTTACCAAAGGAGGGGGGCTTCACGAACCCCCATCCTGGGCTTCTAAGAAGCCCCTGGGACAACCACCTCCCGGACAATAACATGAATTGGTGGGGGGCGCACGGGGCAAAACATTTCTCTAAAGTGGGTCCCTGGGCTGATTTCGGCCCCAGGGACCCCATCCCCCAGGGCCCCCGGCCTTAAAATATAAATATTTTTCATGGGGGAGCGGGGCCATGCGTCCCCCCCTTCACATGCCGGTTTCGGCCCTGGGGACCCAATCCTCAGGGCCCTGGCCTTAAAATATATATATATTTTTTTTAATGGAGAGGTGGGCCACGCGGCCCCCCTCCCAGATTCCAGTCCAGGGACCCCATCCCCAGGACCCAGCGATTTTATTGTGGGTTCCCCGGAGCCCACTCAGAGCACCCAGTCACCACCATTGGGGACCATGGGGGAGCCTCAAGGCCCACGTGGTCTCAGACGGCTCCCTGCCTCCGGCATTGTTCTCACAGACAGGGAGCTGCTAAACATGCAGCTGCCTGTCTGCGAGAGCAATCCTTTCATTTGTTTCCCTGCCCGCTTGAAAGCAGGCAGGGAAACAGACGACAACCCTGCTCTCAGCAAGCGGGAGCGGTGTCACAGCTCTCGCTTGCTGAGAGTGAAGTTTGTGTTTGCCCTGACTTGACGGGAGCTGTCAAAGCTCCTGCCAAGTCACAGCACACCGCTGTGACCCAGGGGTGGGCAA
The DNA here is from genome assembly GCA_963921515.1 of Calotriton arnoldi. Lineage (NCBI taxonomy): Eukaryota > Metazoa > Chordata > Amphibia > Caudata > Salamandridae > Calotriton > Calotriton arnoldi. Next base: position 37,290 of record CAWUFW010001577.1, read on the forward strand.
CCCGGGACATAGCAGGAGCAGGCCCTGGGTGGTGACGGTCCCCAGGGCCATGTATGACTCCAGGAGGCGGCTGCGCTGCACCCCCTTTCTTGTTCATGAACTTTAGACATGGCTACAGCCCGAGCTGCTGATCGGAATTACACCAAAGTTGGCAGAAAGGTAGATATTGGTCCAGGGATGTACCTTTTTGTGATTAATGTAAATCCGTTGAGTAGTTGCAATGTTATTAAAAGAATTTTTAATTTGTATATATAGAGACATGGATCTTCCGACTATCCGAAAGTCCCCATGCTCAAATCTGATTGGCTGTCAACACTTTGAACTAGGAAGTGTTAGCAGACATCTTCGGATTGAGTCCCAACAAAAAACGTAAAAAAAGAGAAGGGGGCAGGGTATGAATAACCTGACCCCCTAGGCCTCTTGGGGAGTCCCAGAGGGACCCTGCCAGGGCAAAAAAACATTTTTTATACAAATAATTTTGGCGGGAGCCACGGCTCTCACCGAAAAATTTAAAAAAGAAGCACAGGCTCCCGCTTTTCTTTACTAATAGGACCCTGGGTGCCCAGGTCCCGGGGGCATCAGCATTTATGAAAAGGAGGAGGGGCGCACTGGGACCCCCTCCTATGGCTCATCATATGCCCCGGGGACTGCCACATCTCTGGGGCAAGTGTAGTTAATTTAATGCAGCGCGGCCCAAGCGGCCCCCCGCAGCCCCAGACACTGCCACCTCCCTGGGGCACTATGGTTAAGTTAATGCAGGGGAGCCCACATGCCCCCCTGACAGCCCCAAGGACTGCCACTTCCCCAGGGTACTATGAAAAATAAACACAGGCATGCCTGCCTGCGCCCCGGGGGCTGCCACCTGACCAAGTCCAAAAATAAAATTAATGCGGGGCCCTCATAGACCCCCACCTCCCTAGGGCAATTTATTGAATTTAAGGGGGGCTGCGCGGTCCACTCCTGCAGCCCCGAGGACTGCTACCTCCCCGTGGCTGAATAAAATTAATGTAGGGGGTTCATTGCGGACCCCCAGCCTCAGGGACCGCCACCTCCCCAGGGAAAGATTTAAGATGGAGGGGGGCCAGCTATTTATGGCCCTGGGGATCATCACCTGCCAGGGCCGGCTCCTGCTACCTCCCAAGTGTCCACCCTTGGGAGGAAGCTGAAATCCACGGGTGGTCATGTGGCCCCCCTCCCCTATTGCAAAAATATTAAATACAATTTTTTTTTTAAAACACCAACCCTGGGGAAGTCGACAGAGGCCCGCCCCATTTCTCAACCACTCTGCAAAGGGTCCTCCTGGCGCACAACTTGTTGGAGGATGAAGTGAGGGTTCTTAGGGGCCAAAAACCCCTCCTTTTATCTCCAGTAAGTCCCACACACTGGGATTGCGGAGAGCTCGTGGGAGGCCCTGCCCCCTTTCTCCACCAGTCTGCAAAAGCACCTCCTGGTGCACTTCTGGTTGGCGGACGAATTCCCCCATGCTACAGAGAGTCCTTGGAGGCCAACAACCCCTCCTGTTACCTCCAGTAAGTCCCACACAGCGGGATTGGTGAGAGCTCATGTGAGGCCCCACCCCCTTTCTCCACCACTTTGCAAACGCTCCTCCAGGCGAGTTATTGGTTGGGGGGATAAAGTGCCCTTGGCTGCTGAGGATCCTTGGGGGCCAAGAAGCCCTTCTGTTACCAGCAGTAAGTCCCACATCGGGATTGCTCACAGCTGGTGGGAGGCCCCACCACCTATCTCCACCACTCTGCAAACGCGCCTCCGGGAGCACTACTTGGGGTTTAAGTCCCTTTGAATGCTGAGGATCCTTGGGGCCAAGAAGCCCTCCTGTTACCAGCAGCAAGTCCCACACAGCAGGATTGCTGAGAGCTGGTCGGAGGCCCCGTTGCGTTTCTCCACTACCCTGCAAGCGCACCTAGTGGTTAAAAAACCATAGACATTTGCTTAACAAACCAAAGGTTACTGGGCTGTTATAGTTAGGAAATAGAATTTTAAAAACCTAAGAAATTCACTGAAAAAACAAAGGTTACAGGAACATAATAGTTAGGAAATAGAATTTAAAAAACCTTGGAAATTTGAATACGAGAGGTTGTATGGGGTGTGAGTGGGTGTGCGAGTAGTTTTGTGGATAATGTTATCAGGGATGTCATCAGTGATGTCATTTGAAATTTCATCAGTGATGTCACTGACCATCTCATGAGTGATGTAATATGTGAGGTCATAAGCAGTGCATTGTGGGGGCATAAGTTATAGTTAGCTCAGGTAACTATAACTGCTGAATTTCTATGGTTTTGTACAAGTGAAATCTAACCCTAACTATAATGTCCCTGTAACCTTTTGGTTTTACCGTGAATTTTTTAGTTTAAAAAAAATTCTATTTCCTAACTATAGCATCCCTGTAACCTTTGTTTTTTTTCAGTGAATATATTATATATATATATATATATTACTGCGAGTTATATGCATGACTTATAGTTACCTTGGGCATAAGTTATAGTGAGGATTTTATTAGTTTAAAATGTACGTTGTCACTGACATTTTCACATAACTATGATGTCACTTTAACCTTTGTGTTTTTTTCAGTGAATTTCTATGTTTTTTCAACATAAAGTAATAATTTATTACCATACGTAAAATCATTCCCCCACTGCACCTGGCCTTCGGGGGGGTGCAGCCCCCTCCCCAAGCCACTATAGTCCTTGTGGGATCCCATCCCCCGTGGCCTTCAACATTTATAAAGAGAGGGTGCATGGCCCCCTTTCCTAAGCCTATAGTGGCTCCGGGGACTCCATCCCCATGGGCCTTCATATGCTCAAGAGTGGGTGCCCGTCTGGGGCACCCACTAATCAGAATGTTGGGAGCTGCAGTGGGAGCCCCAGGTCCCCCGCAATGCTTCCAGCTCCACTCATGAACCCATCCTGGGTGATGCAGGAGCCATCATTGGCATCCGTGGGAGCAGCTGTTTCTGCTTGCTCCTGCAAGGCAAAAGCAATCAGAGTTTCCTGCCCCTAAGAGAGCAGGCAGAGAAACAAAAGTGTGCTCCCATCTGGCTGGAGCATTTTTAAAACTCCTGTTGGTGGGAGCACACTTGTTATTCCTGCCTGCATCAGGGAAACTACTATGCCCCGGGGGTTGGGCTCCCCATGGTAGAGGGTAAGAGCCGGCCCTGGAGGATGGGGTCCCCGAGGCCTTTCAAGACCCAAGGATGGGGCCTCCTTGCCAGTCTCCCCTATACTAATGTGTTGGCCCTGGGGTATGGGGTCCCTGGGGCCCATTGCTGGCTGAGGGGGCTGTGCACCAACCTCCCCAATTATAATACATTTCGGCACCAGGGATGGGGTCCACTGCGTCTATATAGGCTTGAGCGGGTTCACTCACCCCCTTTGTTTTATAGAACTGCCCCGGGGGATGGGATCCCCAGAGGCCGTAGTTGGCCTAGGGAGCTGCATGCCCCCCTCCCTTATTTATAAACCTTGGCCACAGGGATTGAGGTCAATGGGCCTTGATGAGGTTCTGGGAGGGGACACGCGCAACCCCTTTCCTTTGATTTTCACAGTGGCCATTTCCTTTTTTTTTTTAAAAAGCCACGGTCTCACAGGGTCCAGGGCACAGGTTAATGTTATGTTAATACATTTCTAAAGCGCACAAATACCCTGGGGTGTCTTGCTGCTGATTCAGCATAACAAACACGGAGCTGAGGGGAAGACTAGATGTTAAAGAGCCATGTTTTAAGCAGTTTCCTAAAGATCAGCAGGGTGGGAGCCGCTCTGATGTTTATAGGCAGGCTGTTCCAGTTTAGAGGCTTCTGAGGAGAAGCAACTACCCCCCCCCACCCATTGGAGTCTTTTGAATCTGGGGCGGGTAACCATCATGGAGCTTTTAGATTGTAAATCCCTGCTGGGTACATACCATGCTAGGGATTGTTTGAGATGGGCAGGTCCTACGCATGAAGAGCTTTGTAGGTGAGGCAAAGTGCCTTGAATTTAATTTTATTGCTCACTGAAAGCCAGTGGAGTCCCTTGATGACTGAGGAAACTGACTGGAATTTTGGAAGATCAAGAAGAAGTCTAGCAGCCGCGTTCTGAACACTCTGCAGTTTTTTCAAATATTTTTTGGGGAGATTTAAGTATAGTCTATTACAGTAATCCAATTTGGTGAGGATTAACAGTGTAACAACCGTTTTTCGTGAATTAGGGAGAATAAAAGGGAAGATTTTCCTGATGATTCTAAGGGTGTTAAAGCTTGAAGAAATAATGTGTTTGCTAAAATTTAAGTTATCATCTATTAGGACTCCTGGATTTTTCACTTTTTGAACAGGTGTAGGGAGTGCTCCTAGATCAGAGGGCCAGCAATTAGGGCTCCAGAATTGTGGTCTGTTACCAAAAAGTATGATCTCAGTTTTGTCTGAGTTTAATTTAAGGCAGTGTTTACCCATCCAGTTACTGACAGCTCTCATACAGCTATGAAGCTGGAGGTTGGTGTCATTGACATTGTCGGAAGCTGACACAGTGATTTGCAAATCATCAGCGTACGATGTGGGTGAAAGACCAAAAGATCTAATAAGGGATGCTAATTCTGTTACATAGATGTTGAAAATTAAGGGGCTGAGTGAGGATCTCTGTGGAACCTCGCAAGGAAGAGAGAAAGGCTTGGACGTGAAATTTTCCAGCATCACAGAGTGTTCTCTGCCCGTCAGGAAGGACTGGAGCAGAGCGAGAAAGCTTTGTTGTTAATGCAAAGTTGTTTAAGGCGAGAGATCAGAGTGGAATGGTCCACTGTATCAAAGGCCGCCGATAAGTCGAGAAGAATACGGGCTGCCGAGCCTCCTCTATCCAGGATGGTTCTTAACTCATCAGTAGTTTTTATTAATGCAGTCTCTGTGCTGTGTTCGGCCCTGAAGCCAAATTGTGTGGGGTCCAATAAATGATTTGATTGGATGAATTGCGTCAATTGAGTATTTATTATTTTTTCTACAATTTTGGCAGGGAAAGGCAGTCTAGAGACGGTAATTCGCCGGGTTATCTGGGTCCAGGCTAGGCTTTTTGAGAAGTGGAAGAATAGAAGCCTTTTTCCACATTAGGAAAGATCCCTGTGGTGAACACCCCATTAAAGATGTTGGTCATGTAAGAGGCCATGGGGTCGGGGATCTGTTTAAGAATGGAGGGGGGAATGGGTCATAGGGCGATCCAGTTTTGGTGGATTTGATAATGTTATGGACTTCCTGCAGCGTAGTGAGAGTGAAGTAACTGAGTTTAGATAGGGGGCTGCTGACAGAGGTGTTAGAGTCTTGTACAGGAAGTTGGACTATCGGAGGGATATTACTAGAATCAGTGGTGCTTGAAGAGGTGAACTGGTTATAAATTTGACCTACTTTATCACGGAAGTGGAGGGCTATCTTATCGCAGAAAGATTGACTGTTGTTGGGTCCTATTAACTCTGGCGCTTTAGTTAGCTTACTTATGACCTGAAATAGCTCCCTTGCAGAATGCTTGGAGGATTCTATTTGTTGCGTAAAAAAGGTGGTCTTTTCTTTGATGATACGGGCCTTGTATTTAGCAAGGGAGAGTTTATAAACTTCTTTGTCGTAAGAGTCATATATGGTTCTCCATTTCCTCTCATGCCTTCTGCAGTTTTGTTTTTGAAGGCGTAGGGCTTCGGTGAACCAGGGTGCAGATTGTTTCGTTCTCCCTGGGTGAGAGTTCTTAAGGGGGACTGCTTTAAAGATGGCAGAGCTTAGCCAGTCTGAGTATTCGGCTGAAGCCTGATTCGGGTCGAGTAGCGGTGCGGGCTCGGCCTGGGAGAGTTGTTGTCGCATTATATTATAGTTAGTTTTACTCCAGACTCGATGGGAAGTGCACTTAGAGTCAATTTTTCTATTTTGGGTAGGAGGAGTGACATTTAGTTCAAAGGTGATAGCCTTGTGGTCGGACCAGGTAAGAGGGAGGAAATCCTTGATAGAGATAAACGTCTAATGTATGACCCGGCAAGGTTTGTGGGCTGATGCAGTAATTGAAGGAGGTCCATGACGTTCATGATCTCTAACATAACCTCAGTGTCTTTATCCTCTATGCAGTTCAGATGGAAGTTAAAGTCGCCTAGCACAGTGAAATCGCTATAGCAGGCCCTGACCTCGATTAGAGTATTTATGGATTGGAGGTAACCACTTCTTTGGCCAGGGGGGCGATAGATAAGTAGTCCTCTAAAAGAGTAGTTGTTAGTTAATTCCAAGCACAAAGAGAGAGCTTCGCATTCCAGATTAGACATAGGGTCAGTTTTGCACTTTTGCACTTGAAGCAGTTTTTTTAGACTATCCCTAGCCCTCCTCCTCTTTTAACAGGTCTATCTAACTGGCCATAGAGTATCCTTGAGGTAATGTGTCTAAAAGATCAGGGCTAGAGGAGTTGTTTGCCAAAGTTTCTATGATAAGTATGATTTCTAGCTGATGGCTCACTATGAATTCCGCAAATTCATGGGCATGTTTCACAAGTGACCGAGCATTGATAAGTGTTCAAAGAAGATTTGTGGAGGTCTTCAGGGGAATTCTATCCAGAAAGGTGGTTTGGGCATTCAGCACTGTCTTAATATAAGGAATATGGTGGCCACAGTTTTTACATGGTGTGTTGGGCCTTGAAGGCCCCTGAGTAGGGTCAACCTGCGTGCAGCCCTGTTAGAATTTGTTAAAAGAACGAAGGTCTTTACCTGAGAAGGCAATTCGATTCTCCTTCCCTGAATTAAAAAGGGAAGGGTCTCCAGCCCTCGGCGCGATCCGGGCTTGGACGGGTGCAGATGGGCTTGCCTTGGGCGTGCCTCTGGCTCGCCAGTGGCGCGGACACACCATGCTGTTCTTAAAACAGCCCACGAGGGGGGGCGTAGCTACGGCCGACAGCGCCGGAGCGCGAAGGTCCTAAAAACAAGGTGGCAAAATTAAAAGTATCCAAACCTGGGGCCCAGCTACCTCGCAGTCCTAACGCAGGCTCCCCTGCGAGGGGAAAGTACTGGGAACACAGAAAACAGAAAGCAATGGTGAGAATATTCTAAAAGCATAAAATGAAATTAAAAGATTGGAGGGACTAACCCTCTCCAAGATGGCGCCCAATGTCGGGAGCCAGGCAACTCCAAACTGGAGGCGGGAGCCTAAGGCAACCGCTTCCTCAAGGAAAGAAAAAGACACATAGTGATGCCTACAACATCGTTGACGCTCTGCTGAGCTGCGCGGACGCGCCATGCTGTTGTTAAAATAGCCCTCGACTGAGGGGGGCGGGCTACCGCCCAAAGCACTGGAGCATGAAGGTCCTAAAAATGACCTTCCCCCTTTTACAATTTCCACATTTCAACTCAAGACAGGGGACTAGGTCAGCGATTCCTGCAACTGCTGCCTGCAGCCTTTTTCCTCAAGTTGCAGGCAGCTAATCAGCGCGCTCAGTCCCATTGGAGCATGTTTTTCCATGGGAGTAAATTGGACCAAGGTAAGAAAAATCCCTCTAGACTAATCAGAACGCTCTTTTTTTTAAATTGGGTTTTAGGGACTCTCGTGGGAGTCCCTCAAACCCAACCGTCCAGATATACAAATACTTTTGATCTTTAATTTTTCAAAAACTCTGCCTTCGGATGTTCTTCATGTATTCCACACATGTACTGATTTTTTAGCCTGTATCACTTTTCTTATTCACCAATCTGTATTTCTCTTTTGCTTAAAATATAATAAAATACTTTAAACTAAAACTACTAGATGGATTTTGACCAAATCACAAAAGGCACGCTTACTGGAAAAAGATCTAGCTTCCTGCCATATTTGATGTAAATCCATTCAGCAGTCTTTGCAGAAGCGCTGCCTAAAAGAATCTATGGAAAATGCATGGGGATTTTGCATTTCGAGACCCCCCCTTTTACTCAGTCCCCACTTGATCGATTACCCTAAAAATGTTCATGCACAAACTAGACAAAAATGAGAAACCTTTTGGATAATTTTGTGAAGACCAGTCAAACAGCGCGAAAGTCATTAGCAAAACAAAAAAGGCACGCCCTATGGAAACTGTTGCAGGATGACTTTAAAACCTTAAAAATGAAGAAAAGACAAACTCCTTTTTTGCAAGACAGCTCTTTACTGTCGTGACAGGGAGATCGACCCTCCTCGCACAGGCAGGCAAGCCAGTCTCAATTGCTGCATCACAGACAGCTATATTTATACAAAATTTAACAATGAGGGTTACAAAAGTTCAGAATAATAGGTTACTAGATTTAAGAAGGATAGAGGATGTATAGACGAGGAGGCGGCTGTTTAGTCTTAATGATGATTTATTAAGAGTCTGTTTTATAAAAGAAATGAGAAGGAGACTGATTTGCACAGATTGTCAGTATTAAACCAAGTAGGGTATAGGAAATTCTGATTCTTATTCTTTCTTCTCCTTTCAGGAACTCTCAGCGAGGTGGTACGGGGCCCGGAGTCTCGGAGGAAGAGAAAGAGTAGCGGTAAGTATGTTGGTTTGGTTTAGCTAGGTTGTCCGTCACCTCACCCTTTTCTGCTGCACAAAAAGATTTAGGAGGCTGAAGAGCCAATCTTTATTGGAGTTAAATGTTCCCACACAATAGTGATACCTTTTCTTTATAGAAAGGTTCAATACCTTCTTTGTATCTTTTATAGACAAAGGCACCACTGTGGAAAAATAATAAGGAAACCATAAACAAATTAGGCTAGGGAAAAGAAAATCTCCTCATATTAGATGAGATGGCATACACCCGTCTGGGTTTATCTCTGCCTTTATTCTGTTCTGGCAGATCAACTAAAACTGCTGCATGCGTTCGACTTGTGCTTTATTTGTTTTTTTTTTATTTAGGAGGGGAGTGATAGGAGGTGAGAAGCGGTGCGGAGTTCCGGGTGATGTGCAGGCTAAAACAAAAGAAAGACCTTCTTTCGTAATATTCCCAGTGCCCTTCCCTCTAAGATCCCTCCCTCCGGCCCGTAGACCCCCTCCCTCCTAACCCCGTTAACCAAACTTACTCGCGAAGCTGCAACTCTCCTGAGTTGCGGCGGGCTTGTCAGCGTCCTCCGGGGGCAGTCACCAGTCTTTGCTTCACTCCTCTGCATCCTCTTCCAGCTCCCTGATGACGTCCTGGCTCGAAGCATCCTTGCTATCCATGGCGTCTCTCCAGGCTCCTGTAATCTGGAGATGTGTGTCTGGGTCGAGTAGGCGTCTTCCTTCTTCTGGACTCCCGCTTCCAAAATTGCGCGCCTGCTGTCTGATGACAGGATCTTTTTCTGCCTCTCTCCACATCAATGAATGGTCCTCTCCCGTGGGGGCATCGCTTTCCTGTTTAAAGAAACAGGACACCTGATTAAAGTCTGACGCGTCCTTGAGGGGTTGTTTTAACCTCTTTCCACAGGTTTTCTTCTCGTTACATGCTTGATGTATGGGGTGTAAAGGTATATACCGAGATCAGTCTTGGTCCGCCACACAATAGATGATTACACATTGGTACACGTGAATTACAAAAAGGCATGTGGTCACCTGTGACCCTTGACTTCAAGCTACTTCACTATACATCTTTTATTGCAGCTTCTAACAATGCTTAAGAAACAAACTGTTCTTCGTTCTTGAATGTATGTGTATTTGTGGTAAATACAATTTTAGGAGTATGTGTGTTCTATCATTGTGCACCTAAGACCTCCGTGTGTTCTAAGCTAATTTGATTTCCTGCACTCATTGTCTAATCAAGCTTCAATCTATTTGGAGACACAACGTACGTGTCGGTGAGCCCGTGTGCTAAAGTCATACATTTCTTCAAGCTTGCTAAACACGCATTGGCCTTTAACTGCAACCCTTTCAAGTTATTTATTCTATTATGTCTTCAAGTGAACTCTTCACCTTTCTCTGATCAGTACGAGATGTTGGCTTACACCATTCTTTCACTACCTACAGCTGTGTGACGCTTTCTGCTGGTGTCTACTGTTGTGTACTGTTTTCATTTTTTACATTTTCTAAAACATTCCCTCCTCTAGTTGATATTTCAACTACTGTATCTAAGCCTTGGTCTACACCTCCCACTAAATGATATAAGTTGCCCTGGGAATCCACTACTTGTGTTGGTGTCCTAACTGGAATATCCCTCCCGCCTTTGCACCTATTCTTCTACAACATGCTAGGATCAACTGCGCAGCACAATATATCAATAATAAGATCACAGTAGTTGTCAACATGGCTCCCAACAGTCCCAACATCCAGGATGGCAGTAATAACAACCAAGAAGAAGATGACGGAGTGCACACCAAATCTTTTTACTTTTCATCGGTGATTCATTTGTTCTCATTTTTAGGCGTGCAAGCCTGGTATCGTGGACTGCAAAACCACGTTGAGTGTAAATCACAAAAAGAAAATGGGGCGAAGAGTCACCACATTCCGGACGCACAGCCTTCATAGGTGCATAACAAAGATGCCACAATTTGTTCCAATTAATCCAAAAATGTATTCCTTTTTTCATCAATCTTTTCAATGTTTATCTTGTTTTGTCCAGTCACATAAAAGACACTCCATGTTTTCATTAAACCCTTAATGCTGTAGATGTGCAGGTACGGGCCTCGTTCTAAAGCATGGAATTACATGGATATTCCTCAGTCGTTGTATTCATCACCCAATGCATTTCGGGCCCATTCTGGCCCTTCGTCAGGGGTACCCTGCAAATTTTAAAACACCATTATTGTGCTGTGACTTTAAGTGAACTCACGTTCTTAAGATTTGTACATAGTATAAAGCGCATAAAAATATATACATGTTAATAACTGGGGTTCATCCAATTAACAACTTTCTGCCCACTGAATTCAAAATGCTACCCTTCACTAAATGCATATTCAATATTCCATCACACTATTGTTTATCTCTCCACCCTTTCAATGTCCGTAACTCTCTTCCCTTCCCCATGTACCAACAGTCTTTTCACCTCCTAATATCTCTCTGATTAAACATAATCGAACGAGCCCGTACCGTAAACGTCTGGTAACAGCTTACTCTGGTGTTCAAACACCGTGCCTTCTCTAATGTTTCACAACCATGCTCGTACCTATCCCTCTCTCCCTCCATTAAGAACACCTGAACTGTGTCCCCGCCCATCTAGATGCATCCAATTAACGCCGACTGAAATTATTACACTACAAAACCCATAATGCCCTGCAAAGTTGGAAATCCCTTTTGATCAGTTAATTTAAATACGTTAGTATGCCTTGCCTTCAGCATGACCTTGTCTGACGTTTACTACCACGGTAAATCCTGCTGGTGGTATACACGCACTGTTCCCTCCCATATCTATTCATTCTCCAAGAAGTTTATAAACGTTTCATGCAAGTTTTATCCTCTCCTATCTCTATCATCCTACTGAATATGTAAAACCTTTTAAATTCACCGCCCACCCGCTGATATCATTTTTCGAACGTTGCTTTAAACACGCATCATGTTGATCGCAAATCTTGTTGTTATTATGTACACTTAATTAATATGAACAAAATTAAACTGTCAAAACCATGTGTTCAATCAATAATTGTCCATTGTTATATTTTAAAACAGCAGTCCATGAATTTTACTTTTGAAGGAAGGTGTATAAGTAGTCCATTATGCACGGTGTTTGAACACCAGAGTAAGCTGTTACCAGACGTTTAAGGTACGGGCTCGTTCGATTATGTTTAATCAGAGCGATATTAGGAGGAGAAAAGACTGTTGGTACATGGGGAAGGGAAGTGAGTTACGGACGTTGAAAGGGTGGAGAGATAAACAATGGTGTGATGGAATATTGAATATGCATTTAGTGAAGGGTAGCATTTTGAATTCAGTGGGCAGAACGTTGTTAATTGGATGAACCCCAGTTATTAACATGTATATATTTTTTATGCACTTTATACTATGTACAAATCTTAAGAACGTGAGTTCACTTAAAGTCACAGCACAATAATGGTGTTTTAAAATTTGCAGGGTACCCCTGACGAAGGGCCAGAATGGTCCCGAAATGCATTGGGTGATGAATACAACGACTGAGGAATATCCATGTAATTCCATGCTGTAGAACGAGGCCCGTACCGGCACATCTACAGCATTAAGGGTTTAATGAAAACATGGAGTGTCTTTTATGTGACTGGACAAAACAAGATAAACATTGAAAAGATTGATGAAAAAAGGAATAAACTTTTGGATTAATTGGAACAAATTGTGGCATCTTTGTTATGCACCTATGAAGGCTGTGCGTCCGGAATGTGGTGACTCTTCGCCCCATTTTCTTTTGTGATTTACACTCAACGTGGTTTGGCAGTCCATGATACCGGGTTTGCACGCCTAAAAATGAGAACAAATGAATCACCGATGAAAAGTAAAAAGATTTGGTGTGCACTCCGTCATCTTCTTCGTAATTTAATATTGTACTGCCTGTTCGACGAGTTGCACCCTGGGATTTTCGAAAACAAACTAAAAGTAATGACATTGTCACATAATGGGCTACTTATACACCTTCCTTCAAAAGTAAAATTCATGGACTGCTGTTTTAAAATATAACAATGGACAATTATTGATCGAACACATGGTTTTGACAGTTTAATTTCGTTCATATTAATTAAGTGTACATATAACAACAAGATTTGTGATCAACATGATGCGTGTTTAAAGCAAATGTTCGAAAAATGATATCAGCGGGTGGGCGGTGAATTTAAAAGGTTTTACATATTCAGTATGATGATAGAGATAGGAGAGGATAAAACTTGCATGAAACGTTTATAAACTTCTTGGAGAATGAATAGATATGGGAGGGAACAGTGCGTGTATACCACCAGCAGGATTTACCGTGGTAGTAAACGTCAGACAAGGTCATGCTGAAGGCAAGGCATACTAAATGTATTTAAATTAACTGATCGAAAGGGATTTCCAACTTTGCAGGGCATTATGGGTTTTGTAGTTTAATCATTTCAGTCAGCGTTAATTGGATGCATCTAGATGGGCGGGGACACAGTTCAGGTGTACTTAATGGAGGGAGAGAGGGATAGGTACGAGCATGGTTGTGAAACATTAGAGAAGGCACAGTGTTTGAACACCAAAGTAAGCTGTTACCAGACGTTTAAGGTACGGGCTCGTTCGATTATGTTTAATCAGAGAGATATTAGGAGGTGAAAAGACTGTTGGTACATGGGGAAGGGAAGAGAGTTACGGACATTGAAAGGGTGGAGAGATAAACAATAGTGTGATGGAATATTGAATATGCATTTAGTGAAGGGTAGCATTTTGAATTCAGTGGGCAGAACGTTGTTAATTGGATCAACCCCAGTTATTAACATGTATATATTTTTTATGCGCTTTATACTATGTACAAATCTTAAGAACGTGAGTTCACTTAAAGTCACAGCACAATAATGTTGTTTTAAAATTTGCAGGGTACCCCTGACGAAGGGCCAGAATGGGCCCGAAATGCATTGGGTGATGAATACAACGACTGAGGAATATCCATGTAATTCCATGCTGTAGAACGAGGCCCGTACCGGCACATCTACAGCATTAAGGGTTTAATGAAAACATGGAGTGTCTTTTATGTGACTGGACAAAACAAGATAAACATTGAAAAGATTGATGAAAAAAGGAATAAACTTTTGGATTAATTGGAACAAATTGTGGCATCTTTGTTATGCACCCATGAAGGCTGTGCGTCCGGAATGTGGTGACTCTTCGCCCCATTTTCTTTTAGTAATAACAACCACCCATTAAACCAATTATCTGGGGCACCTCCTTCATCTACCATTTTCTTCTGTAGTTTATGCAGTGTCTGTATGGCCTCTGATAAAGTTCCATTATCCGCATCATTTGCTGGGATAAAAGTACAGCACAAAGTTTCAATTTTTTACATACCCCTCCTTTCATGGCCATTTCAAGATCAAGCACATAGCGGTGATGCATTACCATCATTCTCATATCACATAGCTCTTCCTTTATGACATTAAATCCATCTTTTCTAGTATTGATAGTCTTGAGAAATTCCCATCGAGTTATTTGCAACCATCAAGCTGTTGCTTTAGCCTGAACAAACAGCAGAATTCTCCCAAAGAACAGTTGAGCATCGTTGAATAAACTGTATTCGTGGAGGACATCACTCCAAGTGCTTGTACCATAATACTCTGCAGTTCTCTTCCTTCGATAATGATGTAGCAAGGTCATTGGACCGCTCATGGGGTGTTCATGCAAAGCTGACAGATTAATTCCAGGAATTACCAGAACTAGAGCGTGCAAGGTGATGATAAACAAAGTCCTCCCCAGTTTGGTGATAACTGGGCATACAATAGTTCTCCACACTGCCAATAATAGTCCATGAGGCTGGAGGTGCCTGTAGTAGACTGTGACGGATGTATCAGAGAGGAGGTGTGATTTGTTTCGTAATGGTGTCTTTATTTTGATTTGTATTGCGAATTAAATATATATATATATATATATATATATATATATATATATATACACACATACTCACTGAAAAAAACAAAGGTTACAGGGACATTATAGTTAGGCTGATATTTCACTCATGCAAAACCAGAGAAATTCAGCAGTTATTCTCGCGCCCTCGCAATGCACTGGTTATGACCTCAAATATTGCATCACTCATGACATGGTCAGTGACATCACTGATGACATCTCAAATGACATCACTGATGACATCATCTGGTGACTGTGAGTGTTTCTAAAACATTTATGAGAGTTAAATATTTATACACCAAGGTGTATTGATGAATCAGTGGGTGTATGAGTGCCTGTATGGATGATTTAGTGGGTGCGTGACAGACTATATAAGTGAATAATTATACATGCCTCAGTGAATGTATGGGTAAGTGATTAATTTGTGTGAATGTCTGTATCAGTCTGTCAGTTGGTGTGTAAGTGGCTGCATGGGTTGGTGAGTAGGTACATGAGTAGCTGTATGGGTTATTGATTGGTTTTCTGAGTACCTGTATGAGTGTCTGTGTGGGGGGTGTGCGACTCCCTGCATGGATGAGTGCATGGGTGAATCACTGGCTGTTGGCTGTATGGGTTCTTGAGTGGGTCTGAGAGGGGATGTATGGGTGAGTGAGTGTGCATATGGCTGTGTCAGTGAGTGAATGGATGTGTCAGTTGTATATGGGTGAGTAACTGCATATGTGAAAGGCAGTATAGGTGAGTGTTGGAGTATATAAGTGACTGTATGTGTGAGTGAGTGATTGTGAGAGTGGCTGTATGGGTGAGTGTGTGCTGGTGTCAGTGACTGTATAGATGAGTAAGTATATGTTAGTATCTGTATGAATAAGTGAGTTGATGTGTGTATAACTGTATAGGTGAGTAAGTGGCTGTGTGATTGACTCTATGGGTGAGTGAGTAGGTGTGTGAGTAGTTGTATGAGTGTCTGACAGTGTGTGAATAGCTGTATGGGTGTATGAGTGGATATGTCAGTGGCTGTATTAGTGAGTGAGTGGTTGTATGGATGAATGAGGGGATGTGTGTGTAGACCTATGAATCAGTGAGTGGGTATGTAAGTACTGGTATGGGTGTGTCTATGGTTTTGAGAATGGTAGTGTGAAAGTTGGAGTGGGTGTATAAAAGGTTACATGGGGTGTGAGTGGTGCATTAGATATTCTGTAGATAATGTCATCAGTGATGTCATTTGAGATGTCATCAGTGATGTCACTGACTATGTCATGAGTGATGTAATATGTGAGGTCATAAGCAGTGCATTGCGGGGGCGCGAGTTATATATAGTTAGTTCAGCTAACTATAACTGCTGAATTTCTCTGGTTTTGCATTAGTGAAATATCAGCTTAACTATAACCTCCCTGTAACCTTTGGTTTTTTCAGTGAATATCTAAGGTTTTTTTAATCTTATTTCCTAACTATGACAGCCCTGTAACTTTAGTTTTTTTCAGTGAATTTCTAAGGTTTTTTAAATGCTAATTCCTAACTATAACTTACATGTAACCTTTGATTTTTTCAGTGAATTTCCATGGTTTTTTAAGTAACAATGGTCTTTTCAGAATGGTGTGGAAAGGGGGACGGTGCCTCTGACCAGCTCTCAGAAAGCCCGCTGAGTAGGACTTATAGAAAGTACCAGGAGGGCTTCTTGGTCCCCAAGGTCCTTTCGCATCCAAGGCAACTTTATTTCCCAACCAATGGTATACCAGGAGACGTGTTTGCAAAGTGGTGCAGAAAGGGGGTGTGGGTCCGTAGACCTGTTAGCAAACTGACTGTGTGGAACTTGCTGGAGGAAACAAGAGGGATACTTGGCCCCCAAATACCCTCAATAGCCAAGGAGACTTCATCCCCCAACTAGTACTATGCCAGGAGGCGCGTTTGCAGAGTGATGGAGAAAGGATATCCTTGATGATTGCACAGGTAGTGCCTGTATGATTCTATGAGTGTCATTGCCAAGGACAGACTGCGGATACCGGGTGTTTTTAACAAAGTGTAAAGCACCTATATAGACATATTTTGGATAACATTGCAGTGTAGCTATTTAGTAAGATTCTAATTTAACTTTTCCCTTTGTATTCATTTGTCGAAATAACTAAATCAAAAATGCACTTTCCTTCTTCACAGCAACACCAGAGGTCGCAATTACATCAGTAGTCACGAATACAAATAACAAAGCGAAAAACAGATATATAGACATATTTTACACAAAGTTTAAGTCTATCTGTTTAGTAACATATTGGTTTAACTTTATTTTAACAACACATTTATAAAAAATGAACAGTTTCAAAAAATAACTCAACATCTGAACTCACAAATAGAACATAACTACCAAACACCCATCAAACTACCCATTGTCAACCAAACTCATGGGGAATTAAAAACCGTTGCCAAACTAGTGCAATGCACAATCTCAAATCATCACATGACTGTGAAAGTAAGGAATATCATTGGATAATATACTGTTCAGTAAAATGAATAGAAAATATACACCCACTCCACCTTCTTGAATCTTCTTTTCCAGAAGTTTATTGTGAGCAGGTGGTAGATTTTGTCTGGAGACTTTTTTTGGATCATGTGAGACGACGTTTATGTTATATCATCTTAAAACTTATCATAGAAAACGTCTCCAACTGCCGATCAAGCAGAGGGAAGCTGGAGGACCATCTACATCAGTGGCAGCAGCAACAAATCCCGGCCAGAAAGCCCCTTCACAGGTGCAGACTACTACAACAGATATAAATACAGAGGAGCACACACCGCTGCATGGGATTGCCGTAGTCTCTGGGGTGATCTACCTGTTCTGCCCCTGCTCTCCTGGTGACGAGTGTAACCCCTGAGGAACTCCAGGTCCAACAAGTCTCTGCTGGGCCTGCACCTGGCAGTAATTGGCAGTAACTGGAAGTGCTACAAAAGCGTGAGGGAGTCCCTCTGCGCTGGGGGACGCGCACACCGCTGCATGAGATTGCTGTGGACTCTGGGGTGAGCTACTTGTTCTGCCCCTGCTCTCCTGGTGACGAGTGCAACCGCAGAGGAACTACAAGTCCCACAAGTCTCTGCTCGGCCTGCACCTGGCAGTAATTGGCAATAACTGGTAGCGCTACAAAAGCACAAGGGAGTCCCGCTGCGCTGGGGGGATGCGCGCATCGCTGCATGGGATTGCCGTGGATTCTGGGGTGAGCTACCTGTTCTGCCCCTGCTCTCCTGGTGACGAGTGTGACCACAGAGGAACTCCAAGTCCCAGAAGTCTGTGCTGGGCCTGCACCTGGCAGTAATTGGCAGTAATTGGAAGCGCTACAAAAGTGCGAGGGAGTCTCACTGTGCGGGACGCGTGCAGGATGCGCCCGTGTGTAGCCTGGGCCAAGGGCGGGCCCGTCCTGCACCCGTCAGTGCTTGGCAGAGGCTGGGCTGGGCCACCCCTTTTTCATCCACCATCTGGAAGAGACCATGGGTAAGCGCAAACTACCGTGTAATTTTGACACGGAAAAGGTAAAAGTGCCTCGGAACTGTGCCTCCATCATTTTGTATCTAACAACAGCTGTGGGAGCCTTGACAGAGGAGATTCAAAGTGCAGAGGGAAAGCTAGGCCTGGGGGCTGATAAAACAGCATCGAACACATTAGCCACAGAAACCTGAGTGACTGTAGATCAGGGCGGGGCAGCTGGTCAAGATAATGAGTGGGGTGCTCCCACGCTAAGTATCACTCCATCAAGAATAATGGGAACATCATCGGTAGAGGAGGGCAACCCGGTAGTGGATACATCTTCTCCTTTAAGAATAGCCCCCGCTAAAAAAGGAAGAAAATGGGGCATAAAAGCTGGTACTGTCACGCCCGCATCATTAACATGTCAGGAACTGGAAATGCCCTTGGACTGCGATTACCCGCTGTACCCATTCGGGAAAACAGTTGTGGGTGACCTTATCCAGTCGCGTTTAGAACCTTTACTTGCGACGTTCCATGAGAACTTAGTCAAATTCGTTGAGACTACTGTAGAAGTGCTGGTGGGGAAAATGTCCTGAATAGAGTCTCTATTGGTTGACTTGAATACCAGGTGTGTGGACAATAATATCAGGTGTGTGTAGAATAATACTCACGCTGCAAATAATCTGTTAAATACCATCCAAAGTAGACGGAGGGCTGGGTTTCTTGGAGGGGAGCAAGATAGCAGCCAGCACTCTGGTGTATCTAACCCTGACAAGGCTAAGTCTAGAACGGGAGTTGACATCAGGATGGCAGAAACTAGCTCAATTCACTCGGGAGCCTACCACATTTAGTGCGCAGTAAAACATCAATACATAGGGTCGGTAGTAAATGCAGATTACATCTACCCCCTGAGGCTACTCTCTTGGTAGCGGTATTAACAGGAGTACCCCCGTTAAAAGATGAAACAGCTGAATCTACCTCAGAGCTCATCTGTAAAACGTAATTTTGGTGTAAAAACTTGTCAGATAGTGGGGCTCAGGCGTTCTCCCATATTATCATGGCTAGACGGGTGGGATGGGTAGGTTGGAGAACTAAACTAGGAGAGGGTGACTGCATTATTATCAACTTTGACCAGGCTGATATAGCAGGGAGGTTGTTTCATGGAGGATCTAATCGGGGTCCAGAGGGTATCAGAGCACTGCCCCCTGGTTTTTTCTTTCCCCCTAGAGAGGTAACCCAGGCTGGAGACCCCAGATATCTGTGCATACCAGCTTTTGTACGAGTGGGGGGGCTGGCAGATAACAGATTAGAAATAACGGAAGGACTCCCTCTCGCGTCTCGATCTTCCATATACCCTCTAAGACCTGCTGAGGCTTGTGCGGGGGGGGGGGTATTTGAAAACAGAATAGAAACGACAAATAGATTCTCCCCACTGAGCCAGCTGGATAATAATGATTGACCCGTATCATCTCTCCCCTCCCTAATACAGAGTAAGGATATCTTAAGAACTAATAAACCTTGCCTTATTAATAGGAAGGTAGCTAGTACAAACAGATATCTAAACGTCCTTAGTTGGAATGTAGCGGGCTTAAAAATAAAAGAAATGATACAGGATGGGTAGATATTCTAAGGGAGTATGATGTGGTGGGCCTACAAGAAACCTGGGAAACTGATAATACTTTTTGGGTGGATGGTTACACGACCTACTTTGAACCCGCTCTGCCTTCCTTGGAGGGCAGAGCCATGGGTGGCGTACTGACCTTAATTTCCCTAAATAACCTAGGTACCCATTGTAAGCTTGACTCTGGTTCCAGCAACTGCTTAGTGCTTAAAATAACACCTGTAAATGCACCAAAATTACTTATTGTGAATTTTTATAACTCCTTTGAGAGAAACTTGGAGAATGAACATTTGTTTAACCTTTTTAGAGTCTTAAAAGGACAAGCAAAACACTCTTCATTTGGTGATAATTTTAGTGGATTTTAATATACATTTGTGCCCAAAGGATTTCCATATCATTGATAATTTTGGCCCTGAGAACTGCTCAAATCTGCACTTTGAGCACACGCAGCAAGGAGGGTTTCTAGAGGATATCATGACTGATTTTGGCCTATTACACCCGAGTATCAATAAGGGTGAGGACAGTATTCCCTCCTTTAAGGGAAGAGGTGTGTACTCTACAATTGATTATATTTTTATTACCACAAGCTTGTTCCCTCAGGTTGTATCGTATGCAGCTTTGGGTACCGAGGAAATTACAAATTACAGGGAGGGCACCACAAGTGCCAACGTAAAGCTAAAAGATCAGGGTCGTAGGCTTCATTAGAGCAAGGTAATCCCGGAACATTTTCTCAATGATTTACTAGAAATCTCCAGTGATGATATTGGATTTTGTCTAGATAGCACTACTGAGGGGAAGTAATCCTAATGGCTTATGACCGGATTTGCCAACAGGTGGCTAGAGTTCTTTCACAGCCCGCAAGGAAAGTTAAGAAGGGTGGTGAGAGGTGGTTTGACCACAAATGTACAGAGGCCCACCAAAAATTGTTTTATGCACTGAAGCAAGTTCCCCAAGATAAAGCCCAAATAGTTATACTCAGGAAAAAGTATAAACAAGCCTTGGATATACGCAAAGCAGAAATAAACATTGAAGCCTGGAATGACCTATTGTCTACAGATGTCATCAAAAATAGCGCTAGGTTTTGGGAGATTGTTAACAAGCCATTTTTACGGGTGATAGTAACTGCCTATTGGATTGTACCATACTTGAAGATCAGTGGTTCACCCATTTTAAACACATATATGGTGACTAGGTAGATACGGGTACTTCATTCCCCTTGCTTCCGGCTAAGGGAAAATATGCTTTGGTTTTTAATGAAGAAGAAGGAAGTGAGGCAATAATTGAAATGACAAGCAATGAAGCCCTCAGACCGGACGGTGTCCCAGCCGATCTTTACAAGTTAAATGTGACACTATTGTCTAAAATATTGACATATGTATATAATGTGGCCTGTTTGCATGGCTTGCCGAGGTCTTGATCACAATCTACCATTATACCAGTATTTAAGAAGGGGCAGGGAGAGGATCCACGATGTTACAGGCCCATATCGCTGATTGATTCAGCAGTAAATGTAATGGGGAGAGTGATCCTGAAGAAACTTACGGATTGGCTAGATGAGCGTAAGGTATTGTCAAACTTACAATACGGGTTCAGGAAAGGTAGGGCTACGACAGACCAGTGCCTAAATTTACATCTGATAGCGGGGAAATATACTACCGCTAAGAAGGGCACACTACATCTGGCCTTAATGGATCTGTCCTTTAACCGAGTAAACAGATCCAAACTATGAGCATTACTAACTAACATAGGAATGGATCGAAACATTGTTAATTTTCTGTTCGACCTGCATATGGACCTCTCTGGCACGGTGAGATATGACCAAAGGGGCAATCACACACAGCATATTTGCATAACAAGAGGAGTTAGACAGGGATGTATTCTAGCTCCCCTATTGTTCACATTATACATTAACAACTTAGACTCGTCGCTGTGTACAGCTTGTAAAGATATCCCTCGTGCGGGGGACTGGTCAATCCCTGCGCTCCTATATGCGGATGATGCAGTATTACTAGCACGGACAGCGATTGGGCTTCAGTGTCTCCTAAATTCCTTTGCTGACTTTATGAGATCATTGGACTTAAGTGTCAATTCCTCCAAATCTCACACAATGATCATGGGCCCAAGATCCAAAAGACTAAAAACTCATCTCTGTGAAGGAAATGAAATAACAAGGGTGACCACTTTTTCCTACTTAGGGGTACTGTTTGATGAAAGGGGCACATGGGCACCGCAAAAAAAAGCAAAAAGAAATGCCATGGCGAGAGCGACAGTAGCGGTCCTTGATTTCGCATGTAGGCTAGGGGACAAACCTATTCCAGCTATGCTAAATATATACAGAGCCAAGTGTACCGCTATCGCTAATTATGGCTCTGATATTTGGGGATATAAGAAGGCTAAAGAACTCCAAATAGTGGAGAATACGTTTTTTAGAAATCTTATATTATTCATCAGGAACTGGGTGCTGGTTTTGTATTAGATTTGATTGGAATGGCTCCACTTTTGCGGTGGATCATGATTTGCACCAACCCAGAATTGGAGCTGAATCGTAAAATTGCTCGGGATTGCTTATTCCTAGATAAAGCAAGTAGCATTCCCTGGCTAGGTTACATCAAGAGCTTAACAGTGCCCGCCTTATTTAATTCCCCCAACAAGTTGGTGAGAGCGGACCTCTTGTGGGTTAAAAACATTTTGTGTGGGTGATGCAAGCAGAGAGAGAGGCTAGAGAGCTCTTGAAACCAACGGTACGAGCCTACATACTATTGAAAACAGCCTCAGCGATAAAACCTTATTTAAATGAAATAACAAAGCCCTATCACTGCTTCCTCTTAACAAGATTCAGATTTAACCAGTTACATCTTGTATTGGCAGAACCTCAGAGGTGGTGTAAGGTGAAAGACCTGGGCCTTTGCTCTTGTAATAACTTCTCTACCCAAGATTGTTTGCACTATTTTAATGTTCTGCGATTACTATCATCATATTTGGTGTTTATATGAGTGCATGAGTAGAGCCTGAATGATTCGACAAGTGCGTGGCTAATGCTTCAATAATTCAATACAGGAATAGATACTGGTAGGATGATTAAATGAGTGCAACTCTAGTACCGGATAATTGCAAGAGTGCATACATAGTATATAGGTGATTTATGCAGTGCATGGATAGTGCACACATGATTGTTTAAGCCCTTGCATAGCACCTAGCCTATTGGATGAGTGGATGAATAGTGTTTCAGTGATTGGATACTGCCCCTTTCTTTTTGGTTGACTGCACAGGTAGTGCCTGGATGCTTACATAACTACATGGGTAGTGCCTGGAGAATTGAATAAGTGCATCAGTAGTGCATACCTAATCAGATGAGTGCATGACTAGTGTCTGAGTGACTGCATGATTCCATTGTTAAAGCTTGAGAGATGGGATGAAAGTAAGTATACTGCTGGAGTGATTGTTTTAGTGCAAGACTATTGCCTCAGTAATTAAATGACTGCATAGGTACTGGATGAGTGATAGGTTTACTACAATTGTACTCTCTACGTAATTACATGAGTGCATGAGTAGAGCCTGAGTGTTTCATCAGTGCACGCTGAAGGTTTTTTTTTTCTTTCGTTTTTGGCAATCTTCGCACCGATGTCGCGATCCCCGCGGATTCGTCGTGAAAACGGAAAACAAAATCAGACATTCAATGGCCACCAACATATCCAAAAATAATATGTAAAAAAATCCATTCTGAACATTGCCCTGCACACATTACTATATACATACTTCTTTCAAAGCATGTTTAAACTCATATTTTTGTACTAAGTTTCTTTAAAAACCATCTTTCAGACCTATTTTCCATTTTCGCGGTTATTCGCGACGCTCGCGACTTTCCCAGAAAACACATATATGCACACACATTACAGTATTTTACACTCTAGAGGTTTATTACAGTACTCTCAAACTCATGTTTTTCTTCTGTAGTTCTAGAAAAACCATCTCTCAACCCTATTTTCCGTTTTCGCTGTGAGGTCGGAGATCGCGATGACGGACGTCATCGCGATTCCCACAGGTACTTCGGGAAAGCAGCAAGCAAAAGCAGGAATTCAAAGCCACCACCACATTAAAAAATATTAACTATATAATTACCATCACAGTAGAAACTATATAATAACTCTGTTATATTCCATATAGGTACCATAATATAGGCCCGGTAACTTCATTACCCTTCACCTATATTTTTCCCTACATTACACTTGTCACGGTTTACAGGGACTGACCTTTTACCTAGATTCGACACTGCATTCAGAACGCGGGTTTTCCCTAGTTCGAAATCTCATACATTATGCATGAGGATTCTTGGGAGCACAGCGGGACTACCATCTCCTGTATAAAATCTATGTACAAAGTTCATGCCCGACGTCATCCTTAGGCCGACACAGTAATACAGCTAGGTAGGACCCCTGGGGAGACCTATGGGTATATATACATCACATCTTGCTAAGATAGACAGAGGAGACCGAGACTTCCCGGCCGACACACTGACCAGAGACGCTGAGGTCCCTGCATGCAGACACTCCTGCTCGCAGTGGTCTAACATCCCTCGCGGGGTGTCCAACTCAAAACCAGGATGGGGTCCCACAGTCTCTCACTTCAGGTAATGGGGTTGACTAAATCCTAGAGGGATTCTTGGCTTAACACCTACATACATGCTAGGTACACTTAGGTACATCTAGTTAGGGAGGCATCGTAGGAGTATGCATCTTTTATCATGTGTTTTATATACTCTAATGTATTCATGATTATTGAAAGATGGTAGAGCTATACCATCCATTCACCTTTTTAGTACTGCTAATCATTTATATCTTATACTGTCTAACGGTTATGCAGCTCATTTATTTTACACCTGAATAACAACTGTTCAATAAATGCTTATTGAAAAACGCCCAGCCTGTTTTATTCGGTGTATCTCTCTGAGACAGACTAAGTAAGCACGAGTGACTGAGCGAAAGGTAGTATATTGTTTCCACGGTCCTGAGGGATCAGGGTTGTCATGATCGATGGTTGCCAGGAACTGTTCTCTCCTTGGTAAAAGGAGATTCTAGTGGCCCTGTGAGCTAGTTGGTACAAAAGGGCCAACATACCCGGTGTGGGTGTTCAGAGTCAGTCTGACACCAATCCTACAGTGTATGTTGTCTAAACGCGCAGATCCTGTATACTTTTTATAGGAACTACACAACATGGTGCCGCCAACGTTGGTTGGGTACTTATTTAACAGTAGAATCTGTGTAGTTCAGTCTTGGTATTCTCAGAGACCCCTACTCACAAATCCCCAGAGACGTCTGGAGTGGGAGGGCACAAACTCCGCCACAGCTGAGTAGGCGAAAAATACTATTTATTAGCTGTTGGTTAATCAAGCTTGAAGGACACAGTGTTCCAAAAAATTGTGCAAAACACCTTATCTTAGTTCCCTTGAAAAGTTATTTTGTGTTCTAAACACAATGACTAATCAGGTCTTAGACCCACTAAACATGCCATAGCCGCTCTGGGAAGACGAGGAAGATGCAGACGCAATACATATTGCGGCAAACATTAGAAACGCAGTCACCCTGAAACTGCTTGTGCATGGTTTAACACCTAGGGGTGGCATAGTAGCTTTCGTAATTGAGGCGCACGAATCATACAGAACAGAGGTATTTTATTTGTGGGTTACATTCCCAGCAGCAAATGCAAGAACAAAAACATTTCATTACTGTACAGAAGATGAACCACCAGCGGAATATTGTCCGTATGAGGACATTGAGCTTCCGCTCACGTACCAGGAACATTTATACTGGTTTAAAAGCGCCCTACCCCATACAAGAAGTAGAGTAAGACTCGGCCCGCTCAGAAGATAGGGAGCTACATGGCCAATATTAGCAGCCTACACACCACATCCTGACATCGAAACAATGCCAGGACCAGACTTACGCGTACTTCACAAAGAATTAATAAAACTTCACAGGAACATAACACAATTCGTCATGAGGACACTTACAGTCCAGCCAGCGATGGCAACAACAAATACAGCTCACGTTCAAAACACAGCAACTAAGATTACACCACAAACATTACACGCAGTAATGGGTAAAATGCCAGCAAAACGTGAACAAATGCCATTCTGGGTAGCTCAGAAAATAACACAGTTAGAAGCAGTATTTCCGAATACTAGCCCTTATGAGAAACACAGAATGCTGACAATCTGCTTGCCCATGGGGATAACACCACAGATAGAGGATTGTACCTCTTGGGGTACAGTTTTTGCTGCCATATATACCAAAACTCATGGTATACCGTCCTTAGCAGTAATACCAGATGTATTAAAACAAATACAAAATGAGTACGGAGCAGAGCCTGCTCTGAACTTAGGGATGAAATTACTAGGTAATTATGCCCAGGTATCAGCTATAATATTAGCAAATATTAAAGGGGAGGCAGCATCAGTGGCTATCCGCCAACGCCTAAGGGAGTTCAGTCCTTTAGAACATGAGCACGAACTACCTAAAATAATTGAAACTGCATATGCAGAATTAGGCAGGGACAGTTTGGGTGGAAAAGCATTAAAACCACAACTGATGGGTAATACCGAAAAGGAGACCATCAAGCAGACACCTGCTTCATCAAAAAAGAAGTGGGACAATGACAAAAAACAAAAAGTTAAAGAAAATAGATCTCAATCCAGAGGTAGATCTCCTCCACAGGAGCCCTCCGAAAAGAGGTATAACCTTAGGAATAGGGACAATATTAGGAAACCTGACAGGTATCAGGATACTGATACACGTTCCTCTCGTTCCTTTCAGGGTTCAACGAAAAACTCTGAGAGGGAAGGACGGTCAGACAGACAAGAAGAGCGTACAAGGTCCAGAGACAAGCAGCACGCTCAAGAATATACTTCCAAAAAAGAAGATAAACAAAAGCAACAGTTCAAGAAAAAGAAGGTTGCAGGTCTAAAGATCAGACATGCCGAGAATTCTGAGGACTCGACTACTGAACGGGGAATGGGCTCTGACGATGCTAGACAGTGCGGCAGAAGTAACAATAGCTCGCCAGAACCTGCTGGAATTTCTGGTGGCAGCGGACTTGAATGATTATATCACGGTGGAAACACCTGATACTAGGGTAAGTGTCCCACATAAAGTGTATGAAATAACACTCCAAATGGAGGGGGACAAATGCAGGACAGTTAGAGGTCTCTTTTGGGAGAACCTAACGTTCGGCTATGACATTTTGTTAGCTGAACAAGATTGGCCGCCAGCATTCGTCATGGATTGCCCTAGGGGAGAAACAGTAATTTTAACAGCATTCTCCGACCATGTTCCCAAACATTTAAAATATACATATGCACAGGAGTGGACGGTAGCCCAAGCTCCGGCATTATACAAAAACCATGTTGGATGGGATGAGGATTCAACCCACCACATTATTCCATTGAAAAATACTGCAACTGCACAAAGGCAGTGTCCAATAAAGCAAGAAGCTAAAAAACAGGTCAGGGAGATCTTAGATCAACTTGAATACCAAAGGTTGATTGAAACTTGCACCTCTCAAATGAATAACCCTTTGTTTCCCATATCGAACCCGGACAACACATACCGTCTAGTGTTGGATTACAGACATTTAAACACTTGCACTAAAACATTTGCAGTACACAATGCACACAGTGCCGCATTAATGAATAACATTGTGCGGAAAAAATACAAAACGACACTAGATATCTCAAATGGATTTGTTTGCCAAAATATAGCACCTGAGAGCAGATATTTGACAGCATTCTCAGCGCTAGGGTCCCAGCGTCAATTTTGTCGACTCCCCCAGGGGTATAAGAACAGCCCAGGGTTGTTTTCGGCTAGGGTAACTGAACTACTTCAAAATTTGGATGAGGAGGCATTGTCCTATGTAGATGATATCTATCTGACGGATGATGACCTGGAGGAACACTTGAACAGAGTAAATACCATAATTTTGGGATTTGCCTCTGGGGGTTACAAATTTAACTTAAAAAAATCGAAGATTGCCCACCTTAATGTCCTTTTTCTAGGATATGAGCTTTCAAGTGAAGGGAAAGCCTAGCAGCTAACTTTTTGGGAAAATGTGCACTGCTCCAACCTCCAAAAACATTTAAAAATTTACAATCAATCCTGAAATTCCTGCACTTTGGCAGAACATACATTTTGGATTACGCAGAAAGAGTAAAACCTTTCTACGATTTAATAAAACCTGATTTCTCAATCAGACAATGGACACAGGAACACACTGATATCCTTCGTTCTTTACAAGCAGACATGATAGCTTCAAAACACTTACAGACACGCGTAAATGTACGCAACCTGGTGATACGTATAGTTGCGGGTCAATCTGGGTACACCTATCTAACATATAATGAAGGTGAGACAGTACCAATAGCGTACAAATCACATTTGTACACAAATGCTGAGATGCACTTTGCATCAACAGAAAAAATTCTGACAGCAGTACAGACTGTTGTAGTAAGAGAAAGAGCTCTGGCTCAAGGCAAGTGTATAATAGTCGTGACCCCAGTTCCAGCCTTAGAGGCTGCGACAAAGGCAAGCGTTCCCAATGCTAAAGTCTTACATCCAAGATAGATACATTGGACTAATTCTCTCACTGCAACAGATGTAGAATACAGGTACGACCTAAATTTAAAAAAACAAGCATTTCTGCAATACGAACAAGAATATCGTCTACCAAATGAAATAATGCCTCCAGATCAGTATGAATATATAATTTACACTGACGGTTCTGCTCAACCGGCCATAGGGAGTAAACAGCAATACAGCGCAGCGTGTGCTATCGTTAAAGGTCGCATGCAGGATGGAAAGTTTCATCCGAGTTGTACAAAAACACAGTCTCTAGGAGACTGCACGGCACAGCTAGCAGAACTAAAAGCACTAATACTGGCACTGGTAAATACGGATCAAGAATTCCCCACACTAATCGTGTGTGATTCTTTTTACTGTCTACAGTCACATAATGAATATTTACATCACTAGGGACAAAACGGGTTTAAAGATGCAAAAGGTGGCACAATTAAGCACAAAATGCTATGGGAACAGGTAGTGGAGTTTAAAAACGAACTACCAAGGGCTCACGTGATACATACACTGAGTCATCATTGTGATGGCGTTCACATTAAAGGGAATTCATTGGCTGATGAAGCCGCAAAGGGGGCCGTACGCACGGCTTCCGTAGCTGCAATCACTTGTTCAAAAACGAGAATAGACGGTGAGATAATGGTTGCGATTATTGCTACACGCAATAACTCAGCAGCACCGAAAAGGTTTCCACTCAAATACTCCTACAAGTTACATGTAAACAATGTTCCATTTGCTCAAATTCCTGGAGTGGGGGATAGAGTAATACCAAATATGGATCGTAGGTTAGGATTAATTCTAGCAGCACACAAGGGTATAGGGTCTGCACATGCAGGAGTTACAGCAACTGTCTCTCTATTGAAACAGCGCTATTGGTGGCCAGGACTAAGAAAGCAAACTAAGGAATATGTCTTGAAATGCGACATCTGTCAGCAGATGAAAGGCTCCACAGTAACACGTCCAGCGCAGACACCAATACTAATATCAGACAAACCACTGGCATGTGTCTATTTGGACCACTGCGGCCCCTTACAATCTGATGGGGCTTACAAGTATATCATGGTTGCAGTGGATTCCTGCTCTAGGTTCCTATGGATGTGGCCCCAGCGCTCGGCTGACGCTCGAACTGTTATAAAAGATTTGCGAGTCTTTATAGGGACATACGCAATTGGCGCATTACATTCTGACCGTGGCCCCGCGTTTAGCTCTAGGGCTTACAAGGAAGCCATGGGAAGTTTGGGTGTAGCATTGCGGTACTCCTCTCCGTACCATCCAGAGGGAAATTCGGTTGTGGAGAGGAAAAACCAGGACTTAAAGCAATCTTTAACAGCTAGAGGATTAGGCTCGGTTGGAAATTGGGTAAAACATCTGTATGGAGTCCAAGAAGCTCTCTAGGGGGTGTCACTCCTTATGAGGTCCTATTTGGGAAGAGAATGTGGGTACCTGATCTTGATTGTGAAGGCACAGTGGCGGATGAAAAACCTTTTGACATCCATAAACGTTTGGCTGTTTTACAGGACCTGAATGAATCCAGGGCACTACAGAGTAATGTCCAGGTGAAAAGGACCGCCACTGGGGAAGCAAAAAGTGTCACGGCAAGACCTGTCTGGATCCCTAAAGTTGGGGATCTGGTCAGAGAGAAAATAGAAGACAAAAGAGAGTTTGGGCCATCATACAGAAAGCCTGTACCTGTCCTGGCAGTTGAAAGAACAAGAACAGTACTTCTGCCACCTCTTGCCGGTAAAAAAGAAGGAGAAAAGATTTGTCTCAATAGACCTGATCAAACCACACTATGTGGCCGATACTGAGTAGTAGGCCGCGTGGACCCTGAAGTAACAGACACCCTCCTCTCACAACTATACAAGAAGTTCAAATGGAAAGACTCATCACGTTTGAAGGGTCACCTGAACGGAATGATGGACTAAGCAACAATGCAATGGAACTCGTTCCTCTTGACACTGAAGTTCAAAATGAGAACTCCACTGAAAGACAAATTTCAATTTGACCAAACACGGATATCTACGTCAACATGCCCCAACAAGAGCAAGCTACAGTTTCCACAAAACCAGCGGAGTTACCGAAAATTGATCGAACTGCATCTGGCTATTTCATTGACTTCGATATCTTTTCATTGGATTCAAGTGAACCTGCAACGATGCCAGCCCAAAAATCTCATCTACAGCGATTCAAAGATTTTCTGAACTTTCTTAAAAAGACGTACCTGGTATCACCTTGGGTGGAACTCTGGGTATCTACCGGGATACTTTTCTTTTTTTTCTGGATAGGCCTAGTAACTGTCTTTAGTATGCTTATTAGCGGAACTTATCTTCGAGAAAGCTCTGCAGCACAAAAAGTGAATGTGATTCTGAAACCCCATCTATCTTCACATCGTGAAAAATAGACCTATCATTAGTGAACATTACAGCAGTTCCTATACCTGATGGTATAGTGTGGGACAAGGTTGATTACGATATATTTGGTCCAACTGAACTTTTACAAATTCCACATTTATTTAAAATTTCATTGAGTGATATCATTACCTCCAGTACATTTTCCGATGATTGGGATTATGAAACTATAAATAATATGTTGTCTGATTTAGAAAAATCTGCTGCATTTTCTAATAATGAAATGTTGGGAGACACATCAGACTTTGAAACAATGTATTGCTATCAACATTATGGTCATCACTTTCTGCATAAATCTGCTAATCCCAGAAATGTTTTCACATACCACCAATGGTAACATTGCCCGACACAGCCGAAAAGCAGTTCAAAAACATTTGCACAGAAATGTTCGTATTTTTCAGGGTTTAACACATCAGACCCAGCCTCATATTATTATAAGGTTGCACCAACACCAGCACAGAAAAATATGTTGACAAACACCAAACAGATTTATTCTGCTTCCTTTATTGCCCTGTTGTCTGAACAAGGTTTTGACTTTTGGAAAGACACCATAGACTTAAAATCTGTCTGGGGTACTAGAGACTGGCAGGTCCAGGAAACAGAGGCACTATTTAGAGCATGCCTTATTCCTCAGCAAATAATGTTTTTGAATGAAACAGTGCAACAAACAACCTGTCTTGGACTAGACAAAAACAAAGATTTGAATACACCTCGAGTGCCAGCACCATCACACACTGAGGGTAACACAACATCACAGGAAGAGGTTACACTAGATGCCATCATGCAATACAATAGATCAGAGCCCGATTGAAAGGGATGGTTGATTTGGCC
The DNA here is from genome assembly GCA_963921515.1 of Calotriton arnoldi. NCBI lineage: Eukaryota > Metazoa > Chordata > Amphibia > Caudata > Salamandridae > Calotriton > Calotriton arnoldi. The sequence continues at coordinate 68,642 of CAWUFW010001577.1, forward strand.
CACAGACACCAATATCTGTCAAAATAGATTCTTGGATAAAACCAAAGGGTTTAGTATCAACAGGCCAGATCCACGTTATGTACAGAGACAACACCCAGGGGTAGTGACATCATACAGTGTTGGGAAGTTATGCTCGATTGGCTAAAAACCTCAACACTCACACATGTGAAACAACACTTATCCTTACTTACAGAGGATGTGGACCTACGGGATATTTTATTAGGTCCTAGGAAGCCACGTCATAAACGTTTCTATTATGCTGTCTATAATGAGATTTGGAAAATATCACAACAAGAGGCCGCGCAAAGATTACGAGAAATAGATCTTATAAATCTAGAGAAGGCTCTAGCAGTGGTCGACAATGGGTTAACGACAGTAACATCCAGGATATATTCTCTAGGCAACATTGTATCTTCTGCTATTGATGTACTAGAACAGGATCTGTCCATATTACAACACAGGCAATCACAATTGAGTTCTATTATGTTATTAAGCTGGACGCTGCAATCTTTGTGCGCAGGCTATGTGCCTTGGCGTTTCATAAACAGCACATCTCTGTTTTCTTCGTACAATCTGACAGAAAAACAGATAGAAATGGCACAAAGGGGAGCAAAATATACAACGATGCGTATTGAAAAATTGGATAGATGAGCATTTACAGTGGCAGAGTCACCGTCCACGGAATGGTTAATCCATGGCCACATAACTCTTCCGGTCACTACTTTTCAATTCCAATATTGCCTTGAACAAATGCAGGCAGGCAGATATGAAGAGATGGGTAGGGCATTCATTAAGGAATCCTGGGAATTACTGTACAGATTTTGATGCCGGAGTGGGGAAAAAGAAGTGTTTCTAAGCGGTACAAACTGCAAGAATACTTTAAGCGGATCACTTATATGCCTGGATATAATGCTTCATGGGGTATGTAACGGTATGGTAGCTAACTTATCCTGTCACTTAAAGGGTGCCCCAGCTGCCGTGATCACTCCAGTGTTCAGGCTGCTTTCAAATGGGAGTTACTTGATGCTGAATGATCAAGGCTGCTGTGGGATGCTTCCGGGCATCGCATATCTGGTAACCGTGAGCTCCAGGGTTACTTGCTGTATGTAAGTATTGTTTCCACCAACACATACAGTCAGGGAGGCGCCGTTATGGCCTTCACTAAATGTTTTGTTAATACGGTTTGATGCTCTGAGCAGAATGAAAGCCACGCTTATACAGAAATCTGTGCCCTTAACCTCCGCTCGAGAGACCTTTGATCTTCAAGTTGCAAGGTCTTCAGCAGAGATACAGGCGCTTATACGTACAAATTGCCCCTTCCATTTCACAGAAATGGTAAATCGTATCTCTAACATGTCTGATACGACAGGCATCGTCCACCTATTTAAGACCACAGGTTCTGGACTATTAAGCACCTTTCAGACGATCCTCAGAGTTATACCAAACTTTATACACTCCGTATTTGGAAGCATATTTGGAGGGCTGCCGCTGATCCTGTTTCTAATAGCAGGTATCCTGATTGTCATTTTTCTGCTACGCAATGGACGTCCCAGTCACCAAGGAGATGGAAACAGTACTCCTGGAGCGAAAATACCGTGATTGCATGGTACAACTACTAGGCACACCTCGCCTAAGGGAACTAAGTGCTTCTTGGTTCTTGTCATTTAGACCAGTCTGGATGGACTGCATCTTACCTGTCCTCCGATGCCTGTTTTGCGGAGAAGGATGCGTGTTAGATCTCTGTCTGACACTCCCATCATGTGCGCAACTGAACGTTGATGCTTTACTGGACCCGATAACGGCCCATGTTCTGCAGTGTCCCCAGCGTATTCCCATGTTGATGGCGACATTCCTAGAGCCACCACAGGTAGTATCTGCTCCTGTTGGTATGGACACCGGCTCCTCATCTGACACCCAGGCCTTGGATGGTGCACAGGCTACCCCAGCACCGGCTGTGGACAGTACGGAAGATCATCTGTGCTCAATTGACATAATCTGCGAGGTGTTACAGGGACCATCGACTGCGGAGGCAAGCAATAAAAATGTTGCGTCTACCAGCCAGGACACATGAACATTTGACTCATTTGGCCCGTCGTGTGCTGGGAATTTTTTTTTTTTTTTTAAAACAAACGGAAAATTAGAACTCCATATCAAAATTGCCATTCCTTTTGAGTATGTTTGGCTTTCAAATGCTTGTAGTAGACCGGACTATACCTACGGACATATTAGAGCTGTAGCTTAAGTGTCAATTTCTAATATTTTTCTTTTTTAACACTTTTTTAGAACAACTTTTTAACAATTTTTAAAACAATGTTTTTTTTTTAACACAACGAGAAACTAATGTTTTAACTATTTGCGTACAGTATCTAGTCCACCTAGTAGTACGGTTAGAATTTAACTATGTCGTCCATTCGGAAGAGGAGTGGGTGTTATATTCCATATAGGTACCATAATATAGGCCCCGGTAACTTCATTACCCTTCACCTATATTCTTCCCTACATTACACTTGTCACGGTTTACAGGGACTGACCTTTTACCTAGATTCGACACTGCATTCAGAACGCGGATTTTCCCTAGTTCGAAATCTCATACATTATGCATGAGGATTCTTGGAAGCACAGCAGCACTACCATCTCCTGTATAAAATCTATGTACAGAGTTCATGCCCGACGTCATCCTTAGGCCTACACAGTAATACAGCGAGGTTGGACCCCTGGGGAGACCTATGGGTATATATACATCACATCTTGCTAAGATAGACAGAGGAGACCGAGACTTCCCGGCCGACACACTGACCAGAGACGCTGAAGTTCCTGCATGCAGCCACTCCAGCTCGCAGTGGTCTAACATCCCTCGCAGGGTGTCCAACTCAAGACCAGGACGGGGTCCCACAGTCTCTCACTTCAGGTAATGGGGTTGACTAAATCCTAGAGGGATTCTTGGCTTAACACCTACATACATGCTAGGTACACTTAGGTACATCTAGTTAGGGAGGCATCGTAGGAGTATGCATCTTTTATCATGTGTTTTATATACTCTAATGTATTCATGATTATTGAAAGATGGTAGAGCTATACCATCCATTCACCTTTTTAGTACTGATAATCATTTATATCTTATACTGTCTAACGGTTGTTGCAGCTCATTTATTTTACACTAGAATAACAACTGTTCAATAAATGCTATGAAAAACGCCCAGCCTGTTTTATATGGTGTATCTCTCTGAGACAGACTAAGTAAGCACGAGTGACTGAGCGAAAGGTAGTATATTGTTTCCACGGGCCTGAGGGATCAGGGTTGTCATGTTCGATGGTTGCCAGGAACTATTCTCTCCTTGGTAAGAGGAGATTCTAGTGGCACTGTGAGCTAGTTGGTACAAAAGGGCCAACATACCCTGTGGGGGTGTTCAGAGTCAGTCTGACAACAATCCTACAGTGCATGTTGTCTAAACGCGCAGATCCTGTATACTTTTTATAGGAACTACACGACAACTATTTTCACCAATATTCGCGACGGCGCTAATAGTCGCAATGTCTCCACCATGGTACATGTGGGGCCGCGCTGGCGGTCACGGCATCATCGCAAATATCGCGCGCGATTAAAAAAATCCATTTTGGACATTTAACTTCTGTCACTAACACCTCCATTTCTCAACCATGGGGTCAGAGTATCTCCTCCTGATTTCTTATGTTGGCTTTCACACAGATTTTCAGCCCGGGAACTATTCCCAATAGATAAAATGGCGGCCGCAACTTTCTATTCAGGTTGCGTCCAGCCAATCAGAGGATTCCCGTTGGCGCGTGCATTCACGATTCATCGCAAAACCTTCACAAAACATCAGCGGCCAGAGATATCACTATAATTTTAAACTTACATTTCTCAAAAACTACTGAACGGGTTTACACCAAATAAGAAAAAGGCACTTCCTTGAACCGAGATCTACCTCCCTGACAAAATTGGTGTAAGTCCGTTCAGCGGTTCAGGCTGTAGAGATGGCTAAAGGTTCCTATTGGAATTAACATTACAAATGGAACCTTATTTCTTGCCCCAAATTCACGGTCCCCACTGCACAGATCACCTCCAAACTTTCCCAATCAATAGCACCCTCCGTGACACTTTTTTGGCCAAATTCCATGCAGATTGGTCAAACGACACCAAAGTTAAAGCCAAGTCAAAAAATGCTTTCCTATGGAAACTAGGTCCAAACTATAACTACCTACTGGCAACCGCCAGTAGGTAATGGATGAAAGGGGTTTCCTGAGATGATGTTAAGCATTTCTTTCTCCTTTTCTTTTCTCTTCCTCTAGGTCTTCAGGCGGGGACGGACTCCTGGATTCTCGCCAGAAGAAAGGAGTAGTAAGTAACTATTCACAGAATAACTCAGTGATTATTCTTTACCATCTCCTTTTTATGTGCAAGTGGAAAAGGGGCGTGTCAAAGTAGAGTCAAAAGAAAAGCAGAAGACAGAAAAAAAAACTACCTAAGACCATAAGAGTAGCAGATATCCTGTCTGTTTTCCCTTCTCTTGAATGATACTTTCTATCCCTTTGTTTTCTGTCTTTCTTGTCTTAGAGTATGAGAGTTTATTTAGGGCCCATTGATGCCATGGGATTTTATATGAAATCTCAAGGGAGTCTCAAAAGGGTGCCTCTATTTTCTTTGCCCCTTCTTTTTAATGATAGGGAATCCATTCTCACATCATACGTGTGACCCCAGTGCCTCCTGGGACATGTAGTGCTGTTGCATGCGAGTTGGCTTTAGCAAACAAAAGATGGAAACAAAATAAATAGTGTGTCCACGTAGCCCTTCACCAACACCTCCCATGCTCAGTGCTCCCTCCCACACACTCCTCCCTCCACCAGTGTCACACAGAACTCAGCAATTTTGTCAGCGTGTACTCCCTCACTACGCTGCAACTCTCTAAAGTTGTGGCGGCTGACCTTCGTCCTCTGCTGCGATCCACCACTCCTCAAGATTGGACTCGTCTTCTTCCTCTTGAGGACCAGATCCATCATATTCCTCCTGCTCCACAGCTTCTCTGGCGGCCGCCTGGATAGTCGGGTTCTTCCTCCACCCCGCGGAATCCCGAACAGTGATTCCTTCTCTTTCTGCAGCTTCTGTCGGGTCTCCCCTGCTGTCTGCGTCTTCCTGGATGTCGGCGTCTTCCTGCTTCTCTCTCTTCTGGCTTTGGAAGTTCCATTTTCTCTCGCCCACTCCCATAGGATTGGCTCTCCTCTCCCGAGAACCCTCCTTCCTGTTTAAAGAGACAGTCACCTTTTATTGTCTGTGTGACTGTGGTGCGAGGCTGTTTAACCTTTTTTCTTTTATCTTCCAGGTCTTGTGATGCAGAGGGAGTCCATTTGGAGGACAACATGGCGTGGTGCAGGTAAGTGCATTACCAAGGGACACAACCTCTCACAGTGTGCCCCTGCATGGCAGCGTTATTTATTGTAGTCCTACAGTTAATGTTCTGTCCTATATTAACTGTCCTATATTAACAGTGCCATTTCCTCTGAAACATAAAATAACAGAAGTTTGTCTCATGACTGTCTGAGGACGTATTGTGCTATCTATCCAAGTGTAACATGAAATGTTCTCATCCCAGATATGTGCACACTTCCCTATTGCAACTTGACTAACATCAACACCATCCCATAAAGAAATAACCCTACAGGAAAATTTAATATTAGAATACCGTTGATCATGTACAAAGACTGATCTGGTGACTCTAAATCCTAGCCTCACGAACACAATCTAGGGGTAAGGGATTACTAAATAACTGCTACACTCAGAGGTCGGGCATGCTACTCCTAAATCTAAGACCATCTGAATCTAACCCACAGTGGTAGGACGACCTGTCTTCTTCATATGTGATATCTCATCCTTGATGTCCTGTCTATCTTTAATAATGTATAACACTTCTACTTAAGAGTCATATTTTGTAGCGTTAACTAAAAAACATGCTACGTTAACATGTGTTAATTGCATTTGGGCCTTAATCCTACACAAGTAGAGATGTAATAAACATATAGCTGTACTTGGTGGTATTTCTTTTGTTGAATGTAGCCTATCTGGCCTGGTGGCAAGTGGAATTAGGGAACACACAAAATAGGATTCGTTATTATTTTCGGAACCTATGTCTGACGTGTTGATACTACATATTATCGGACAGTTTAGTATGAGCATTATGGGTCACATTGTTATGGTAAAAGAGTTCTCTTTGTGAATGTAAAATGCTAGAACTAAAGGATCTGTTGCTATACAAGAGCAGAAAAGATAGGATCAAGAGACAAAAAATAAACAAGAAAACAAAAATACATATCTTACTTCTAGTGGCAGGGACTTGTGTGTTCATGTATCTTCCTGTCACTATCTGATGGGGTGCCAGTTGATGGTCAGAACTAAGTGTATTCCTAAGGGAAAAGAGTGCTAATGGCAGACAATACAACCACTTCGTGTACAATGTGTAAATATCTTACTGATCTAACTCTTCAAGAGGCCGTTTAGGCGCTCAATGATACCATTACTTTGAGGATGGTATACAGAGGAAAATGTATGTTTTATCCCTAACTGTGTCGCGATATGTGTGAAGATTGCATTCACGAAGTAGGTGCTATTGTCAGATCCTATCTCTTTTGGAATTCCTCATTGCGGAATTGCTTCACGTATCAGAATGTAGCTGCTGACTTAGCATCACATTGGACGCATGGTTCTGCTTCAATCCATTGAGAGAAAGGGCAAACCACAACTATGAGGTACCTGAAAATTCCTGACAGACAATGCAGTTATGAAGATACATGGTAATTGTGTTGTGCAAATTAGAAACAAACTGTGTCTTCTTGTATTTGCATAGACAAGTGATCTTTTGAAGTCTGAGCTGGTAAATGTAACTAATCAAGAGCTATTGTTAGTAAAGCCTGTGGCATCACTGGTTTACCTGTACATAGTTGTCTATATATTAAGTCATCCCCTGAATGAGTGCATCCTCTATCCTCCTATAACTGTTTTTCTTGTACAGGAACAGCTTCCTGCAATTTTTGTGGATGTAAACGCACTGTCTCAGCATAATGAGGCATGTCATTGTCTATGGTAGGATTAGATTCAGACAAAGGTGGTGAGGCACTCTGAGCCACCAGAATAGGGACATGTTGTGAACCTGATGGCACAGGCAGGGGTGTGAGCCTAGCTGTATCTTTAGCTGCACAATTTGCTAGCGCATTACCCTGAGACACAAAATCATGTGCACATGTATGTGCTGTACATTTCACAACTGCCACTGCCTGTGGTTAAGCAAGTGTTTCTATTAGAGCCTCTAGGAGGTTCCTATGCATAACAGGACTTAAGTCTGACTTAAGGAAACTCTCCAGCTCCATCTCATAATGCTGGAATGTACAGTGGTTGTCAGGCTGAATCTGAATAAATTGTAATAACTTGTCCTGCTCCTTGCTTATGATCCGCTATTAATGCTGTTAATTTTTCTGCTTGAACAGAATAATGCTCTAGTAATGTCAACTGCTCTACTATATGGAGTGTATCAGAAGAATCATGCTGTTGTGATCTGACTACTGCTGCACTTGTGTGTCTAATTCATTTATACTGGTCAATAGTAGAAGAACCATCAACAAAATAGACAATGCTACTTGGTTTAGGATGCTCTGTTGCTTGACTGGATTAATTAGGAATGTAAGTTGCACCGTCATACGCATCATCCTCAGAGTCGAGTATTTGAAGGGCAAAGAATGTCGCAGGATTTACCAAATGACACTTTACAAAAATTAGAAACAAGGAAAACCCTAGGGTCGAAAAGGAACCAAGGGTAGTAGTAATTGTAAGAGACAGCGGTCCCTTTGAGTTCGAAAATCAGAACAATTGTAGCCAAACTATCACAATAGAGATTGGCTCTGTTTATGTCTTAACCCCTTCGCTGCTAGGCCTTTTCCCCCCCTGTGCTAAGCCTTTTTTTGGCTATTTGGGGTAGTGCGCACTTAGGCCCCTGTAACTTTTTGACCACATAAGGTATCCACGCCAAATTTGTGTCCTTTTCTTCCAACATCATAGGGATTCTAAAGGTACCCAGGGTTTGTGGATTCCCTGGAGGAGTCCCAGAAATTAGTCAAAATACAGCTAAATTTTGTTTTTGGGGGAAAAATGGGAAAAAGGGCTGCAAATGAAAGCGTCTGGGTTTTTCCCTGCAAATGGTATCCAAAAAGCGTTTGTGGGGCTGAAATCACCATTTTCCCAGCTTTTAGGGAATGACAGACTTTTGTCAGAAAACCAACATTTTTTACACAGTTTTGGCATTTTTCTGGGACATAGCCTATTTTTGCTATTTTTTGTGCTTTCAACCTCCTTCCACTTAATGGTAGAAATGGGTATAAAAGCAATAATGGATCCTGGAAAGCTATACATTTTTGAAAAGTAGACAAAATTCTGAATTCAGCAAGGGGTCATTTGTGTAGATCCATCAAGGTTTCTTTATAGAAACTAACAGTTAAATATAGGAAAAATTGAAAATTAGTTGAAAAAAACAGCCTTTTGTGTCAACGTTTTCACCTGTAACTTCTTCTAATTATGACAGCTCTTTGAAAGCAATATACCGTTACATCCGCTGGACCTTACTGGTTGTGGGGATATATAGGACTTGTAGGTTCACCAAGAACCCGACGAACCCAGAGTAAAAACTGAGCAGCAATTTGCAATGGCTTTTTATTATGTACCGGCTATATAGCAATTATTGTGGGAAAATGTATACATGGAAAAATTGGTATGAACGACACCTATGTATTTCTGAAATGGGAACAAGTTATAGAGTTTACAAACAGTAGATATTTGCACATTTTTGAAATTGGGAATACTCATACTAGCATGAGAATTATCGGTCATTTTTCAAAATTACTTTTTTTTTACACAATGTCTTTCATTTGGAAGGCAGAAATGCATCGAAAGTCAATAGGTAATAACAGTTGCTTTACAAATCTGAATTACCCTAAGTCTCCCGATAAAAATGGCACCTCACTTGTGTGGGTAGGCATAGTGCCCACGACAGGAAATGGCTCAAAACCCAACGTGAACACACCACATTTTCTCAATGAAAAATTACCCTTTTTTTTGCAAAGTGCCTAGCTGTAGTTTTTGAACCCTAGCTCTCCCGGCACCTAGGGAAACCTAGCAAAACTATACATTTTTGAAAACTAGACACCCAGGGAAATTCAGGATGGGGTGACTTGACTGCCTCCCACCAGGTTCTGTTACCCAGAATCCCTTGCAAACCTAAAAAATTGTCCAAAAAAAACAAATTTTCCCCACATTTCTGTGCTGGAAAGTTCTGGAATCTGCGTGGAGCCACAAATTTCCACCCACCCCGTGTTCCCCACAGTCTTCCGAGAAAAATGGTACCTCACTTGTGTGGGTTGGCCTAGTGCCCGCGACAGGAAACGGTGCAAAACGCAACATGGACACACCTCAATTTCGCAGTGAAAAATGACCCTTTTTGGCAAAGTGCCTAGCTGTAGTTTTTGAACCCTAGCTCTGCCGGCACCTAGGGAAACCTAGCAAACCTATACATTTTTGAAAACTAGACACCCAGGGGAATCCAGGATGGGGTGACTTGACTGCCTCCCACCAGGTTCTGTTACCCAGAATCCTTGCAAACCTAAAAAATTGTCAAAAAAAACACATTTTCCCCACATTTCTGTGCTGGAAAGTTCTGGAATCTGCGTGGAGCCACAAATTTCCACCCACCCCGTGTTCCCCAAAGTCTTCCGAGAAAAATGGTACCTCACTTGTGTGGGTTGGCCTAGTGCCCGCGACAGGAAACGGTGCAAAACGCAACATGGACACACCTCAATTTTGCAGTGAAAAATGACCCTTTTTTGGCAAAGTGCCTAGCTGTAGTTTTTGAACCCTAGCTCTGCCGGCACCTAGGGAAACCTAGCAACCCTATACATTTTTGAAAACTAGACACCCAGGGGAATCCAGGATGGGGTGACTTGACTGCCTCCCACCAGGTTCTGTTACCCAGAATCCCTTGCAAACCTAAGAAATTGTCAAACAAAACACATTTTCCCCACATTTCTGTGCTGGAAAGTTCTGGAATGTGCGTGGATCCACAAATTTCCACCCACCCCGCGTTCCCCCAGGTCTCCCGATAAAAATGGTACCTCACTTGCGTGGGTTGGCCTAGTGCCCGCTACAGGAAACGGCGCAAAAAGCAACGTGGACAAACCTCAATTTCACAGTGAAAAATGACCCTTTTTTGGCAAAGTGCCTAGCTGTAGTTTTTTAACCCTAGCTCTGCCGGCACCTAGGGAAACCTAGCAACCCTATACATTTTTGAAAACTAGACACCCAGGGGAATCCAGGATGGGGTGACTTGACTGCCTCCCACCAGGTTCTGTTACCCAGAATCCCTTGCAAACCTAAAGAATTGTAAAAAAAACCACATTTTCCCCACATTTCTGTGCTGGAAAGTTCTGGAATCTGCGTGGATCCACAAATTTCCATGCACCCCGCGTTCCCCCAGGTCTCCCGATAAAAATGGTACCTCACTTGCATGGGTTGGCCTAGTGCCCGCGACAGGAAACGGCGCAAAACGCAATGTGGACATACCTCAATTTCGCAGTGAAAAATGACCCTTTTTTGGCAAAGTGCCTAGCTGTAGTTTTTGAACCCTAGCTCTGCCGGCACCTAGGGAAACCTAGCAACCCTATACATTTTTGAAAACTAGACACCCAGGGGAATCCAGGATGGGGTGACTTGACTGCCTCCCACCAGGTTCTGCTCCTCAGAATCCCTTGCAAACCTAAAACATTGTCAAAAAAAACAAATTTTCCCCACATTTCTGTGCTGGAAAGTTCTGGAATCTGCGTGGATCCACAAATTTCCACACACCCCGCGTTCCCCCAGGTCTCCCGATAAAAATGGTACCTCACTTGCGTGGGTTGGCCTAGTGCCCGCGACAGGAAACGGCGCAAAACGCAATGTGGACATACCTCAATTTCGCAGTGAAAAATGACCCTTTTTTGGCAAAGTGCCTAGCTGTAGTTTTTAACCCTAGCTCTGCCGGCACCTAGGGAAACCTAGCAAACCTATACATTTGTGAAAACTAGACACCCAGGGAATCCAGGATGGGGTGACTTGACTGCCTCCCACCAGGTTCTGTTACCCAGAATCCCTTGCAAACCTAAAAATTGTCCCAAAAACACATTTTCCCCACATTTCTGTGCTGGAAAGTTCTGGAATCTGCGTGGATCCACAAATTTCCACCCACCCCGTTCCCCCAGGTCTCCCGATAAAAATGGTACCTCACTTGTGTGGGTTGGCCTAGTGCCCGCGACAGGAAACGGCGCAAAACGCAATGTGGACATACCTCAATTTCGCAGTGAAAAATGACCCTTTTTTGGCAAAGTGCCTAGCTGTAGTTTTTGAACCCTAGCTCTGCCGGCACCTAGGGAAACCTAGCAAACCTATACATTTTTGAAGACTAGACACCCAGGGAATCCAGGATGTGGTGACTTGACTGCCTCCCACCAGGTTCTGTTACCCAGAATCCCTTGCAAACCTAAACAATTGTCAAAAAAACACATTTTCCCCACATTTCTGTGCTGGAAAGTTCTGGAATCTGCGTGGATCCACAAATTTCCACCCACCCCGCGTTCCCCCAGGTCTCCCGATAAAAATGGTACCTCACTTGCGTGGGTTGGCCTAGTGCCCGCGACAGGAAACGGTGCAAAACGCAATGTTGACAAACCTCAATTTCGCAGTGAAAAATGACCCTTTTTTGGCAAAGTGCCTAGCTGTAGTTTTTTAACCCTAGCTCTGCCGGCACCTAGGGAAACCTAGCAAACCTATACATTTTTTAAAACTAGACACCCAGGGGAATCCAGGATGGGGTGACTTGACTGCCTCCCACCAGGTTCTGTTACCCAGAATCCCTTGCAAACCTAAACAATTGTCCAAAAAACCACATTTCCCTCACATTTCTGTGCTGGAAAGTTCTGGAATCTGCGTGGATCCACAAATTTCCACCCACCCCGCGTTCCCCCAGGTCTCCCGATAAAAATGGTACCTCACTTGCGTGGGATGGCCTAGTGCCCGCTACAGGAAACGGCGCAAAACGCAACGTGGACAAACCTCAATTTCGCAGTGAAAAATGACCCTTTTTTGGCAAAGTGCCTAGCTGTAGTTTTTTAACCCTAGCTCTGCCGGCACCTAGGGAAACCTAGCAACCCTATACATTTTTGAAAACTAGACACCCAGGGGAATCCAGGATGGGGTGACTTGACTGCCTCCCACCAGGTTCTGTTACCCAGAATCCCTTGCAAACCTAAAAAATTGTCAAAAAAACCACATTTTCCCCACATTTCTGTGCTGGAAAGTTCTGGAATCTGCGTGGATCCACAAATTTCCATGCACCCCGCGTTCCCCCAGGTCTCCCAATAAAAATGGTACCTCACTTGCGTGGGTTGGCCTAGTGCCCGCGACAGGAAACGGCGCAAAACGCAATGTGGACATACCTCAATTTTGCAGTGAAAAATGACCCTTTTTTGGCAAAGTGCCTAGCTGTAGTTTTTGAACCCTAGCTCTGCCGGCACCTAGGGAAACCTAGCAACCCTATACATTTTTGAAAACTAGACACCCAGGGGAATCCAGGATGGGGTGACTTGACTGCCTCCCACCAGGTTCTGTTACCCAGAATCCCTTGCAAACCTAAAAAATTGTCCAAAAAAACACATTTCTGTGCTGGAAAGTTCTGGAATCTGCGTGGATCCACAAATTTCCACACACCCCGCGTTCCCCCAGGTCTCCAGATAAAAATGGTACCTCACTTGCGTGAGTTGGCCTAGTGCCCGCGACAGGAAACGGCGCAAAACGCAATGTGGACATACCTCAATTTCGCAGTGAAAAATGACCCTTTTTTGGCAAAGTGCCTAGCTGTAGTTTTTGAACCCTAGCTCTGCCGGCACCTAGGGAAACCTAGCAAACCTATACATTTGTGAAAACTAGACACCCAGGGGAATCCAGGATGGGGTGACTTGACTGCCTCCCACCAGGTTCTGTTACCCAGAATCCCTTGCAAACCTAAAATATTGTCCAAAAAAACACATTTTCCCCACATTTCTGTGCTGGAAAGTTCTGGAATCTGCGTGGAGCCACAAATTTCCACCCACCCCGTGTCCCCCCAGGTCTCCCGATAAAAATGGTACCTCACTTGCGTGGGTTGGCCTAGTGCCCGCGACAGGAAACGGCGCAAAACGCAATGTGGACAAACCTCAATTTCGCAGTGAAAAATGACCCTTTTTGGCAAAGTGCCTAGCTGTAGTTTTTGAACCCTAGCTCTGCCGGCACCTAGGGAAACCTAGAAAACCTATACATTTTTGAAAACTACACACCCAGGGAATCCAGGATGGGGTGACTTGACTGCCTCCCACCAGGTTCTGTTACCCAGAATCCCTTGCAAACCTAAAAGTGTCCAAAAACACATTTTCCCCACATTTCTGTGCTGGAAAGTTCTGGAATCTGCGTTGATCCACAAATTTCCAACCACCCCGCGTTCCCCCAGGTCTCCCGATAAAAATGGTACCTCACTTGCGTGGGTGGGTCAAAGACCGGCGACAGGCAAGGGCCCAAAAGCTATTAAGGCGACATCAAAATTACCTATCACAAACCAACCTGGTTTTGCATGGGAGTCCCATGAGTTTTTGGCCCGGGGCTCGGCATCCATGTAGGGAAACCTACCTAACCCATATATTTCTGGAAACTAGACACCCGGGGGAGTCCAGAGAGGTATGGCTTGCGTGGGTCCCCCATCATTCTCCTACCCATAGTCCCCTGCAAACCTCAAATTACGCGGAAAAACCACTTTTTCCTCACATTTCTGTGTGGGAAATTTTTAGAATCTGCGTGGATCCACAAATTTCCTCCCACCCAGCGTTCCCCCAGGTCTCCCGATAAAAATGGTACCTCACTTGCGTGGGTGGGTGAAGGACCCGCGACAGGCAAGGCCCCAAAAGCTATTGAGGCGACATCAAAATTACATATCACAAACCAACCTGGTTTTGCATGGGGGGTCCCATGAGTTTTTGGCCCGGGGCTCGGCATCCATGTAGGGAAACCTACCTAACCCATATATATTTCTGGAAACTAGAAACCTTTACGGTTAGAGCGGATTGTGCCACAAGCAACAGTGTCCACTTTGGCCAATTCCCTGAACAACCGCACACCAGTGTAGAAGTTATCTACATATAAATGGTGGCCTTTGTTAAAAATCCTCTTCCAAGTTCCCACACAATTTTCTCAGTCACTCCAAAAGTGGACGGACAACCAGGGGGTTAATACTGGAATCCTTACCGGTGTACACTCTGAAATTAGAGACATATCCAGTCCTACTGTCACACAGCATATACAGCTTAATTCCATAGCGTGCCCTCTTACTAGGAATGTATTGCCTAAAAACCAAGCGGCCCTTGAACAACACCAAAGACTCATCCACTGCAATTTCTTTCCCTGGAGCATAGATCTCAGAAAATCGATCAACAAAGTGATCAATGACAGGCCGAATCTTAAAAAGACGGTCACATTCAGGGTGATCTCGTGGCAACGCTAAACCATTATCGACAAAATGCATCATCCGAAGCAGAAGCAAATACCTATCACGACTCATGACTGCCGGAAAAATAGCAGTTGCCATCAAGGGACTAGTAGACCAATATGAAGACATTGATGGCTTCCTTAGCAAGCCCATCAAAAAGTTAAACCCAAGAACTTCTTCATCTCTTCCAGATTTGTGGGAGTCCACCGGGTAGCTCTAGAGTGGGGCTTAAAACTGGCACTGTTGTCCCTCAAAAACTGTTCGGCATACAAATTAGTCTGCTCAACAATCTCTGCCAAAAACACATCGTCCATAAACAACTGAAAAAAATGTATCGGCAAAAGGTTTTCAGTATTCACTCTACACCCGGGAACACCAGTAAAGTCTGGCAATGCCGGCTGCACCATGCCTGGGGCAACCCAGAGGTCAGCACTTTCAACGGGAAGCCTTGCAGCCCCATGCCGCAGCCCAGGTGCCTCTTGCCGCACTATACCAACGGGAAGCCTTGCTGCCCCAGATGCCTCTTGCCGCACTATATCAACGGGAAGCCTTGCAGCCGCAGGCTGCAGCCCAGATGCCTCTTGCCGCACTACACCAACGGAAAGCCTTGCAGCCCCAGGCTGCAGCCCAGATGCCTCTTGCCGCACTATCGGCACATCAATGTCCTCCTCTAACACAGGCACTTCATCCGCACTAAGAGTATCTTCAGTATCCGATGATTCCATGTGGAGAGAAAACTCACTGCCTGAATCGTCCCCTGCCTCCTCTGCCTCAGATGCAGAGTCAGTCTCTGAACCATGGTCAGAGGAAGACTCAAAAAGCATACCAACAACCTGTTGAGCAGTAATCCTGCGGCTAGCCATTATCCTTACTAAGAAAGGAGACTGCACAAACAAGTCAACAACAACCAACACTGTGCAAAGCAAGTAAGTAAAAAAATGTGTGCCTTTATCACAAAGATCTATATACTCAAAAACTATACAATTCACTTACAAGAGACAGCTACACTCACCAGCACCTACTCTGCAGAGACACAGCAAAAACCAACGATATCCCACTAGAAAGAAAAAAACAAAACCAAATACTCACAATACAACAAAATACACATCGAGCACAAATGCACTCAAAAAACAGAAGCCAAACATACTGCTATTATTACACCATTCGCAAAAAACACATTCATGCAGAGAAATAAAACTCATTTACATTGTACAAACAAAGTCTCTTACCAAACACATGCAACTACGCAAACAGTAACGAAACCGCAACCTGGAACAGTCTAAAGAGCAAAAGCCTTGACCTAACTAAAAAGGAGAAATAAAGCATTACAATTGCAATTCACAAGAAATAAAACAACATTATAACACGCTATGTCACTACCCAAAGGGGGCAGAAAAGCCAAAAACACATATGTCCCCTGGAAGCGGCCAATTTATTTATTTTTAGATACCTGGCTCTAGTGGGCTATTCATCCCCCACCCCCGGGCCAGAAATGCCATAAAATGCAGGTGATCTGCCCCCAGGGGGGGCAGAAAAGTCTTAAAAATTATTTAGGCCCATAAGGAAGCAACCCTTGGCCAAGGGGTCGCTTCCAATTTAAAAAAAAAACAAATTCCCTGCCTCTAGTGGGCTTTTCAGCCCCCCCCGGGTCCAGAAACGCCAAAAAAAATCAGGCTATCTGTCCCCGGGGGGGCAGAATATACTTTTTAAAATATTTTGGCCCCCCAGGAAGCGACCCTTGCCCAAGGGGTCGCTTCCAATTCAATTTTTAAAAAATCCCTGGCTCTAGTGGGCTTTTCTGCCCCCCCCTGGGTCCACAAACGGCCAAAAATCGGCCGATCTGTCCCCAGGGGGGGGCAGAAAAGTCTAAAATAATTTGTCCCCCTAAGGAAGCGACCCTTGCCCAAGGGGTCGCTTCCTTTATAGAAAAAAACGAATCCCTGGTGTCTAGTGGGACATTCCTGGTGCACCAGGAATGCCCTGCATTGAGACATCAGGGGAGAGGAAACATAGTTTCCTCCCCCCCCGATGCCTCAAGGCATCAATATTTGGGGCCCCCACCCCACCGCACCAGCAAACACTCACCCTCCCTCTGGACGCGCTGGAAAGAAATGATTTCCAGCGCGTCCAGCGCTTCCTGATGACGTCGGCGCGCGCTGTGTGCGCTGACGTCATGGGGAAGCGTGGGGGAGGCCGGGGGTGGCAGCGGAAACTCTTCCGCTGCCATCCCCCACTGTGGGGGCAAAATCGATGCCCCAGGGGGGGAGCGCCAGCGCTTCCCCCAGGGGCTGTGCTCATGACGGAGCGGTTCCATCATAAGCACAGCCCAACCGATGCTCATGACGGAACCGCTCCGTCATGAGCATCGAAGGGGTTAATTGACAAAATCAAAATATTTATTCACATATAATGAAACACACAACAAAATATACAAGGTGAGTGAGCTAGACGTGACAGGGTAATGGGAAATCAGCCGATTTCCTTACCACAGGCAAGTGACTTTAAAAGTGACTTTTATGAAGAAATAATGTAAATATGCAAAAGTCACAATGAGAAATGCATCTTGTACTCCACATAAATAATGAATTAAAGTATAGAGTTAAGATGCAGGTGTCGACGACGTTTCGATCCCAAGAGAAAATCTGGGATCATCATCAGGACTGAAATATAGAACAGATGCCTGGGAAGTAGCCTGGGTAGGTGAGGGAAAAGGGGAAAGAGGGAATAGGGAAAATAAAAAATAAAAAGGAGGGAGTTAAAAATAGAGGTATGATCACAAACACCAATTTGAAGACTTGAAATTAACACACTGTAAGCTACATATAACCCTACATTCACACGCTTGCACCAAGGTATGAGAGTAGGGTAGAATGAGAAAAGTGAAGAAGAAAAATTGCGGAAGAATTTCCAAGGGTGAAGGTCAAATTAATTGCGTGGTGCTACCAGCTAAGGGTCAGAGTTACTGTGCGCATATAAAAACAGGAGAGCAAGTAGCTCCAATTTTGAGTGATGGTAATATGACAAGCGCAATGGAACGGAGGGTGCGCGTGTGAGGAGAGGGAAAGATAGTCAGAACCTAATTAGAGAGAGTAATAGAGGGGGCACTATGGTTGAAGGCTTACCCACAGTTGGAAGGAGCGTGCTCGCTCGGGTCAGTCTCAATAACCGGGAATCAGGCAGCCTAAAAGAAGGGGAGGGAGGTGAGTGTGTGGGGATCGGCGGGGGTCTGAAGTGAACACATGAGGTCAATTGGCAGCGCTTACCGGTGGCTAGATGGCCATGAAACAGAAGTAAATGATGATCATTGACGTGGGAATCCAGTCAAGGCGAGGATCCGGCGTACTACGGTAACCGGATATCACATCCCGCAATGGGCGTAATCGGTGTATTGAAGGATGACAACCGGGAGTCTGCTGTAGAGGGGAGCCTGCGGGTGCGGAGGAAGAACCGGGGATGAGAAGGAGCAGTGAGCGGGTAATTTAGGCATGTGCGGCGGTGCCGGAGTCAAGGCTTACCGAATTAAGGCTGATGACAAGCAACAAGTCCATGCAGGCGAGTAGATGTCCTGGAAATGTGCCGCTGTGCAATGCGCTCGGTGGCTGAGAGTCAGTGAAGGTGGGAAGGCGCTTGGCTCATAAGGGGGCGGGTACAGGAAGTGACCCTGAGCTGCCAAGGCATGAGCACTTTGGAGCGGATAGGAGCAAGGATCAGACGGGGGCGGGTGCAGGAAATAGCGTGTGGCTAAAGGGGCATAAGTTAAAGACTAGAACGTTCACGGGTGAGTGTGCAAGCGGAAGGGGATACTAATGCCGGTCAATGGATATACGCTGATTAACAATAAGGAGTGATCCTTAGCGATCAACCAGAAATAGCGAGCCATAATCGTGCCAGTGGTGCGCGCTCACGACCCCAATTGTGTCACTGTAAAAGTAAACAGGAGAAAGTGAGGGGTAGAGGGGGAATGGACATACGTATTAAGGAAGTGAGGAAAGAATTCGCGATTTGTAGACAGTTAAAACATTATGCCTGGAGGGTGCACAGGGGTACAATGGAGTTCCTCAAAGTTTAGACAGGTGAGACATAAGTAACACAGAGCAGGGAACAAGTAGGCAGAATAGTATTGTCACATCATGCAGCATTTTAAGGTAATTCTAAGGACGGATACCTAAACAGCAGGCTTGCCACTTGCGGAAATTACAGTAGGAGCAAAAAACATGTGTAGAGGTATATTTAACAATTACGAATAGACCACATAGAGTGTAATTCTCATAGTAGAGTAGGAAAACAAATTGTTCATAGGAGGTTAGTCCAATCCTCCATCCGGTTCAGCCCTGTGTGCAGGCTGTCCGTGCGTATGATCCATTTAAGCTCCTCTTTGTTGAGGATGCTGGTGATGTTGGAATTCCTGGGAGGCTTGTGGATCACATTGATGACTTGCCAGCGAGGTCATCCTCTGTGTGTCCGTGCGACGAGAAATGTTCAACCAGTGGTGCATTGGGTGTTCTACACCGAATTCTGCTCCGATGCTGGCAGATTCTGATTCTTACTTTTTGCGTTGTTTGCCCCACATATAGCAGGTTAAACGGGCTGGTGATTACATACACAACATTTGCAGTATTACAATTTAAAAAGTTAGTCAGAGTAACATCAATGTTTGTAAACAGAAATTTCTTGGTGTCCGTCGTGAGATGACACACACTGCATCCACTGCATTTAAAGTGCCCTACCACTGGAGGCAATCCCCACATTTCCATGAGTGTGGGATTACTTTTTTTATTATTATTAGTGATGGCTGCACTAACCAGATGGTCTTTAATACTTTTGCTCTTTTTAAAGGCAAAGAGAGAGCGTTCTAGGTTCAAATATCCAGCATTAAGGGTGGGCCAATGTCTTAAGATGCATTTCCTTACTGCATTGGACACAGGTGAAAATGTAGTCACACACACGGTCTTGGCCCCACTGTTCTTGATTTTGGGGCTTAGCAGTGTATCCCTAGGGCAGTACCAAGCGCGTTTAAGGAAGTTTTTTACCAGTTTGCGTGGATAGCCCCTACTGATGAGTTTTTGAGATAGAGTTTTAGCCTCATTAAAGTAGTCGTCCTTCCGGTAGCAATTTCGTCTAATGTGGAGAAATTGTGAGTAGGGAAGTGAATCTCGTAAGGCTCTGGGGTGGTGGCTATTGTATCCTAGTAAAGTGTTTTTTTCGGTCGGTTTACGGTAGAGTGTCGTGTATAGTGTGCCATTGTGTGCGATGATAGATAAGTCCAGGAAGGCTACCTCCTGTTTCCTTTTGGTCAAAGTGAAATTGAGGCCGTTGCTGTGTGTGTTTAGCCAGTCAAGGAACTGGAGCAAAGTTTCCTCAGTGCCTTTCCAAATAAGAAAAATATCGTCTATGTATCTCTTCCATTCTAATATCCCTAGAAGAAATGGATTTAGAGGGGATAGAATTCTCTCTGTCTCCAGCCAGTCCATATAAAGGATAGCAAAGTTCGGTGTGAAAACCGCACCCATGGAAGTTCCCTTCACTTGTTGGTAGAAATTGCCATTGAAAAGGAAAAAGATGCGAGTTAAGCAGATTTTAAGTAGGTGGAGAATAAACGAGGTAGGGACTGGGTGTGGGCGGGGTCTTGAGTTAAGGGCTATACCAATGACATCAATGCCTTCATCCTGGGGGATATTTGTATAGAGTGACTCGACGTCAAGTGTGCACAAAAGGCAAGTTTCAGGGTCAAAAGGGAGTTCCTCTACCAGGTTCACCATGGCCATGGTGTCCTTAATGTAACAAAGCGTGTTGGGCACAAAGTCCTTAATAAAGTAGTCAACATATCGGCCCAGAGGCTCCAAAATGGAACCGCTCCCAGATACTATCGGGCGGCCAGGGGGTGAGAGGGCATTCTTATGCACCTTAGGTAATGTGTAAATCACCGGTGTACGAGGTGATATGGTGTTGAGATATAGGAATTCATTCTTGTTCAGGAAACCCTGTGCTAACCCTTCCTCCGTGATGTCATGAATGAGTGTTTGGATCTCCTCAGTGGGATCAGATGGAAGTCTAAGGTAATGGTCGGTTCTAGATAGTTGTCTCAAAAGTTCCTGGGTGTAAGTATATAGATCTTGGAGTACGATCCCGCCTCCCTTGTCCGCTGGTTTAATAATTAGACTATCAGTCTGTTTCAGGTCAAGTAGAGCCTTCTTTTCATTCATGGGAAGGTTGTATGGAATGTATCTACGTTCATGTTCTAAACTTGCGATGTCTTTCAGGACAAGTTTTTCAAATGTCTGAATCTCAGCCGGTATACTGTTCTGTGGTGGAGAGAAAGTAGACGGTGGGCGGAATGTAGTGTATGCTGTTGGTGGATTGTAGGGTTTGTCATGAAAAAATGCTTGGAGACAAATTTTCCTGAAGAAGCGCAGGAGTTCAATTTGTAATTCAAGAAAATTGGGTTTGATGGTAGGGACAAATGATAAGCCCTTATTGAGTAAGGAAATTTCCTCCTCAGATAGCTGATGTTTAGAGAGATTGAATATCGGGATAGAGTCTGGATCAAGCATGTTATTGGTATTGGTAGTCTGGGCCTCCGTTGGGCTGTGTCTTTGTGGTCTCACCATTGGTAATATCTCTGCCGTGTTTGTCTGTCTCCCGGTGCACTGTACCAGCGTGGTGGTCACGTAGTACCCTGATTGGCTTGGCGTCCCTGGTCCTTGTCTAAAAAATTAGTGTTGTTGTTCCTATTTCTAGATGTGCTTGGACCTTCACCTGAATCCAAATGATCGGATGAATCCGCAGAGGTGTCAGAAAACCCTACAATGTTCTGTTGTTTGTTAAACCTGCCCCACGGTCGTTGTGTACGTGGTCCCAGGTATGCTCTGTTGGTATAAAAATCTTCCACTAAATAGGGGTAAGTTCTTTCAATCTTGTAGTTTTTTACGTCTCGTTTGACTTTGGTGATTTTCTTATTCTGTTCTATTCTGTGGAATTCAGAGACAGTTTTTTCCACCTTGTCCAGAAGTGTTTTTGCGTCTTTGATGTTACTATCTTCTTTGATTTGTTTTTCAATGTCTTTTATTTCTATCTCAAGTTTGTTAATTTCCTCGGTGGCGATATCAATGCCCAAGACCATCCAATGTCTTGAGCAAGTTGTGCCAATGTAGCTAAACCCAGTGAGATATTTTTTAATGTCTGTAAATACTCCAGGGGTGTTGCGTACTTGCAATCCTGCTGGTATTGTGTCAGTTTTCAAGTACTCAGTGAGCATGCGTACCATCAGTTGCAGCCTAATCAATTTCTTGGTAGTTTTTTCTAACTGTTCAAAAATAGAGCTTTCTGTCGTATTGGGAGTATCAGGTGTTCCAGAGTAGAGCGATGGACCCTCCAAGATCTTTTTAATATAATCGTCAGTGTATAGGGGAGCGTGATGTGACATACCTCTAAGGTGGAAGGGTAGTAAGTGAGAGTGGTAGAGAGGGGGGGTGGTGTGGTGGTGTATTGGGACGGGGAAAAAAAGGGAGGGTGCGGGGGGAAAAGGGGGGGAAAGCCCACTAAGAACTAGTAGGAGGGATAGTGTAATTCCTTGCAATCCAGCGATTGCGCTTGAGTACAAAAATTAGAAACAAGGAAAACCCTAGGGTCGAAAAGGGACCAAGGGTAGTAGTAATTGTAAGAGACAGCAGTCCCTTTGAGTTCGAAAATCAGAACAATTGTAGCCAAACTATCACAATAGAGATTGGCTCTGTTTATGTCTTAATTGACAAAATCAAAATATTTATTCACATATAATGAAACACACAACAAAATATACAAGGTGAGTGAGCTAGACGTGACAGGGTAAAGGGAAATCAGCCGATTTCCTTACCACAGGCAAGTGACTTTAAAAGTGACTTTTATGAAGAAATAATGTAAATATGCAAAAGTCACAATGAGAAATGCATCTTGTACTCCACATAAATAATTAATTAAAGTATAGAGTTAAGATGCAGGTGTCGACGACGTTTCAATCCCAAGAGAAATTCTGGGATCATCATCGGGACTGAAATATAGAACAGATGCCTGGGAAGTAGCCTGGGTAGGTGAGGGAAAAGGGGAAGGAGGGAATAGGGAAAATAAAAAAATAAAAAGGAGGGAGTTAAAAATAGAGGTATGATCGCAAACACCAATTTGAAGACTTGAAATTAACACACTGTTGGAAGGAGCGTGACCCCAGCGAGCACGCTCCTTCCAACCGTGGGTAAGCCTTCAACCATAGTGCCCCCTCTATTACTCTCTCTAATTAGGTTCTGACTATCTTGCCCTCTCCTCACGCGTGCACCCTCCGTTCCATCGCGCTTGTCATATTACCATCACTCAAAATTGGAGCTACTTGCTCTCCTGTTTTTATATGCGCACAGTAACTCTGACCCTTAGCTGGTAGCACCACGCAATTAATTTGACCTTCACCCTTGGAAATTCTTCCGCAATTTTTCTTCTTCACTTTTCTCATTCTACCCTACTCTCATACCTTGGTGCAAGCGCGTGAATGTAGGGTTATATGTAGCTTACAGTGTGTTAATTTCAAGTCTTCAAATTGGTGTTTGTGATCATACCTCTATTTTTAACTCCCTCCTTTTTATTTTTTTGTTTTCCCTATTTCCTCCTTCCCTTTTTCCCTCACCCACCCAGGCTACTTCCCAGGCATCTGTTCTATATTTCAGTCCTGATGATGATCCCAGAATTTCTCTTGGGATCGAAACGTCGTCGACACCTGCATCTTAACTCTATACTTTAATTCATTATTTATGTGGAGTACAAGATACATTTCTCATTGTGACTTTTGCATATTTACATTATTTCTTCATAAAAGTCACTTTTAAAGTCACTTGCCTGTGGTAAGGAAATCGGCTGATTTCCCATTACCCTGTCACGTCTAGCTCACTCACCTTGTATATTTTGTTGTGTGTTTCATTATATGTGAATAAATATTTTGATTTTGTCAATTAAGACATAAACAGAGCCAATCTCTATTGTGATAGTTTGGCTACAATTGTTCTGATTTTCGAACTCAAAGGGACCGCTGTCTCTTACAATTACTACTACCCTTGGTCCCTTTTCGACCCTAGGGTTTTCCTTGTTTCTAATTTTTGTACTCAAGCTCAATCGCTGGATTGCAAGGAATTACACTATTCCTCCTACTAGTTCTTAGTGGGCTTTCCCCCCCTTTTTTTCCCCCGTGCCTCCCCCTTTTTTCCCCCATCCCAATACACCACCACAACACCCCCCCTCTCTACCACTCTCACTTACTACCCTTCCACCTTAGAGGTATGTCACATCACGCTCCCCTATACACTGACGATTATATTAAAAAGATCTTGGAGGGTCTATCGCTCTTCTCTGGAACACCTGATACTCCCAATACGACAGAAAGCTCTATTTTTGAACAGTTAGAGAAAACTACCAAGAAATTGATTAGGCTGCAACTGATGGTACGCATGCTCACTGAGTACTTGAAAACTGACACAATACCAGCAGGATTGCAAGTACGCAACACCCCTGGAGTATTTACAGACATTAAATAATATCTCACTGGGTTTAGCTACATTGGCACAACTTGCTCAAGACATTGGATGGTCTTGGGCATTGATATCGCCACCGAGGAAATTAACAAACTTGAGATAGGAATAAAAGACATTGAAAAACAAATCAAAGAAGATTATAACATCAAAGACGCAAAAACCCTTCTGGACAAAGTGGAAAAAACCGTCTCTGACTCCCACAGAATAGAACAGAATAAGAAAATCACCAAAGTCAAACGAGACGTAAAAAACTACAAGATTGAAAGAGCTTACCCCTATTTAGTAGAAGATTTCTATACCAACAGAGCATACCTGGGACCACGTACACAACGACCGTGGGGCAGGTTTAACAAACAACAGAACATTGTAGGGTTTTCTGACACCTCTGCGGATTCATCCGATCATTTGGATTCAGGTGAAGGTCCAAGCACATCTAGAAATAGGAACAACAACACTAATTTTTTAGACAAGGACCAGGGACGCCAAGCCAATCAGGGTACTACGCGACCACCACGCTGGTACAGTGCACCGGGAGACAGACAAACACGGCAGAGATATTACCAATGGTGAGACCACAAAGACACAACCCAACGGAGGCCCAGACTACCAATACCAATAACATGCTTGATCCAGACTCTATCCCGATATTCAATCTCTCTAAACACCAGCTATCTGAGGAGGAAATTTCTTTACTCAGTAAGGGCTTATCCTTTGTCCCTACCATCCAACCCAATTTTCTTGAATTAAAAATTGAACTCCTGTGCTTTTTCAGGAAAATTCGTCTCCAAGCATTTTTTCATGACAAACCCTACAATCCACCAACAGCATACACTACATTCCGCCCACCGTCTACTTTCTCTCCACCACAGAACAGTATACCGGCTGAGATTCAGACATTTGAAAACTTGTCCTGAAAGACATCGCAAGTTTAGAACATGAACGTAGATACATTCCATACAACCTTCCCATGAATGAAAAGAAGGCTCTACTTGACCTGAAACAGACTGATAGTCTAATTATTAAACCAGCGGACAAGGAGGCGGGATCGTACTCCAAGATCTAGATACTTACACCCAGGAAATTTTGAGACAACTATCTAGAACCGACCATTACCTTAGACTTCCATCTGATCCCACTGAGGAGATCCAAACACTCATTCATGACATCACGGAGGAAGGGTTAGCACAGGGTTTCCTGAACAAGAATGAATTCCTATATCTCAACACCATATCACCTCGTACACAGGTGATTTACACATTACCTAAGGTGCATAAGAATGCCCTCTCACCCCCTGGCCGCCCGATAGTATCTGGGTGCGGTTCCATTTTGGAGCATCTGGGCCGATATGTTGAATACTTTATTAAGGACTTTGTGCCCAACACGCTTTGTTACATTAAGGACACCATGGCCATGGTGAACCTGGTAGAGGAACTCTCTTTTGACCCTGAAACTTGCCTTTTGTGCACACTTGACGTCGAGTCACTCTATACAAACATCCCCCAGGATGAAGGCATTGATGTCATTGGTATAGCCCTTAACTCAAGAACCCGCCCACACCCAGTCCCTACCTCGTTTATTCTCCACTTACTTAAAATCTGCTTAACTCACAACATTTTCCTTTTCAATGGCAATTTCTACCAACAAGTGAAGGGAACTTCCATGGGTGCGGTTTTCGCACCGAACTTTGCTATTCTTTATATGGACTGGCTGGAGACAGAGAGAATTCTATCCCCTCTAAATCCATTTCTTCCAGGGATATTAGAATGGAAGTGATACATAGACAATATTTTTCTTATTTGGAAAGGCACTGAGGAAACTTTGCTCCAGTTCCTTGACTGGCTAATCACACACAGCAACGGCCTCAATTTCACTTTGACCAAAAGCAAACAGGAGGTAGCCTTCCTGGACTTATCTATCATCGCACACAATGGCACACTATACACGACACTCTACCGTAAACCGACCGAAAAAAACACTTTACTAGCATACAATAGCCACCACCCCAGCGCCTTACGAGATTCACTTCCCTACTCACAATTTCTCCGCATTAGACGAAATTGCTATCGGAAGGACGACTACTTTAATGAGGCTAAAACTCTATCTCAAAAACTCATCAGTAGGGGCTATCCACGCAAACTGGTAAAAAACTCCCTTAAACGCGCTTGGTACTGCCCTAGGGATACACTGCTAAGCCCCAAAATCAAGAACAGTGGGGCCAAGACCGTGTGTGTGACTACATTTTCACCTGTGTCCAATGCAGTAAGGAAATGCATCTTAAGACACTGGCCCACCCTTAATGCTGGATATTTGAACCTAGAACGCCGTCTCTTTGCCTTTAAAAAGAGCAAAAGTATTAAAGGCCATCTGGTTAGGGCAGCCATCACTAATAATAATAAAAAAAGTAATCCCACACTCACGGAAATGTGGGGATTGCCTCCAGTGGTAGGGCACTTTAAATGCGGTGGATGCAGTGTGTGTCATCTCACGACGGACACCAAGAAATTTCTGTTTACAAACATTGATGTTACTCTGACTAACTTTTCAAATTGTAATACTGCAAATGTTGTGTATGTAATCACCTGCCCGTGTAACCTGCTATATGTGGGGCAAACAACGCAAAAAGTAAGAATCAGAATCTGCCAGCATCGGAGCAGAATTCGGTGTAGAACACCCAATGCACTACTGGTTGAACATTTCTCGTCGCACGGACACACAGAGGATGACCTCGCTGGCAAGTCATCAATGTGATCCACAAGCCTCCCAGGAATTCCAACATCACCAGCATCCTCAACAAAGAGGAGCTTAAATGGATCATACGCACGGTCAGCCTGCACCCAGGGCTGAACCGGATGGAGGATTGGACTAACCTCCTATGAACAATTTGTTTTCCTACTCTACTATGAGAATTACACTCTATGTGGTCTATTCGTAATTGTTAAATATACCTCTACACATGTTTTTTGTTCCTACTGTAATTTCCGCAAGTGGCAAGCCTGCTGTTTAGGTATCCGTCCTTAGAATACCTTAAAATGCTGCATGATGTGACAATACTATTCTGCCTACTTGTTCCCTGCTCTGTGTTACTTATGTCTCACCTGTCTATACTTTGAGGAACTCCATTGTACCCCTGTGCACCCTCCAGGCATAATGTTTAACTGTCTACAAATCGCGAATTCTTTCCTCACTTCCTTAATACTTATGTCCATTCCTCCTCTACCCCTCACTTTCTACTGTTTACTTTTACAGTGACACAATTGGGGTTGTGAGCGCGCACCACTGGCACGATTACGGTTCGCCATTTCTGGTTGATCGCTAAGGATCACTCCTTATTCTTAATCAGCATATATCCATTGACCGGCATTAGTATCCCCTTCCGCTTGCACACTCACCCGTGAACGTTCTAGTCTTTAAGTTATGCCCCTTTAGCTACACGCTATTTCCTGCACCCGCCCCCGTCTGATCCTTGCTCCTATCCGCTCCAAAGTGCTCATGCCTTCGCAGCTCAGCGTCACTTCCTGTACCCGCCCCCTTATGAGCCAAGCACCTTCACTGACTCTCAGCCACCGAGCGCATTGCACAGCGGCACATTTCCAGGACATCTGCTCGCCTGCACGGACTTGTTGCTTGTCATCAGCCTTAATTCGGTAAGCCTTGACTCCGGCAGCGCCGCACATGCCTATATTACCCGCTCACCGATCCTTCTCATCCCCGGTTCTTCCTCCGCACCTGCAGGCTCCCCTCTACACCGTACTCCCGGTTGTCATCCTTCAATACACTGATTACGCCCGTTGCGGGACGTGATATCCGGTTACGGTAATACGCCGGATCCTCGCCTTGACTGGATTCCCACGTCAATGATCATCATTTACTTCTGTTCCATGGCCATCTAGCCACCGGTAAGCGCTGCCAATTGACCTCATGCGTTCACTTCAGACCCCCGCCGATCCCCACACACTCACCTCCCTCCCCTTCTTTTAGGCTGCCTAATTCCCGGTTATTGAGACTGACCCCAGCGAGCACGCTCCTTCCAACTGTGGGTAAGCCTTCAACCATAGTGCCCCCTCTATTACTCTCTCTAATTAGGTTCTGACTATCTTTCTCTCTCCTCACGCGGCACCCTCCGTTCCATCGCGCTTGTCATATTACCATCACTCAAAATTGGAGCTATTTGCTCTCCTGTTTTTATATGCGTACAGTAACTCTGACCCTTAGCTGGTAGCACCACGCAATTAATTTGACCTTCACTCTTGGAAATTCTTCCGCAATTTTTCTTCTTCACTTTTCTCATTCTACCCTACTCTCAAGCGTGTGAATGTAGGGTTATATGTAGCTTACAGTGTGTTAATTTCAAGTCTTCAAATTGGTGTTTGTGATCATACCTCTATTTTTAACTCCCTCCTTTTTATTTTTTTATTTTCCCTATTCCCTCTTTCCCCTTTTCCCTCACCTACCCAGGCTACTTCCCAGGCATCTGTTCTATATTTCAGTCCTGATTTCTCTTGGGATCGAAACGTCGTCGACACCTGCATCTTAACTCTATACTTTAATTCATTATTTATGTGGAGTACAAAATGCATTTCTCATTGTGACTTTTGCATATTTTTTTTTTTTATAATCTTTTTATTTGCATTTCAAAAATAATAAGCACTAATTATGCGTTACAAAGCATCGTTTGTGTTAGAACAGCCAAATGTAACATGAGATCAATCAACACCACAGTACCACAAAGAAGAGGACAACTCAGATTTCGAAATCCAGTGTTCCACAGGGCGGATGAGACTCCCGCATGTGCAAGGGTCAATACGCCACACTTTGCGTGCCTGCGCTGGTTTGTCTTTGCAGGTACATACGTAGTGGCTCCCAAATGTCTCTGGGCTTAGAGGAAATCTGCAGCTCCTCCGCATAAAGTTCTTGTGTCTCTTTACAATAAACCATATCTCTGATCCAGTTCGCAACACTGGGCGCTCGCCTGCAATCCCACGTTATGGCTACCGCTCGCTTAGCCATGAGCAGGGCAATACGCACAAACTTCCCCAGGACTCCCTTTACATGAGGGACGTAGCTCAAAAGGCAAACTGAAGGTGTACACCGGACATCCGAGCCTGACATTTCTTTTATATGCTGCACCCCCTGTTCCCAGTAACAACCCACCCTCCCACATTCCCAAGCGAGATGCATAAAGTCAGCCTCCACCCGCCCACAGCGTTTACATCTGCTATTGTCCCTCAAACCAGCTTTGCATAGACGAAGGGGCGTGTGATATGTCTGGTGTAAATGTTTAAAATGTATAATGCGGAGGTTTCCGTTGGGAGAGAGTCTGCGGGTGAGATCACACACATGCTCCCAGTCTTTCAGCGTCAAAGGTATGGGCAATATCGCATTCCACCTTGCTAAACTCTTGTCTGGCTTACCAGCTTTCTCATCCCTAATTGCCCTGTACAGCCTTGTGATTAACTTCTTGCGTGGGGGAGTGGTCAATAACATTTGAAGAGATTGGAGTGTCTGCGGTTCAGCTGGGTAAGTGGGGTGGTGAGCAGTCAAAATATCAAAAATAAAATATCGACATACACTAATATCGAAGTCACAATATCGAAGGGACAGAATATCGATGTTAAGAATATCGATGGACAGAATATCGACCCTAAGGTAAGTAATATCGAATTTTTTTATATCGATGTAAGTAATATCGAAGTTAGTAATATCGAAATCAAATAAATCGATTTTACTAATATGTTGTTATGTATTTTGTTATGTTTTTAATATGTATGTGTTATATGTGTTTTTGTTAAGTGTTCTACTTGTCTAAAAATATATGTATACAATTTTTATGTTAATAATGTTTTTTTTAAGTTATTGTTTTTTTTTTTGTACCGTAGCGGGTTGTGGCGGGTTGTGGGTTTATAGGGGAATATGGTGGGAAGTAATTTAATTATACTAAATTAGGGGCCCATTACGATGGCGGGCGGAAGCACAACCGCCGTGCTGGCGGATGCAAAAACCACCAGTTACCGCCGGCACGCAGCAGTCCACACGCCCGCACAATTACGATGCGAAAAGTAGGCCAAACACCGCCGGCAAGCCAGCAACACCGTCCGCCATCAAAGTGCGCCCGTACACGTAGCGGCGCAGCTAACTGACACACACCGTCCGGCGAAACACGTCCCGCCCGGCGCACAAATTACGATGCCGCAAACAAACGGCTCCCACGGCTAAGAGACACCGCACGTGAAAGAGAGGCGGTAACACGGACGCAGAGCACGGACAACGAAGAAGCGGCACCCCGGGCATGAATCCAGCACTGCAGGCCCTTCCCATGCTTCTGCTGATGCACCACCAAGGACGCAACGTACCGCGGAGACGCAGGTAGGCACACACACAACAAGTGCACGCAAACAGCGCACACAGTGCAAGGGCGGAAAAAGCGGACAACCCCCCACCAGCGCGTGTACACTACACATCCACCATTGCATCCACATATGACACACAGGCCAAATCCTAACATCGCGGAACACATGTGTACACACCACCTGGGACTAGGAACCAACCACCCCGTCACGGCCACAAAGCGCCGATGACGCCGCCACCACATGCGCACAACGCAGAGGCCAACCGCAGCGCCATGCATGCGTCGCACACAGACACAGGGACACAACCAAGCAGCACACACATCAGCCCCACCCCGAACGCACATGACACGTGACAGGCCTGCCACAGACATGTCCCCAACGCCCAATTCACGGACAACACCCAACGCCACACAACCGACGCACACATGTCAGTGAAGTCACGCAACAGCAGGACACACCCCAGTGTAACAAACATGGCGAAGCACACAGCGGCGGCAACACCAACTAGGAGAAGCAGGGCCCCTTCGGGAAGAGGAACGCCAGTACCACACTGAAAAACCCATACCACCCTGCACATATGAACAAGACACATGAAGCGGAACACCAAAGAGCCGGGGACCGACAACAGGTGGCCCAAGAATAACATCCACACACAAGGCCCAACGCAGAGCGGAAAGGCAGCCTGCCGCCCACACAAGGGAGAGCAGACAGCACTGAATGACCTTCCATTCCAACTCCGAAACCACAGCCCTACGACAGAAGCCGGTGAATACAGCCATTGTCCAAGAATAGACCAACACAGGCATGCCGAGGAGACCGACCACAGGGCAGATAGCGCATATCACAGAAGCACACAACGGACGGGGAAGAAAGAAGAAAACACTCCCCCATGTCGGCCACATGCAAGTTAATTGGAAGGAGTCACACAGCACTGACCTTGAACTGTCTGAGAAGCATGTGGGAAGAGGGCCCGTGTCCTCCAAACAAGCCAACAGAACACAAGTCCTGTCTCCCTACGACTACACAGAGCTCACAGCAACCCCGGAGCGTGCACATTGCAGACTGCACACACAGCCGGAGCACGCCACCTCAACGAACCGCTGCGAAATGGCAACCGCAACACACCTACCCAACTACGCCGAACAGCTCAAGCTGTACAAAACCAACACGATACATACATTGGGATGCGATCTCCTGTCCCTGCTGAACGTAAGTTACCGACTGACTTACCGCATCACATTGTTCAGCTGCGTCATGCCCGTCTTCTACTGTCGGAGGTGTCCCTACCAGCATCCCGTCGAGATATGCCTCTCCAACCCGGCATGTCTGAAGGCGGACCTGCTACCACTACTCCTCCCTCTGGACGCACACGACAGGGCCTGCTCTGCCTATGGGGGCATGGCGTATGTGGCCAACATCGCACCCGCACTGAAATGGGACCACTGTGCCTCCACACGACGGATCATCGAGAACAGCTACATCGAATGTCACCCAGCATGCCCCATCATGGTCCTCCAAGGGACAACTTACGAACAACACCTTGAGAGCCACCATCCGCTTCATTGGCTGGCAAACATGTACACCACCAATGACATGGAAGCCCTGCTGGACGGCATCGCATACCTGACAACCTGTAAATACGTCGGACCACAACGCAGGTTCCCGAGTGACCTATGAAGTCCAACCCCGCACCCATGCTCAGCTTCCGCACGGACTGGCCAGTCACCACCACAACAGCCATACCAAACGACCGGCAACTGTAACCACACCATCAACGACATCGCCATGACATCGGATATGACCGGGACATGCACACTGTTCCCCATCACATCCAGGAACACCGCATGCATCGTGGGAGGCAGTGGCATGGGCTCTGTGTATCGCACCCACATGGACGGAACTGCACGAACAACCAGGACACGACATGGATCCAGCGCACATGGACACACACACCGCTCAGTGGACATGAATAGGTCGCCTGGAGTCTGTGGGTGCTGCACCCCTCCCACCCCCGCCCGGGAATCCCATACCAGGACCTTTGCATGGACGACAAGTGCATACAACAACAACACGACCCCAGTGACTGTGACCTGTCCAGTAACCACCACAGTGCAACAACAAGTGGCACGCCGCTGCATGCACGCAAGCACATGCCCTGATGTCATCTCACATGCACGCGTGCATGAGGAACAACCGCAGCAAACCTGTCACATGGAACTGAGATGGACTGTGCCCATGATGCCGAGCGGTCTGGTAGGCTACATGTATACCGTCTGTGTCAAAGTCCGCAGCTCCGCAGCTATACGTAAATGTACATTAGCACAGCCTTGGCCAAGCAGATGTAACCCCACACCCTATCCCATTTGTAATCATGCTCAGTATATCCTCAACATGTATTCCGGTGCCAGTAGTGTCCACTATACTGCATCACAGAGGACAGAAGACTCAATATAATGTTTGAAACCAAAACTGTCTCCGCTGACTCATTTCACAAGTACGAATGAGAGAGGATGAGAGTATGTGAAGTACACGGCAGTCGTGACATGACCATGTAGTCCACTGGTATTGGATGTCAACGCAAATGAGTAGCACTACTGTGGAAGACACACATGTGTCGTGTGAAGTCGTATGGACGCAGTGCTCAGGTGGGTGGGTGCGACGGGTAGATGCGCACATGCCAAGTTGGAGCACGCCGTGTTGGGAGGGGTCATGAACAGTACACCACCGCTTCCCTGGGCATTGTGAGAGGACACCTGTCGGGGGGAGTGAACACGTGTGTGCACAGCAGCCGGGCACACGTACAAAGCGGTACCAGGCGCACCTCAGCCCACCCTCTGTGGACAAGCTGGATCCTGTTGTGCGCCCGCCATGCCCCTTGACAAGGCACACACAGCCCCAGTCGACCAGGTGTAACCCCAACATAGTCAATCCGCACAGGCGATACAGGGCACGGGATGGCAGTGGAGCATGGTGTGTGAGAGGTCTCCTCGCGCTCCTCCTGGTCATATCACGCAGGCAATAGAACCTCAACGTCCAGCATGGCAAAAAGTCAAATGGAAGTGTAGGGGGACGCACCACAGCACCAGCAGCACTGACGTCACGGGAGGTGGCTCGCACCATCCCATCCATTGCCCATCATACCAACCACGCCACATGCCATTGCGACTAAGTGCAAGCGCGTGCGCCACCACCCCTGAGCCCTCCCCAGAGAGGCCAAAGAGTGAATGTGTGGGCCATCAGCCACAGACGGACGCGGCATGGCCGCAAGGGCAGCCACAGCCACTGGGTGTCGCAGGTGGCGGATCCGGAAGGCGAAGACTGTGATGCATAGTCCATGCAGGCCGGGACTCCATTTGGGGCACCACGCAGGTGGACGGCGTCCCGCCACACATCATACCCTGAGACAGCCCACTCGTGCAACTGGACCCACACATACACTCCTTGCCCTCTCTGGTGCGAGCTTGGGGCTGCCTGTGCAAGCGCTAGCCTCGCAGGTGAGCATGCATATTGGGGGCGAGGGGAGGACATGAGGGCTGGGGCGAAGATGACTGTATCACTGTCAGTTAGTACAAGGGATGACCCAGATGTGGAAAGGAAGAGACGTGTCCCGTGTGTACTGCAACTAGTCGCCAATCCAACTACCCCCATGTCCGGAATGTAAGCCCGCACCTAGGCCCGCCCATCCGCCACATCGAACATACCACCAGCACGACAACCTTCCCATTCGAAACACTGACTGGGGGTGGCGACCAGTGAACAATCATGTGTAGCCTACCCACGCGTACATGTGGGCCCTCCATGATCCATGTCACCTGCGGCAAAGACATGACATGCGCAATGAGGGAAGTGAGGAGAGCTGTCCGCCCCACGCGCAGAAGGTGCATCAGCTCCACAGACCCAGCAGCGAGTCCAGCAGGGGTCACATGTGCAGGGGCAGCTGTGCCTGGTGTGAAGGCACATGCATATAGACAGCACATCGACCAATGTGTAGCCTGCCCACATCCACAGTCCATCATCATGCGGACATAGGAATTGAACACAGGGCAACACATCTTAGTTGGTGCACCCACCGTGACCAACAATGCGCAATCATCGACGTACCCGCCCTGTGCATGGCCCCCCACCCAACGGAGGCACATCCAGTGCCACCATCCCACACACACAAGCCTTCCACGGAACATGCTGTGTCCAATGCTCAGTACAGAGTCAGCGCCCATCTGGTGGATCCTGAACAGGAGACACATGCACACACATGCCAGCTCCCACTATGTACGTCTGCCACCTGGCACGTGCAATGTAACCTCTCACCTGTGACGTGTGACTGCAAGCACACAGCCGTCTTGGCATGGGGCTGTCAATGTGGACACCAGTCAATGTTTCGGGAGCTGTGATCCGTACAGTGCTGTACATAGGGTGCAGTGCTGACACCTACTACTGTCTCATATCCCCTCGTGCCACAGGTCCCACTTGTATTGGCCGCTCAGCCCGTGCCCACATCGTCGTCGTCGTGTGCCATACTCATCCAGCCTCGGAAGCAGTTCCATGCTCAGCAGACACTCATGTTGCCGTGGCGTTGCCGCTTGACGAATATGCAGTCAGTCCCCATCAGCACGCCCCGCAAGTCATTGGGGCCTAGATCCCCATGTGCATGCACATGGCAGTGGTATGTCTCACTTGCCATTGCCATTGTTGGGAGACCTGTGTAAGTGTATTGTGGCCGTGCCGTCCCAGCTTGACAGCTGGGCTGTGGCTCATGTGCTTGCTCAGTCATGTCAGTGATGTGTATGCGAAATTGCTATGTGCCGTGTTGCTTTGACATGTGTCCTCTGCCATTTCCCCAGGCGGAGACCGAACATTGACCGCCCATACCAATTGCTGGCGGACATGGACGATACAGAGGTAATCAGGAAGTTTCGGCTGGACAGGCCAACCCTGCATCGACTGTGTGCCATGTTAGAGCCCCATCTCCGTCCCCGCAGGGTGTATCCGACTGCTGTCACCCCCACGGCTAAGGTGATGGCCGCCATGCATTTCTTCGCCACTGGGTCATTCCAGCACACAGTGGGCAGTGGAGGAGGGATGTCCCAGCCCATGTTCAGCAAGGTGCTGAGGGATGTACTGGCAGCCATGATGCTGTGCCGGAACAGGTACATCCGCTTCCCCAGGGCTCGTGAATTGGCGGCAGTGAAGGGTGCATTCTATGCCCTTGGCAGAATCCCACACGTCGTGGGAGCCATTGACTGCACACATGTTGGCCTTGTTCCACCACAGGCCACTGAGCACATGTACCGCAACAGGAAGCACACGCACTCCCTGAATGTGCAAGTGGTGTGCCTTGCGGACATGGTGATCACCCACGTGTGTGCCAAGTTTCCAGGCTCGGCACATGACGCACACATAATGCGCAACAGCATCTTGCCACGACTGATGGCCAATCTGCAACAGGATCGTGGCTGTATTGTCGGTGAGTATGTGGAGTGGTGTAGCGTGCTGGTTGTGCGATGCTGTCCCCTGTCCAGTTGGAATAGCAACGGTTCTCTGTGTCCCTCACACCCAGGTGACTCTGCGTATCCGAATGGGGCATGGCTGCTCAGTCCATTGAGGAATCCTCGCACCCCAGCAGACGATCGATACAATGAGGCACATGGGAGGACCAGACGTGTGGTCGAGCGTACCTTTGGCCTCCTCAAGAATGGTTCAGGTGCCTGGACCGCACCGGGGGTGCACTGGCGTACTCCCCACAGAAGGTGTGCCAGATAGTGGTGGCGTGCTGCATGCTGCACAATCTGGCCATTCGGAAGCAGATCCCCCTCATTGTGGATGACGGAGATCAACCAGGGCCCCAGCCCGCAGACCAGGACAGCTCGAGTGAGGTGGACAGCGGAGAGGAGGAAGCTGGGAATGTGCGCCAGCAGCTCATCGCCCGCTACTTCACTTGACGGTGAGTGTCCATGTACGACGGATGATGTGTCTGTATCTGTGCAGGTGTGTGTGTGCTGTGTCAGGGTGGCCGTATGTTCACTGCGTGCAGTGTGTCAACGCTCCATGGCCAGGGTAGTATGCCACTGTTGGTGACTGTGGCATTGTGCCCTATTGCTCTGTGCGATGTGTGTACATTGCTTGTAGTTGTTGACATGTACTGTGTGATGGGTGTGTGACACACTCATTGAATGTGCTCCTGTTCTGTCTCCCACCCCTAGGTCCCTACAGGCCCTCCGGATTCCATTGCCATGCCACGCATCAGGTGCCTTTCCGCCCAAGGTGGCCGTTGTATTCCGTACAAATAAAACACAGGGCACAAACAGCAGTTAGTGAAAAAGGTGCATTTATTACAAACTGTGACATGTGATTGTGTGTAAGGTGATGACAAAAGTGGTGCGTGCAGTGACAATGAGCTGTCGGTCATGGCTGCGTGAAGCTCAGGGTGTACCCACTGGTTCTATGTCCATAGTCCAACACACACATGCCATCCAGCTGGCTGTGTGGAGTGGGATCGTAGAGCAAGTCAATGCAGTGGCTGGTCAAGGAAGGCTGGCGGAAGGCTGGCTGGCTGCCTCACTTGCGACTGGAGCGTGCGAAGTCCTCCCGGGAGATCTGTTTCCTCTTCGGACGGCCCCTTCCACGTTTGGGAGGGGGTGTGTGGTGGCGACCTGCTGGTGGTGGGTGAGGTGTGCTCACTGGCTGTGGACGCAGGGGAAGTGGACACTGCTGCCCGACCCTGCGCCCTAGCAGGTGGTGGCGGAGGTGGTGTTGCTGGCCTTGCCTGTGACCCCACCGCCACCACCAGCTGGCCCATGAGGTCCACGAGTTGGTCCATACGGGACACGAATTGGCCCATATGGGAGTCCATGGACCTCAGCACCCCCAGCACCTCCCGCGTGTCTGTAGCAGATCTGGCCCATTGTCCTTGGGCCTCTTCATAGGCCCCAAGCACTCTGGCCATTTGAGGCAGGGCATGGCTCCCAGGGGAGGCTGGCGTTTCCCTGACCCTGCTCCTCCTACCAGTCCTGCTGCCACCGGCCTGCCCACTAGCCACATTGCACACCACGGTCCTCGCTGTGGCTCCCAGGGTGGATCCAGTCGGCCGGGCCACCACCTGCGCTGGGGCTGGTGCCAGCGAAGACGTGGTGGTGGTGGTGGCGGTGGTGGTCAGTGCGGCGATGGTGGCGGTTGCGGCAGTGGTAGTGGCCACAATGACCGTGGGTGTGGCCGCAGCGACAGTGGCAGCAGGGGGCTGGGACTGTTCAGCATCCCTGGATGATGGGTTGGTGGGTAGGAGGGGTCCTGGGGAGCGGCTGGGCCCTGCCACGCCAGATGGGCCTGCTTGGTGGTCCGTGTCCGAAGAGGAGGACAGATCCTCCAGATCCGTGTGTCCTCGTTGGGGGCTTGTGGGCTGGCTGTGCTGGCTGCTGTCTCCATCCCCAGCATCCGGCAGTTCGTCACCTGTGGAGAGAATGAGATTTGTTATTGTGTTGCACCTGGCGAAGTATGTATTTGTCGTCTGACATTGGCAGTTCGTGCAATCTCGTACATGGGTTTCCCGGAGGCGAGTGTGTGGCTGTGGCATCTGTAGTTGTGTGTGCTAGGCAATGGGACTGTGTGCTGTGCACATGTGGCATGGGACGGATTGGCCATGCCGATGGGTGTGTTGCTGTGCCCCTACTCATTGTGACTCTGGTGTATGCGGGCTCCTGGCCCATCCTGGGTCTGGTTTGTACTTTGCTTTTGGGGTTCACATGGAACGCTTAGGAACGCATATGGCAACATGGGGGCCATGCCCCAGATTCGCATTTGGGAGGGGATATGCTTTTGGGGTTCACATGGAGCAGCTTAGGAACGCATATGGCAACATGGGGGCCATGCCCCAGATTCGCATTTGGGAGGGGATATGCTTTTGGGGTTCACATGGAACGCTTAGGAAGCATATGGCAACATGGGGCCATGCCCCAGATTCGCATTTGGGAGGGGATATGCTTTTGGGGTTCAAATGGAGCAGCTTAGGAACGCATATGGCAACATGGGGGCCATGCCCCAGATTCGCATTTGGGAGGGAATATGCTTTTGGGGTACATGCTGTGAGCCATGGGTGCCGAACGTGACATGTGTTGTGGCA
Source organism: Calotriton arnoldi (assembly GCA_963921515.1). Classification (NCBI taxonomy): domain Eukaryota; kingdom Metazoa; phylum Chordata; class Amphibia; order Caudata; family Salamandridae; genus Calotriton; species Calotriton arnoldi. The sequence goes on from CAWUFW010001577.1 coordinate 107,238, forward strand.
GCATGACAGTGCATGGTTTGAGGTGTGTGCATGCTTGACATGGCCTGCATATTTGCTGTCTGTTGTGATTACTGGACATGGCATTGGACGCATCGTTATGAGTGAGTGATAGTTGTGTGCCAGCCAACGTATTGCAGTTGTCCCATCTCCTTGGTGTGCGTGCTGCCCTGTGCCATGTGCATCACTGCAGTGCTCGGGGGGTGTGGCCCATGTTGTGTGTTGTTGCTCACAGTGTGCTGTGCGCTTAATTGACTTCTGGCACATGGTTGGTCATGGGCATGTGTCTTAGCGTGACTGCTGTATGTGTGGCAGCTGTGCGGATGACATGCCTTTCATGAGACTGGGGCTGACGGATGGGATGGATGGTATGTTGTATGTGCATGGTGTGTCTGTGAGTTTGATGGGTTCAGTGGTGTTCGTGTGCATTTCTGTTGTTCCGCTCTGTTGCGTCTAGTGTTGTTTGTCTTACATAGGCGTAGTTGTGGGGTGTGTGGTTGACAGGCAGTAGGGGCTACATGGACAGGACTTCAATGGTGTTTCGGTTGTGTGTGATGAGTTGCACAGTGGCTGCCGTGTGGGACTATATTCAGTGTGGCTTGTGCATGCAGACGTGGCTCCTTGGGTGTTGCTATGTCTGTGATGGGTCATGTGGGGTGTGAGTCTGTTGTTCATGTCCGTGTGCACATTGTTCACTTGTTCGTGACGGTGGGCGGTGCTGCGTGTTCGTCTGCTACGTGACATGTCCCATGTGTTGGTCGTGTTATGGTCCTCATGCCTCCAGTAATCCAGCCCTGTCCAGTTTCCCACCTGCAAGTTGTTCGTGCGTGCACTGTACTGGATGCCACATGGCTCTAAGCGGGGGTGCTCCATGTTGCAGGTCTGTGGGGGTGGGGGGTGTTGTGGGTCGTGGGGGTGGCTGGACACCCACTGACACCGATTGCTGTGGACCGTGATGTCTGCCTTTCGGCTGTCGTTGTGCACTGCGGTGGCTGACACGTGGCTGTGGGGTGTGGGGGATGCTCCTCCTTGCTGTGCTGTGGGACTGGGGCCTGGTGTGTGTTGTACTTGGGCTGTCCACCCTCCCACCCACTGCACTTTGTGTTCCTGCCACTTACCTGTTACTTGTCGGTTAGTGCAGCTGTGGCGGACACATGGGTGTGGTGGGTGCTCGTTGTGGCGCTTCTGGCATATTTGGGGACCTGTTGGTGGTTACGTGGCTGGCTTAGTGTACACATGTCCCCACGCATCTTACAGTTGTTCGGTTTGGGCTGTGTGTGGTAGTGTCTGTTGCATGTGTGTGTGATGTGTTGTGTATTGTGTGCTGGACATGGGGGTGTTTGTCCCTGGGAGCTGTGGCATGGTAGTTGCGCATGTGAGTACATAGCGGTGTGCTGGTATACATTAGTTTGTACTTACCAGCCTCCACTCCCCCTGCTAATCCGGCGAGGATCTCCGGATGGATTACGACTCGCACCTTCTCCTCCCACGCTTTGAAGGTCTTAAAGAGCGCGGGATTCCCTCCGCCAGTGACGGCAGCCAGCTCTCTGTTTTTGCCCTCCTTCTTCTTGACCAGGCTCTTTACGTCATTCCAACGTTTGTTAATCTCGACTCTGTTCCTGGGCAGGGTCCCGACTGCATTGACCTGGTCTACGATCCGGTTCCACATTCTGTTTCTGGTGGCTAGTGGTGTGTGCTGGACCATGTTCCCATAGATTTGTGGGAACACCTTGATGATCTCGTCGACCATGACCGTCAGCTCCATGGGCGTGAACTTGGGCATTCTTTGTGGTGCCATGGTGTTTGTGGTGCTGGTGCGGTGTGTGTTGTGTAATGTGCAGGGGGTTTGTGGTGCCGGTGTTTGGTGGTGGTGGTGGTGGTGTTTGGTGGTGGTGGTGGTGGTGGTGGTGGTGGTGGTAGTGATGTGTGCGTTTCTGTGGTGTGCTGCTGTCCTTGCTGTGTCACTGTGTCCTCTCCTCTCCTCTCTGGTTTGCAATGTAGCAAGGGGTTGTGGTCTGTGGGAGTGCTGCTTTTGTACTCACCTATGTGGGTGTGTCCTCATGGTCTGTTGTTTTCAGGTGTGTTGTGTCTGGGGTTCTGGCCTTTGTATTTTTTGTTTGTCCGGGGGTGTTTTCGGGATGTGCACTGTGCTTGTGTATTTGTGCGTGCCTTGCTGTGTGGACTTGTTGGCCATGTTGTGTGCTATTGGTTTTGTGTGCGGATGGTTTCTGTGCAGGTACGTTGGCGCCATGGCTTCTGCCGTGTCGATTCTCATCGGCGTTGTTTGCGCTGGCGGGCGGTATATTTGTGGTTTTTCCGCGCTCATGGCGGTGCGATCGTAATTTCACGTGCGGTGTGTCGGCCGTGTGGGCGGGCGGTTTTGTGTTGTCGTGCGTGTTTCCGTCCGTGGCGGGCGGTTTGACTCCGACTCGGACGATGGCGGGCGGTATTTTGTGTGATTTTCCGCCGTTTGTGTAATCGTAATGGCGTGGTCGGTGTTCAGGCGGTGTGTGCGGGCGGATTTTTGCCGCTTCCATGCCTGGCGGATTTATTTACGCCGGGTATCGTAATGGGCCCCTTAATTATTAATTTTTAGGAATTATAAATTAATTTTTATTATTTTTTGCGTTTAAGTTCTGTAGCGGGTTGTGGGTTTATAGGGGAATAGGGTGGGAAGTAATTTAATTGTAATTAAGTTATAATTTATTTTAATTAATTGGCATTGATAATTATATTATTGTTAATTAATTAATAATTGGTCATTAATTTTTATTAATTAGTTATTAATTTTTATTAATTGATTAATTGATCATTATGTAATTTAATTTTAATTAAGTTATAATTTATTTTAATTAATTGGTATTGATAATTATATTATTGTTAATTAATTAATAATTGGTAATTACTTTTTATTAATTGGTTATTAATTTTTATTAATTGATTAATTGATCATTATGTTAAGTGTATTATTTTATTATTGGAGTGTGTTGTGCGTTTATAGGGGAATACTTTTGGAAGTAATTGAAATCTAATTAAGTAATTATTACATTTATTTTTGGGTATTGATAATTAATTTATTGGACATTAATTATTAATTGGTAATTTTTTTAATTAGCATTTTTGGTTCTAAAAATTAATTTATTGTTGTTTTATCATCAATTGGTAATTAAATATTATTAAATATTATTTATTGATAAATTTAATTAATATATTAAGAAGTAATTATTAATTGATAATTAATGTTTAATTATTATTATTTTTGGTATAAAAAAGCATTTAATTGTCCAATAATAGTTAATTGGTAATTAAGTTTTAATAATTTATGTTTTTTGTTATTAAAAATATTTTATTGTTCAATATTTATTATTTAGTAATTAATATTTATTAATTATTATTTATTGGTGTTTATTATTAATTTATTGTTAATAAATTTTCTATTGGTAATTATGTTTTTAATAATTATTTATTGGTATTGGTAAATAGTTTACAGTTATTTAATAATTCATTAATTATTTAAAAAAATTATTTTATTTATAAGTATGTTATTTGTAACTTCTACGCTATCCAACACTTTCCCTACTGTTGCAATCTCTGGAGTTGGACTAGTAATTTTTACCCCTACGCTATCCAACACTTTCCCTACTGTTGCACTCTCTGGAGTTGGAATAGTAATTTTTACCCCTACGCTATCCAACACTTTCCCTACTGTTGCACTCACTGGAGTGGGAATAGTATTTTTTACCCTCACGCTATCCAACGCTTTCCCTTCTGTTGCACTCCTGGAGTGGGAATAGTAATTTCTACCCCTACGCTATCCAACACTTTCCCTACTGTTGCACTCTCTGGAGTTGGAATAGTAATTTTTACCCCTACGCTATCCAACACTTTCCCTAATGTTGCACTCACTGGAGTGGGAATATTCATTTTTACCCTCCCGCTATCCAACGCTTTCCCTACTGTTGCACTCCCTGGAGTGGGAATAGTAATTTTTACCCCTACGCTATCCAACACTTTCCCTACGGTTGCACTCACTGCAGTGGGAATATTAATTTTTACCCTCTCGCTATCCAACGTTTTCCCTACTGTTGCGCTACCTGGAGTGGGAATAGTAATTTTTACCCCTACGCTATCCAATACTTTCTCTACTGTTGCACTCTCTAGAGTGGGAATAGTAATTTTAACCTCTACGCTATCCAACATTTTTCTTACTGTTGTTTTTTTGGGAGTTGAAATAGTAGTTTTATTCCCTCCGCTATTTAATATTTTTTGTATTATTTTAGTTAATGTAGTATATAATTAATTTTAAAAATATTAAAAGTAAATTTAATTTTTTAATTTGTTATACATAATTATTTAATTTGTATTTATGTTATTGTTTTATGTGTATAGATGTATTTGTAATTTATAATATTTTTTATTAATTCATAATTTATTAAAATAATTATTAAAACTCATTATTAAGTAAGTATATATATTATATATTATATGTATATGTTTAATTAATGTTTTATTAAATTATATATATTACTTATTAATTTTAAACATTATAAAATATTTTTAACTATGTTTATTTTATTTATAAGTATTATTTAGTTTATTTTACATATTTTTTTTAACAAAAAAAAACCGATATTATTGATAACGATATTTTTGACATCGATATTTTTTTTCCGATATTTTTGTACTTACCATGTTGTAGATAGGATATCGATATTGTTGACATCGATATTCTTGCTCCGATATTTTTGTAGGTCGATTTTTTGACCTTCGATATTTTGTCAGTGATCCACGTGGGGTAATGCGATCTGATAGCATGCCTCAGGCAGTGTATAGCAAAACGAAAGAGTGGCGTGGGATTAGTAATGTACTGTAGATCTGCAGGGGACAGGAAGGTACCGCCCGGGTAAAGGTCTTGCATGGTGGTCAGTCCCGCCTCCCTGAGCAAGCGCATGGGGCCGACCTCCTGTGTCACCGAAAGCGCCGCGTGGTATTCTATTGTCATCGCTGGGGCATAGAGTGGGAGCCTGTTCGCAAGCTGCCCGATGGCACGCCAGGCTGCTATTGTAGTGTCGATCGTGTTTATTTCCGTTTTTGGAATTTCGCGCCGCGTGTGAGTGAGGATACTGCGGAAAGGCACCAGCGAGGCGTCCCCATCCTCAACCGCCACATGGTGTATGAAGTCATGTGCGTTTACCCAGTAGTACGCGTATTGCGCCTGCGCGCTTAAGTAGTACATATAGAGATCCGGCACACTAAAACCCCCTTTAATATAGTCTAGAGTGAGAGTATCCCAGGCCACACGTGCCTGTTTGCCTCCCCATATCAACCTGAGAATAGAGGTCCGTAATGTGTTGAAGAACCCCTGCGTCAATTTAATTGGAATGTTAGAGAAAAGGTACAGGAAGCGGGGTAGCACCACCATTTTGATAATAGCAATACGATCCGCTAAGGACAACGGCAGTGTTGTCCAGGTATCGATATGGCGATCCAGCGCGGCGCAGGCCCGCCCATAGTTCTCCCTCACCACTTTCTCAGGGTCCCGGTGGACCCAGATTCCCAGATACTTAACTGGGTCCACAGTCCACAATATAGGGTATTCCAGTGGGGGTGCTGAGGTAACTGCTGTCAGGGGGATGATAAGCGATTTGTCCCAGTTGATGGTGAGGCCTGAGATTAGTCCGAATCTGGTGTATTCCCGCAACACCTGTGCTAGATAGCGCTCAGGTTCCCTCAAAAATAAAACCATATCATCGGCATAGAGTGAGATGCCGACCGGCCGGTGATTAAAATTTAGGGCGGTCTCTCTGTGCCTCTGTCATATTGCACACACCAATGGCTCAATAGCGATGGCAAAGAGCAGTGGCGACAGGGGACATCCCTGACGTGTGCCTCTCTCAATAGAAAAAGCCTCAGATGTCAGCCCCCCAACTCGGACTCTAGCCGACGGATCCGCATATAAAATCCTAATCCACCCTAAAAACAATGGTGGAAAACCCATGCGCTGTAAGATGTGAAACATATAGTCCCATTCTATGGAATCGAACGCTTTGGCTGCGTCAAGCATGACAGCAGCAGCGCGCAGGTTGGGATCAAGGACATGTAACATAGCGAAAATGGTTCGCACGTTGTGTGAAGTGGAACGTTCCGGTATAAACCCCGATTGGTCCGGTAGGACCAGACACGGCATTAAGGGCTGGAGTCGTGTGGCCAGAACCTTGGCTAAGATTTTTGCGTCAGTGTTGATCAAAGATAGAGGCCGATAAGATGCACAGGCATCAGGGGGCTTATCTTTTAAGGAGGGTTATGATAAGAGCCTGCCGGAGGGATGGAGGCAGCACACCAGCATCGTGCGCCTCATCGAACATCTCCAGTAAGTAAGGGGCCAGGAGGTCCGCGTAGGCCTTATAGAATTCCATGGTCAGGCCGTCCGGTCCCGGAGCCTTGGCATTCGGCAGAGCATAGATCGCGGCCTTGATGTCCGCCACATCCAGCGGGTTGACTCAGATATTCTCTGTGACCGTCAGCCAGCCATGCGCACGCAATGTTTTCTAGATAGTCCTCAGATGCGGAGTCTGGTCCCGTCCCGCGTGACGCGTACACACTAGCGTAGTATTCCCAGAACTGTTCTAATATGTTCAGTGGAGTGTAGTGCTCCCTGCCTTGAGAATCAACTATTTTGTCAACATGGTAGTGGTCTTCGATCGCTTTGATTTTCCTAGCTAATGTGCAGCCCGGTCTCCCGCCCTCACCATAACACCTGGCCACGTGTCTACGGTTAATGTATCTTATTTCTGTGTCCGCGGCTGCATCATAGTCGTGAATCAAAGTTTGGATGCGCGATAGCGTGTCCAGGGAGGGGCTAACTGTGTAAGCTCTCTCAAGGTTTTTTAGGGAGGCCTCCAGCTTGTGGAGTTGTGTTCGTAGATCCTTCAATATACCGGCGGTAGTACTCATACAGACTCCTCGAATCGTTACTTTGAACGCTTCCCATAGCGAGGAGGCGCTCTCAACGGTGCCCTTATTTTCCAGAAAGTAATTTTCTATTGCCTTACGAACAGTATCGTTATACAGTGGATCGAGGAGCGCCTCCAATCGGAAGCGCCATGTGAACGGACGGCGGGTAGGAGTAGGGACACAGAGGGCAAGCTGTACAGGATTGTGATCAGAAAGCGTTCGTGGGTGGTTAGTGACCTCTGTCACCCATTCCGCTGCACTCTTATCAAGCAACCAATAGTCCAGTCTGGACCAACTGTTGTGCGCAGGCGTAGCGTGTGTGCCCTCCCTGGTTGTGGCATTGCGCAGCCGCCATACATCTACCAGTCCGAATTCCAGCATGGCCTGGTTAACGCTCTGAGCTACTCTAGGGGTGCGGTTGCTCTGTGGGTTGGACTTATCAAGTGCGGGATCTAAATATGTGTTGAGGTCCCCACCCCACACTATAGCTGTCTCGGGCCACCGTCGGAGTTCACTATACATGCGATAGAACACCTCCGGTTCATCTGCTATGGGGCCATACATAGCTATGAGAGTGAGTAGTGTATCTCCCAGCTTGCCCTGAACCATCGCGCATCTACCTTCCTCGTCTGTGTGGGTACGATGAGGCACAAACGGGACACCTTTTTTAATCAGTATGATGACCCCCCTGGCATAGGATGAATAGGAGGAGGCCAACCTGAAGCCCGCCCAACTACGCGCAAAGTTCACCGCCGATGCCCTGGTCAAGTGCGTCTCCTGTAGGAATATGACTTGGGTGCCATGACGATTTAAGTATGCAAGCACTTGTCGGGATTTCTTCGGGGAGTTGAGCCCTCTAATGTTCCACGTTATTAGTTTGTAATTCTCACCCATGGAGCCTTGTGGTATCATAACATATAGGCACAGCAATCATCTGAGTGTCATGATGCATTAAGTGAACAGTATAATAGATAAACGTAGTACCGATACAGTCATGAAAAACATCCTTCAGCACGCCTTCATAATTACATTGGCTACTTACAAACGCACGGTGCCCCCCTACCCACCCTCCTCCCACTCCAACCTCCCAATTAGGTCGAGAAAACGAACCCCTCCCCATCCCAAAGATTACTCCAAATATATCAAAAATTACAACCAAGTAGGGGATCACCCTCTAGGGGGGAGGAACAGCGGCGAACACCCACCGATAGGCAGTGTGGCCAGACTGCATGAGCAGTGTAGTTAACTCTCTCTGAGACCCCAAGAAGAAAAAGAAACAGTAAAGCAGCCCTTTCATGCAGGTTAGAGGCACATCAACTATGGGGAGGACTCTACAGGAGCAGGTCGCGAACCTATTTCAATATCACATTTGACAGTCCGAATTAACAACCATGGGAAGTAAAATGGAAAAAAGACAGCCCAGGTGGGCCTGCATCCCAGCTCCCCCAATGGGCACTGGTGTGACTTGACCATCAGTCAGCATCGCTGTGGGACGGTGATGAGGCTGCATTCTGAGAAACAGTTTTGTGAGGCTTGCGAGGGCAGATGTGTTTCGCAAATTTCAAAGCCGATTTAGACTCTGTAAAAAAGTGTGCCTTGTCTTCATAAGTGATTTTCAGTTTAGCCGGGTAGAGCATGGCATAAGGAACAGAGGCGGACTGCAAGATTCGTTTCACCGGCTGAAACTCCCTGCGAGCTGCATGTACAGTCGGTGTGTAGTCTGGATAAAAGGATAGGGTGTTGCCTTGATGAACGACAGGACTTTTAGCTCTTGCTTCACGGAGTATAGCATCTCTGTCCGCATAGTTCAGAAGGCGTGCTATTATCGGGCGCGGTGGAGTTCCAGGAGCCGGCCGGGGACCAAGCGATCTATGCGCTCTCTCCACGATCATTACCGGAGACAACACTGGACCAAACAGCTCACGAAGGAGGTTATCAATGTAGGTCTCCATCTTTGAGATGGCCGTCGATTCCGGAAGGCCAAGAATGCGGACATTGTTTCGGCGCGACCGCGCCTCTAAATCTTCATTCTTCAGCTTTATGACCTCAAGTACTCGCTCCATGTTCAAGACCTGTGTTCTCGTCTCAACAGTGGTGTCATGCGTGTCCGACAGCCTGTTTTCCAGGACATCCAGTCTGGTCTCATACACGTCTACCTTTTTTTTAACGGCGTCCAGGCTGGTCACAAGAGCATCGATCTTGCTGTCTATTGTTTTCAGGCCTGTGCGCACCTTGAGCAGTATTGTTCTCAAGTCTTCTTCCGGGTCATCGACATGGTCCGGTGCGCTCTGAACGGCACTCGTCTCCAGCGGAGTTTCCGCCGTGCGGGTGCGTCTCGCACTCTCGAAGGGGAGTTTGGGCTGCTTGGGGTCTGTTTTGCCCATATTCGCAGATCACCGGTGTCGCAGCGGGCCGCGGCTGTACTGTATGTAGTGGGCAGTATGGCAGTCAATGATAGGGGAGACGAAGTCGAGCCAGGCAGCCCACAGCAAAGATGAAGAGGGCCGGTGCAGCGGCGTTCCCTCGCTTGGTAAAAACAGATAACCAGTCTTTGCCGTCTCAGTTAGTCGTATTTGTGGCCGGACCTGGCCCACTCCCAAAGGATCAAGCAGGGGAGGTCAATACTGGTGCCAAGGCCGGAGGCTGCCGCGGCCAGACGACGGCCCCACCTATGAAGGGGCGGACATGTAGCAGTGGGGTGACCTCGGAGGGCCACCTGTGGTCACAACCGCCGTCCAACCATGAGTGCCACACAAGAGGGCCCCCGAACCGGCCACCATGCGGGGGTAGGGCAGGAACGGACGGCTCGCGCACCGCACTAAAAACAATACCCCCGCAAACCCTGCGGGGGGGAGTTAGACGGCGCCCGCAGTCCTCCGCGCGCCGCCCCAAACCCACAACAGCAAGCAGGGGGGGAGCACCTCAGCTGTAGGAGGCAGACTAGACCCCAAATGCCCGCACAGGCCCTAGCATATACGGCGCTGACCGCAGGACCCCCAACACAGTAGCCGCAGTGCAAGTCCGGGCCGCCCTGCAATGCCCAGCACAGCGCCAGCCGAATAGGGCCCGCCGCTCCTACCTTATTGGCGTTGGACTTCTTAGGAGGGAGTTCCACGGCTCGGGCAGAACTCCACAATCGCGTCCCACCGCCTCACGGTCGGCACCGGCCCCCCGCTCCTCCGGCCCTCCGACGATGGTGATCACGGCTCCTGTCGCGCTGCACGGTGGATCGGCAGCTGTCCCCAAGCCGCCTCAGGATGCCTTCTCCACCACACAGGGCACCTCGCTCGCAGCCGGCAACGTCACAGCAGCCTCTCGGCCTCCAGGTACGATCCACAGCCGCGGCTTGGGTTTAGATGGCGGCGGCCATGTTCTCGGCAGTTCCGCCGATCCGCGCCGCCTAGCAGTTTGGGGGTTCTAAGTCGAGTCCAAGCTCGCAGACTGCAACCGCTGGAGCAGGAAAGGTTTGGTGATCAGGGCATATGTTGTTCTCGGTCTCAGACTGAGTTTAACAAGTGGTATTTGCCGGATATTGCAGCCCGGCCTGCGGAGCTCCCTCAACAGGCAGTTGCCATTTCGCAACGCGCCGTAGCCACGCCCGACTTTTGCATATTTACATTATTTCTTCATAAAAAATTAAAAAAAGTCACTTTTAAAGTCACTTGCCTGTGGTAAGGAAATCGGCTGATTTCCCATTACCCTGTCACGTCCAGCTCACTCACCTTGTATATTTTGTTGTGTGTTTCATTATATGTGAATAAATATTTAGATTTTGTCAATTAAGACATAAACAGAGCCAATCTCTATTGTGATAGTTTGGCTACAATTGTTCTGATTTTCGATATGACACTTTACAACCTTCAAAGATGGCAGTGACAGTATTACCTCATATCTTGACACTCTCTGTATAGTTAGAGTAGTCTTAGCCTTCTGAATAATAGCAAATAATGCATGCTCTGCATAGAGCGTCAAAGGTGCCCCCTAGCAATGGGGGTGCTTTTCTGCACTGCAAAGGCTGCAGTGGCGAGAGCCTGCTCACAGGGATAATGTCCTTTCATTACTGAATCCAGCAGTCCACTAAAATATGCAAGGGGTTTGTGTCCTAAAGGATATTTCTGCATAAGGACAACTGTCATCACCTGGCCAATGCAATGCCAGAATAAATAAAACTCCTTGGTATAATCAGGAGTTCCCAAAACTGGAGCATCTGTTATTTCACTCTTCAATTTCTTAAAAGTCTCCTTCATCTTTGGTGTCCATGTTATCTTGTCATTTCTGCCTTTTGCTTGTTTGATAGAAGCTAGCAAAGGTGCATTTAAAGTGCTATGGCCAAAAACCCATTGTCTCACATAGTTACAGAGACACCAAGAAACTTCTAAATTCCTTTAACAGTTTCCGGCTCAGCCATGTGACAGATGGATGCTGCTCTTTCAGGGGTTACTCGTCGACCAGAAGCTGATGGAGTAGTCTTTCGATCAGTGCGTGGTGGGAAACGGTGTCGAAGGCTGCCGAGAGGTCGAGGAGGATCAAAGATGCTGTTTCTCCTTGGTCGTCGGTGGCTGCGATCAGGGTGGTTTCGGTGCTGTGATTGCTGCGGAAGCCGGATTGGGAGGCGTTGAGTAGCTGGTTCTAATCTAGGTGTGTCATGAGTTCATTGTTGATGATCTTTTCCAGTACCTTTTCTGGGAATGGGAACAGGGAGATTGGCCGGTAGTTTTGAGTTTGCTGGGGTCAGCTGAGGGTTTTTGAGTAGTGGTCTCACTTCAGCGTGTTTCCAGGTGCCGGGAAATGCTGCTGTGGTGATAGACGTGTTGAGTAGGGTGGTGATTTCCTGTCCGATCCTTTGGTTTCCGAGGTTGAAGATGTGGTGCAGGCATGGGTCTGTGGGAGCTCCCAAGTGGATGGATTTCATGGTGGAGGTGGTGTCCTGGGTGGAGAGGATGTTCCAGGTGGTCAGTGTGTGGTTCATGTCGGTTACGGTGGTGGCGTAGCTGTTGAGAAAGTCTGTAGGTATAGGTTGGGGTTTGAAGTTTCTTTATATGGTTGTGATCTTGTCATGGAAGAAGTGGGCGAGGTTATCGCACAGCTCTTGTGAGTGTGTGATGTTGTTTTCGCTGGCAGCCGGGTTGGAGAATTCCTTAACGATGCTGAAAAGTTCCTTGGTGTTGTTTGCGCTGGTTTCGATGCATGCTGCAATGTCTGCCTTCTTTGTTGCCCTCAGCAGGTGAGGCTAGAGGTTGAGGGAGGTATTGAAGGCTGCCCTGTCAGAGGTGTCCTTGCAGGTGTGCCATCTCCTCTCCAACTGTTTGCTGTCCCGTTTCACTGTTCTGAGTTCTTGGGTGTACGAGCTGGCCTTTTTAGCATATTTTCTGTGGATGTTGCTCTTGATGAGGATGATGCTGTCTGCGCAATTGGTGATCCAGGCGTTGAAGTTTTTCACTTCCAGTTCGAGGTTGGTGGTGGTAGCATGGTTGGAGGTGTTGAGGGCATTCACACAGCTGGTCTCTGAAATTGTTTTCCACCTCCGGTGGGGGGGCATTGGTCATCTTGGGGGTGGCGGTGCGGGGGCTGGAGATGCTGAAGTGGATGATGTAGTAATCAGTACATGTGAGTTCTGTAACATGGCTGTATTTGACCAGGTTGCTCTCAGTGAAAATTGGGTCCAGCATGTGTCGTGCAGTATGTGTAGGGTCGTGGACGATCTGAGTCAATCCGAGGCTGCTCATACAGTCGAGGAGCTGGGCAGTGTTTTTCTCATTATAGTCGTCTATGTGGAAATTTAGGTCGCAGAGGAAGATGTAGTCCTTGGAGTCTAAGGCTAAGGGTGCAATGAAGTTTGTGATGGTGTTGGGGTCAGTATGTGAGGGTGCCTCTGATGGTTGTCTTGTTGTGTGTGGAGCTTGAAGTTGAGATGTTCCATGGGAGTGGTGGTGTTGTCGGTGGTGTTGGTACACTGTATGGTCTTTTGTGGATGATGGCTGTTCCTCCTCCTGGCTTGTTGGTGTGGTCTTGTGAGTGATTTTATATCTGTCGGTGATCTCTGTGGCAATGTCTGGGGCAGATGTGGGATTGAGCCAGGTCTCAGTGAGGAAGACTATGTCGAGTGCGAGGATGGTGATGAGGTCCCATAATTCAGTGGAATGCTTTCATAATGAGCGTGTGTTGAGAAGGGCGAATGAAAGTTGGTGTTTATGTTCAAGTGGTGTCTGTGGTGTGTTCGGGGGTGGGGCTGGTCAATGGGCTGGTGTGTGTGTGGAGGCAGGTGAAGTGGCTGTGGGCGCAGATGAAAGCTCCTACCAAGGAATGCGGGTCAGCGCTGTGGCAGTGTTTGTTGCTGGTTCCAGTGTCGAGGGTTTAGAGCTCGTCAATGGTGTATCTTCCGAGGTGGGAGGGTCAAGGGTCGTGGCGCTGGATGTGGTCCAGGTGTGGACGGGCACAGACTGGCTGGTCCTTGGCACCCCTTTGGCACGCCAGCGGCGCGCCTGCTGCACGTGTCTGATGCGTGGTTGCCCTGTGGCCTGCATTAAGTAGGTCCTGGGGTGGTCGGGGCTTCTGTTGGTGGGAAGAACGGTTAGCGGAAAAACCCCAGCTGGAAAACCCGGGCATCTGCGGTGCCACTGGATCAGCCTGGAACAAGCAGGAACTGGAGGCCACAGGCAGGTGGCAAGTTAGATTTCCAGGTGCCAATTATCTATCCCGTTTTCTTACCTTCGCCTCCTATCTCCCACTGCCCCAGCTGCCTCTTGACTCACTATTCTCTCTTGCTCCCCCTTTCTTTTCCCTCCTGCATCTCTCTCTCTTCCACGCCCACTCTTGGTCTCATCCTGCTCTCAGTTCTCTTGCTTTCCCCTCCTCCATTTAATCCTCCTCTCTCTTAGGCAACACCTCACTTGACCTTCTCTATTCTTCTGCCTACTTTCCCCTTCTATTTTCTTGTTTCTTCCACCCTCTAGCCTCTCCTTCCTCTTGTCTTCCTTTACCCTCCCTCCTTTTCTCCCTCAATTGCCTCCCTGCTCTACTCTCTTCTTCAGCAGCTGCCTTGATCTTCTCTTTTTGATCCTCTGTCTTTTTGTTCTATTCCACACTTTATTCCTTCCTTCCTCTATGTAAGCACCGTTTCTTCTTTCATTCCTTATCCCTCTATTACTTTCCTTCCTACCTCTGCCAAGCCCCGCGACTCCCCTGACTGTTCTCTTGGTCCCTCTCTTGGCTTCTGCTTTTGTACATACTCTCTTTGACTCTCCCTCCCTTCACCTGCCCTCTTCCTCCTCTCCTATCTCCACTCCCTATACTGCCCTCACTCCCCCTTTTACCTTCCGGATTTGTCTAGCTCTATATGTTGACATCTCCTTCCTCCTGTCCTTAGATTTCTTCTCCTCCTGCCCCCTGGTATTGCCTGCTATCTTGTTACTAATCTTTGACCTTCTCACATCTTTGTTTCCCTGCATCTCCTTTGGTTCTTCCGTTGCGCTCTCTTTCATTTGGTCCCCTCTCTCTTCCTCCCTTCTCCCTCTCTCACTTCTGTGTCTTTCAGTCCTTGCTACTCTTCTCCTCCATTCTTCTGCCTTCCCCCCTCTCTGATCTGCTCTGTCCTTTCCACTCACTACCGACTCTATCCTCCTTTTACCCTCACATCCTCTTCCAATTACACTTCCCTAGTGCTCTACCTTCCCTGCTCTTCTTTCGCATGTTTAGTCTAGGTGTGCAACTGTTCAGACAATATGATTGACCATTGTGATAGCCCTATTGTTCTATATGTTTGATATTGCGCTTCTAGGTTGTGTTACTTGTAGGGTGACCACCTGTCTGTAATTTACACAGACTGCCTTAATTTTCTGTCAAGCAGTGCAAGTATGATGATTCGAAACTAATGCACGCATGCCACTGTAGCCATTGGCAGAATGTAGTATAGTTCAACCTTGTTGCAGGGTCCTCCATAGCAAGGATCCAAGGATATGGTTTGCCTATGTTTTGTCTCCACACAAGTGATGTGTCGGTCTCTGGCACCAAAGAACAAGTGGCCAGAAAGCTCAAAGGATGGTCTTGTGTGCTTTCCACTAGCCCAGACATAAGTACATAGGTAAGACAATGACCCCTTAAATCAATGGGTAGGATTGGCAAGAGGTTATGCCCAAACTCTCTACAATGTGGTAAAAAAATCACCCGGGCATCGCAATAAAAATGTTGTCTAAAATAGACTAATATGATAGTCATTGAAAGTGGGTAGGAGCGCACTGCTTGCATGTAACAGCGCCATTACCCCATAACGTCTTGGTAGTTGTAGTTCAGTTTTTCACACAAAGTTCATATTATTTTTCAGCTAATGCCATCTTTCGAAATCATTTCTCTAGACACCAGTGATTTGGGATTCCTCCTTCATTAGTAGAGAATATTTACGGGTTGCTGTACATGCTGCCAATTTTCTCAGGTATAATCCCACTCATAGCGTGCAGGCATTCCAAAGCTCGTCAGCTTGGGGGCGGCTCACAAGAGCCTTTTATCAGTGAAAGTGGGTAGGAGTGCACTGCTTGCATGTAACAGCGCCATTACCCCATAGCGTCTTGGTAGTTGTAGTTCAGTTTTTCACACAAAGTTCATATTATTTTTCAGCTAATGCCGTCTGTCGAAATCGTATCTCTAGACACCAGTGTTTCAGGATTCCTCCTCATCAGTAGAGAATATTTATGGGTTGTTGGACATGCTGCTGATTTTCTCAGGTTTAATCCCACTCATAGTGTGCAGGCGTTCCAAAGCTCGTCAGCTTGGGGCGGCTCACGAGAGCCTTTAACTTTGAAAGTGGGTATGAGCGCTCTGCTTGCATGTAACAGCGCCATTACCCCATAGCGTCTTGATAATTGTAGTTCAATTCAGGCGTTCCAAAGCTCGTCAGCTTGAGGGCGGCTCATGAGAGCCTTTTATCAGTGAAAGTGGGTAGGAGCGCTCTGCTTGCATGTTACAGCGCCATTACCCCATAGCGTCTTGGTAATTGTAGTTCAGTTTTTCACACAAAGTTCATTTTATTTTTCAGCTAATGCTGTCTTTCGAAATCGTATCTCTAGACACCAGCGTTTCCGGATTCCTCCCTCATCAGTAGAGAATATTTACGGGTTGCTGGACATGCTGCCAATTTTCTCAGGTATAATCCCACTCATAGCGTGCAGGCGTTCCAAAGCTCATCAGCTTGGGAGCTGCTCACGAGAGCCTTTTATCAGTGAAAGTGGGTAGGAGCGCACTGCTTGCATGTAACAGCGCCATAACCCCATAGCGTCTTGGTAGTTGTAGTTCAGTTTTTCACATAAAGTTCATATTGTTTTTCAGCTAATGCCGTCTTTCCAAATCGTATTTCTAGACACCAGTGTTTCGGGATTCCTCCCTCATCAGTAGAGAATATTTACGGGTTGCTGGACATGCTGCCAATTTTCTCAGGTATAATCCCACTCATAGCGTGCAGGTGTTCCAAAGCTCGTCAGCTTGGGGCGGCTCACAAGAGCCTTTTATCAGTGAAAGTGGGTAGGAGCGCACTGCTTGCATGTAACAGCGCCATTACCCCATAGCGTCTTGGTAGTTGTAGTTCAGTTTTTCAAACAAAGTTCATATTATTTTTCAGCTAATGCCTTCTTTCAAAATGGTATCTCTAGACACCAGTGTTTAGGGATTCCTCCCTCATCAGTAGAGAATATTTACGGGTTGCTGGACATGCTGCTAATTTTCTCAGTTATAATCCCACTCATAGCGTGCAGGCGTTCCAAAGCTCATCAGCTTGGGGCGGCTCACGAGAGCCTTTTATCAGTGAAAGTGGGTAGGAGCGCACTGCTTGCATCTAAAAGCGCCATTACCCCATAGCGTCTTGGTAGTTGTAGTTCAGTTTTTCACACAAAGTTCATATTATTTTTCATCTAATGCCGTCTTTCGAAATCGTATCTCTAGGCACCAGTGTTTCGGGATTCCTCCCTCATCAGTAGAGAATATTTACGGGTTGCTGGACATGCTGCCAATTTTCTCAGGTATAATCCCACTCATCGCGTGCAGGCGTTCCAAAGCCCGTCAGCTTGGGAGTGGCTCACGAGAGCCTTTTATCAGTGAAAGTGAGTGGGAGCGCACTGCTTGCATGTAACAGTGCCATTACCCCATAGTGTCTTGGTAGTTGTAGTTCAGTTTTTCACACAAAGTTCATATTATTTTTCAGCTAATGCCTCCTTTCAAAATCGTATCTCTAGACACCAGTGTTTCGGGATTCCTCCCTCATCAGTAGAGAATATTTACGGGTTGCTGGACATGCTGCCAATTTTCTCAGGTATAATCCCACTCATAGCAGGCAGGCGTTCCAAAGCTCGTCAGCTTGGGGCCGCTCATGAGAGCCTTTTATCAGTGAAAGTGGATAGGAGCGCACTGCTTGCATGTAACATCGACATTACCCCATAGCGTCTTGGTAGTTGTAGTTCAGTTTTTCACACAAAGTTCATATTATTTTTCAGCTAATGCCATCTTTCGAAATCGTATCTCTAGACACCAGTGTGTCAGGATTCCTCCTTCATCACTAGAGAATATTTACGGGTTGCTGGACATGCTGCCAATTTTCTCAAGTATAATCCCACCCATAGCGTGCAGGTGTTCCAAAGCTCGTCAGCTTGGGGCGGCTCACAAGAGCCTTTTATTAGTGAACGTGGGTAGGAGCGCACTGCTTGCATGTAACAGCACCATTACCCAATAGCGTCTTGGTAGTTGTAGTTCAGTTTTTCACACAAAGTTCATATTATTTTTATTATTTTTTATCTAATGCCATCTTTCGAAATAGTATCTCTAGACACCAGTGTTTCGGGATTCCTCCCTCATCAGTAGAGAATATTTACGGGTTGCTGGACATGCGGGCAATTTTCTCAGGTATAATCCCACTCATAGCGTGCAGGCGTTCGAAAGCTCATCAGCTTGGGGGCCGCTCATGAGAGCCTTTTATCAGTGAAAGTGGGTAGGAGCACGCTGCTTGCATGTAACAGCACCATCAATATCGTCTTGGTAGTTGTAGTTCAGTTTTTCACACAAAGTTCATATTATTTTTCAGCTAATGCCTTCTTTCGAAATAGTATCTCTAGACACCAGTGTTTCGGGATTCCTCCCTCATCAGTAGAGAATATTTACGGGTTGCTGGACATGCTGCCAATTTTCTCAGGTATAATCCCACTCATAGCAGGCAGGCGTTCCAAAGCTCGTCAGCTTGGGGGCCGCTCACGAGAGCCTTTTATCAGTGAAAGTGGATAGGAGCGCACTGCTTGCATGTAACAGCGTCATTACCCCATGCTGTCTTAGTAGTTGTAGATTAGTTTTTCACACAAAGTTCATATTATTTTTCAGCTAATGCCGTCTTTCGAAATCGTGTCTCTAGACACCAGTGTTTTGGGATTCCTCCTTCATCAGTAGAGAATATTTACGGGTCGCTGGACATGCTGCCAATTTTCTCAAGAATAATCCCACTCATAGCGTGCAGGTGTTCCAAAGCTCATCAGCTTGGGGGCAGCTCACAAGAGCCTTTATCAGTGAAAGTGGGTAGGAGCACGCTGCTTGCATGTAACAGCACCATTACCCAATAGCGTCTTGGTAGTTGTAGTTCAGTTTTTCACACAAAGTTCATATTATTTTTCAGCTAATGCCTTCTTTCTAAATACTATCTCTAGACACCAGTGTTTTTGGATTCCTCCCTCATCAGTAGAGAATATGTGTGGGTTGCTGGACATGGTGCTGTTACATGCAAGCAGTGCGCTCCTACCCACTTTCACTAATATGCTAGTCATGTGTGAGCCACCAACTCTAAAAATTTAAACCTCACATTCAACACACATGAGAAAGAACAGTCAGTCCAGGACATATGAATTATTGCTAAGTTTCGTGATAAGACAACAAATTGGGAGCAAGTTATGCGATACCACACACGTAAATGTAGTCATTGCCGAAACAGTCTTTTTGACTGGTTCTGTTGCGATAGAAGGGCTGAGGGTCCAAAAATGTGCCAGAAAAGGTGTTGGCACATGCTAAAATCACTCTTGCCCGACTATTAAGTGAAAAAACATCTTGTACTTAAATGATAAAAGAGCCCTTTCGAGTTCCACTGTCCCAAAAACGTTATGCCCTGCTATTTCTCAAGCTGAGAAAGCAAAGAACTATCTGCAATGAAGAGACATGTGACGCACAACTATGAGAAAAGTGTGTGCACAACAGTGGCGGCTCTTCCGCAATGGTGCAGGAGCGTCGCCCCACTGCCTGGCTCAGAGCCAGCAAATGTAAAATAAAACAATGCTCTTGGATCGTTTTATTTTACTTTTGCCGGCTCTTAGCCAGCGGTATTGGGAGGGGAGGGCCCAGGCATGAGAGGGGGAGGAGGAGTGCTAAGAGCACTCCACTCCCTAAGTGCGCATATGTATTTTGGCCGGCTGTCTCAGGCCGACCAAAACACACATGCACACTTAGGTTTTCTCCAGCCCAGCTGCATTGAGCAGCTGGGTTGGAGAAACCCCACAGACTCCCTGGTCTGAGCAGGGCGTCTTTCCTGCCTGCTCAGACCAATCCCGTGCTGCTCTACAGCACGGTGATTGGATGGGAGTCTGGGTCCCAGGGGCTACTGGGTCCTAGGAAGAGGAGTGGCCGTGAACACGACGTGAGGCTGGAGGCGGCTGGTGGCAAAAGGAACATTTAAAAAAATGTAATATTGTATTCCCCCCTCCCCATGCCCAGTGCTTAATTTGTAAAATATTAAGTGCCAGGGCTCTGACCAGGAGGCCACTGCAGCTTGCACCTCCCATCGCCCTTGACTACTAACCCTCTCTCACATGTAAATGCGACAGTTCAGATTATTCCAGGTCTCCAAAGCTAAAGGAATGGCTAGGGAGGCAGGGATTAGCAATTTGTAATGTATATTGTAGTCCTAAACTACTGTTGTTCTGCTCAACTCTAAATTAGATGAGCAGCGCCACCATGTGGTACACTGTTCTAAGTATGGTGTTGTCAATAAGATGCCGGTGCCGAGCACCGGAAACCAATTAAGTGCCGGTGCTGAGCACCGGAAAGCACCGGCTCAAATTAAGCACTGCCCGTGCCACACGTCCTGTGCAACCCCACCCGCCCCACCACCCTTTCTTTATGGCAGCTGCTGCTGGTGCACAATTGGAAACAACCCCATGCATTTTAATGATGCAACTGAAACCACATTAGATGGTAGTGCCATTCTGTATTTTTAGGTCTCGCCTAGGCAGCGCATGTGTTGTCTCTCGAGACATGCTGTATCTACTGAATGGGCTTTCAGCACTCCCATCCGTTTCAATTCGCTCCTTCATGTGCCTTTCGCAGTTCCTTTGTTTTCGATGGTGAATAGTATACATTTGTTCCTCCTTTTGCTGTTTTGGTCACGCCCTGAAAACTGGCCCTGTTACATGGATCACTTCACTATCGGCCATATAAGTTAGTTTCGGCGCACTACTTTTTCTTTTGCCTGGGCTTGTTTGGCTTTCCGAATGTGCTCAGCCGAGGGCTTCAAATCGCGTCCTTATTTTGTTTTCCACTGTCTTGGTTTCACAAGCACGTTTTTAGTTGGAGGCTATGTTGTTTTTCATCCTATAACATTTTTGGTTTCATTAGCCCAAATGTCCAAACCTTAAATAATATACTTACTTAATGGAAGTGTAGTTTAAGAAGATGGCCGACAGTAGGATTAATCTATATACATTGTGCTTTTGACAGCATTATCATTTGGATACGATTAAAGAGGTAAACATGCTATTATTACTCCATTTTATGAAACTGGAAGCAGCTTTAAGTTGCGCGTTTCAACTTATTATGCTTTCTTTTAGGTTTCAATTGTTGTTGAAATAAAACTAATATCAAGGGATGCCTCCTCGTGCTCCCCAAATGTGGCATGTAATGTGATGTTACTTAACAATATATCCTGCAAGTAGACAGTGCAACACCAACTCAGCCCCACGCAGCACCACCTCAGCATCAGCCCAGCACCACTTCAGCATCAGCCAGCATCACTCAGAACCACTTCAGCAGCAGCACCACAGCACCACATTAGCATCACTCAGCAGCACCTGTGTGCCACAACACCAGGACAGCACCGCCTCAGCATCACTCAGCCCCAGTGCAGCACCACCTCAGCACCAGCGCAGCACCAGCACACACCCTCCGCACCAGCATAGCACCACCTCTGCACCAGCTCAGCACCACCTGAGAACCAGCACAGCACCACCACCTCAGCATGACTCAGCACCACCTCAGCACCACTCAGCAGCACCTCAGCATCACCTGAGCCCCACCACAGCACCACCTCAGTATTAGCACAGCACCACCTCTTCATCAGTGCACCACCACCAGTGCAGCAACAACTCAGCGTCAGAGCAGCACCACCTCAACATCAGCACAGCACCACCTCCGCATCAGTGCACCACCACCAGCTCATCCCCACCTCAGCACCAACGCAACCCCGCCTCAGCAGCAACTCAGCTTCAACGCAGCACCACCTCAGCATCAGTGCAACATCACATCAGCACAGCACC
The DNA here is from genome assembly GCA_963921515.1 of Calotriton arnoldi. Lineage (NCBI taxonomy): Eukaryota > Metazoa > Chordata > Amphibia > Caudata > Salamandridae > Calotriton > Calotriton arnoldi. Next base: position 128,729 of record CAWUFW010001577.1, read on the forward strand.
AACTCAGCATCACTGAGCACCACCTGAGCACCGGTGCAACACCACCACCTCAGCATGACTCAGCACCACCACAGCTTCACTCAGCACCAGCACAGCATCACCCAGCACCACCACAGCATCACTCAGCACCACCTCAGCACCAGCGCAGTATCTCCTCAGCATCACTTAACACCATCGCAGCACCACCTCAGCACAGCACCACGTCCGCATCTGTGCACCACCACCAGTGCATCACCAACTCAGCACCAGCACAGCCCCACCACAGCATAAGCAAAGCACCACCTCAGCACCAGTGCAGCATCACCTCAGCAACTCAGCACCACTTAAGCATTAGCACAGCACCACCTCAGCACAAGTGCAGCATCAGAGCAGCACCAACTCAGCATCACTCAGCACCACTTGAGCACCAGCACAGCACCACCAAAGCATCACTCAGCATCACCTCAGTATCACTCAGCAGCACCTGGACACCACCTCTGCACAAGCACATCACCACCTCAGAACCACCTCAGTATCACTCAGCACCAACTCAGCATCAGCGCAGCACCAGCTCAGCATCAGTGCAGCACCACCTCAGTATCAGCACAGCCCCCCTGAGCATCACCACAGCACCACCTCAGCATCAACACAGCACCATCTCAGCATCAGCACAGCACCACCTCCTCATCAGTGCACCACCGGTGCAGCACAACCTCAGCAACACCTCAGCATCAGCACAGCACCAACTCTGCATCAGTTCCCCACCACCAGCGCAGCCCCACCTTAGCACTAGTGAAGCCCCATCTCAGCATAAGTGCAAACCCACCTCAGCAGCAACTTGGCATCAGCGCAGCACCACTTCAGCATCAGCGCAGCATTACCTCAGCATCACCTCAGCACAGCATCAACTCCGCATCACTCAGCACCACCTGAGCACCAGTGCAGCACCATCACCTCGGTATGGCTCAGCACCACCTCAGCATCACTCAGTACCTCCCCAGCATTACTCAGCTCCACCTCAGTATCACCTGAGCACCACCACAGCACCACCTCAGCATCAGCACAGCACCTCCTCCTCATCAGTGCACCACCACCAGTACAGCAACAACTCAGGATCAAAGCAGCACCATCTCAGCACCAGCGCAGCACCACCTCAGCACCAGCGCAGCACCACCTCAACATCAGCACAGCACCATCTCAGCATCAGCACAGCATCAGCACAGCATCACCTCCACATCAGTGCACCATCACCAGCGCAGCCTCACCTCAGCACAAGCACAGCCCCACCTCAGCACCAGTGCAGCCCCACTTCATCAGCAATTCAGAACCAATGCAGAACCACTTCAGCATCAGCGCAGCACCAACTCAGCATCACTCAGCACCACCTAAGCACTAGTGCCGCACCACCACCTCAGCACCATGGCTTTACTCAGCATCACTCAGCACCATCTCAGTATCACTCAGCATCACTTGAGCATCACATCTGCATCAGCACACCACCATCTCAGCACCACCTCAGCATCACTCAACACCACCGGAGCATCACCTCCGCACCAGCACACCACCACCTCAGCGTCACTCACCACCACCTCAGTCTGCCCTCGAATCTGGCATCTGTTGATTCTCCCCTAGTGTCCACCTGCTGCTCATGTGGTAATTCAGGTACTATTTCCCAACCTCCACCCTCCTGTTGATTATGCCCCCACCCCCTCCATAATGAAAAAAAAAGCTATAACAAATAACCATTAGAACAGGCAGGAAGAAGTTGCCAGCATTGCAAGGACAAAAAAAAAAAGACATCTTTTAGGTTCATTCTTTTTTTAATCAAGTGGTTCAGTTGTACATGATATCTTCTTGGTTATATGTAAGGTAACAAAAATGCTTATAACACTCATTTATTAGAACTTTTCAACATGCTGCACAGCAGCCACAATGCTCTACAATGTAGCTTTAAAACATTGGCAAAGCCAATAGCTTTGGCTAAACACTTACAAGGTCCCAAAGGTGAGACCGATTACCTATGCCAAAGCTTGTTTTAGACTGTGGACAGTGTGCACCATTCCCAATCAGTTTAAAAATATATTTACAAGGAAGGAAGCACGCTAGTCACAAGCTGGGTATCCTCCCTGCACCTTGTAGTTTTAATGTGCTCAACCTTGTGTCCCAGCTCTGAAATAATGACCAGATGAATAGCGAATTATGAGTGCAATACAACTGTGAGTGGGCTATTGAAGGAAGTGACCCGATTAGGGCCACCCGGGTCACTCATGACCACCTCTCAGCCTTCCATACAAATGAAGAGTCGGTCAGACAGTAGAGAATACCAACCAAGTATATGTTTATTCAGATATACTCGAGCGGAGCCCCGTCTGCCCAGTCGCTTAGGGGTGCTGCAGAGAGGACTGACTTCAGCAAACATAGAGATACATTATGTACATTTCAGAACCAAGGAAGACCCACCCATAATGGAATTTTACAAGCAGGTGCAGCTAAAACAAAGAAGTACAGTAGGATGAGCTTCGACTCTGAGGCCGGGCACACATTATCTCTATGCCAAGGTCGTTCTGTCCGTGCCTACTGCTAGACTAGTGGGAGAAGGCCTCTATCTAGTGGGAAAGGTATGCGCTAATAAGAACAGTGTATTCATTAGCAGAGCAAGGCCTAAACTTGGAGAAATTAAATTTTCCACAGCCTGCTTCTCGAGGATGGAATACGCAGTTAATGGCATGATTCAAAAATGGCGGCTAAACATAAAATGGTGCTGCAAATGCTAACTTACATGGAACAATGCACAAACAAAATAGCAAAAACATATTCATTTCATCAGACCCTCCTTTTAGCATTCGCTAACTACTTTTATATGGTGGGCAGAAAAGACATAACATTCTAAGAAGCAAAAGGACATCAGTACTCGGAACAATCCATATACTCAGTATCAGGAATAGAAGCTGCAAGGGATGATGTAGAATCAAAGATGCCCTCGTCGATCTGCATCATTTCATCAATCTGTTTTTGTAACATAACTGCTGCATTAGTATCACGAACCAGCATTTTTGGCTTGGGAATAAGGATAGTGACACAATAGGAACAACAAGCTGGGAGACATTGTATGCAGAGGCAGCATGTGAAGAAAATACCGCCAACTACAGCCAGAAAAATGAGGATCTTCCAACCCTAGGAGGTGAGTATGTTCCAGAACCACCCTGATAGGGTCCCAGTACCTGTCTCTTGGTGTATGTCAGACGAAAGTCTATGCAATTTTTGTATAGCTGCATACACGTTGGGAGCATGATCAGGTATGTAAACACAACAGCTGCTGCCAATGACATGACAAGCCCCTCCCCGATCTGCAAGGATGACGTCTAACACCATCCGGTTCTGCAAAGTGACTAATCTCGTAGCCTGGAGCTCAGCAGTGATATTTGTCATTATCCCAGCAGTCGTATTGATAACCCCTTCAACAACTCTTGTTAGCCGATGAATTTGAAGGCTATTGGCCATGGGGCCCCAAAAAGGTAGGAGACCCTTTATGGCATCCTCAAACTGTTGTGCGGTGGTATCTGTCTGATCTATATCCTTTGTGTCAACAACCCTTCTCACTCGGGGCAAGTATGTACTCCTATGCTGCAGTTGATGATCTTTATGATAATTGGATGGGGCAACATACACCGGGGGAAGGAGGAAAGAGAGGTAACATCTGCCTGACCATCCCCTCGAAAGCCAGACATGAGCTTGGGATCCACAGACAAAATAAACATTATGTGGTAGGATCAAAGGCGGACTATTATTCGTTTTCAGTCTGTAGGTGAAATTGCATTTACTCTCCCCACCTTTACCTCCCTAGTCCCCTGGACACAGAAACTAGCTGTTGTGTTGACCATGGACACCGGTGTCAGTTTGTCCTTAGTAATATTGCGAGCTTGGAAAGATTGAAAATACTCAGAGGTGTTGAACCTTTCGAAATCAGCCATTTTCATTCGGAGCCATGTTTCGTTCTTCACTTTTTCATATGTGCTCATACAGGATTTTGGTGACAGTGTACCGGAGGTCCCTTGTCCTGCCGATCCTATGGAAGTAAACCTGTGATGAAAACGTATATACTCTACCACAGTGCGAGAATCAGCAGGTGCCATAACCAGAGTAGAGAGTTGGAAATGGTAGTGCACCATAACTAACAATTCAAACCAACCTACACAGCTGCTGATATATGATAATGGCATGGACAACAAATTGTCGCTCTTATGAGTAACTGAGGGGAGCAATCCACAAACCCAACAATTAGTTGTATTGGACACATAATGAGCTTGATGCAACATTTGTATGAATACATTGTCTGTGTAAGACTTTCTCTGCTCTTCTTTGTGAGGGGCCAAAGTAACAGAAATGTGCTCAGGGAAGTGGGCAACGTACCAACCAAAGTGTGTACAGGATACTTTTCCTCTAGAAACCAGGATATTCCAAGTATTGTTATTAGCGTAATCACAACAATTGATATGCAAACTATTTCACTCTTTGTTAACCACCTCCGCGCTAAACGCGGTGGTGCAAATGGCTGTTCCTCCTCAATAGGTCGACCAAACGGATGCATTATGAAGCAAGAAGAGGAATGCAATAAAACTGATAGCAAAGGTAAGTGTTCCCAGTGTCCGTCTGAGCCTCACTGGTACAGGCTTCTATTGTTCATCAACGTTGGCGCTCTTAAGCACCGGCGGTGGAGCTTGCTCAGTCCTAAGCTCACGATGAATCCCACGTCGCACAGGATAATGTACCCCCCTACTAGGTAGCACGTTCCATCTATCCTATCCAATGTCAGAACAGTGCACCAATCTCACGTCACCCTATACTAACACCGTTGGTACTATAGCAGAGTACACCCTACCTTACACAGTCCATTCCTAACTAATCTGACTTCTACTTTGGTGCACTATTCCTCAGCCGAGGACGCAAATTGTACCTGGTGACTCCAGGCAAAGAGGGGTCAACAAACAGCGGCTCTTTAATGGCTCGGGTTTCTGGAGGGACCGCTGCATTTAGCACGTCATCATTCTCTGCATCCGTTTGGGTCTACGTTAATTTTGTGTCGCTGAAGGGGACAAACTGAGGCACTGTCTCGCACTCAGTATCCCCAACTCCATCAGCGACCCATTGGTCATAGGGCAAAGGTAGAGGCACTTGTTTACAAATAGCGCCATGGATCCAGTTCTTTCGGCCAGCAACCTTGACTGCGCTTCTGGTGGCTAGAAGGACCTGCTCAGGTCCCTTCCAGTGCTGCTCCAAACTCTTCTTCCGCTGAAAATTGCGCACCAGGATCCAATCACCATGCTGGATGTTGTGTCCGGGTCCCCCTGGTATATCAGGCAGAGCCTCCCGGACCTGTTGGTTAATAGAACGCAGATTTTCGGTTAACTGGCACAGGTAGTCTGTCAACAATGGGAACTCAATATCGGAGAACCGACGGGGACGCGGGACGCCCCAGACATTTGCCGGGCGTCGAAACATGACCTCGTACGGTGACAATCCTGTCCTAGAATGTGCTGTTGTTCTTGTCGACAAAAGAGCTAATGGTAAAGCATCTGGCCACTGTAAGCCTGTACTTTCCTGAATCTTTGCCAATTTCAGTTTGAGAGTACCATTGTACTTCTCAACCAAATCTGCTGACTGTGGGTGATTTGCAGCATGAAACTTCTGCTTTATGTGCAAACCATTGCATACTAGCTGAATTACTTTGGCATTGAAATTACTTCCGTTGTCACTCCAGATCAAACGGGGCAAGCCGAAACGAGGAAAGAACTCCTTCAGGAGTACCTTTGCAGTCGTCATGGTTGTATTGTCTTTGGTGGGGTAAGCTTCAGCCCATTTACTGAAGGCACAAACAACCACCAACACGTACTTCAAATTATTAACCCTGTCCAATTCGATGTAATCTAATTGAAGAACCTCAAAAGGGAAAGTAGGTGGTGCAAAATTACCAGGTGGTGTAGGGGTACCCTTCCCAGTATTGTGCATCATGCACACCATGCAGTACTTCACTAAATGTGCAGCAGTTCTCGATATTTTATCATTCTGCCATACAGGGTCTAACAACTTGCAAATACCCTTGGCGCTGATATGGGCTGGGCCATGAGCCATCGTGACTACAGGAAGAACATATGCATCTAGCAACATCCATGTTTGCTTCCCTGACTTGTCAATCCAACATCCCTCATCGTTCAATTGTGCTGTACTTTCTTGCCACACTGCTAATTCCTGCACTGTGGCTCACTCTGTATTTCCTTCACATTCTCAAGTGTATCTTCAAACATTGTGACCTCGGGCACCCACCTAGCGGGACCTGCTACGAACATTCTTTTCATCCTAGTACGGGCTGTTTCCTTAGCTGTCTGATCTGCAAAAGTGTTCCCTTTACCTACATCATCAGTAAATTTCCTATGGGCGCTACACTTTACTATTGCCAATTTCTTAGGGAGTGTCAAAGCAGACAGAAGCCTATATATAAGATGACCGTGCTGAATCTTTGTCCCATGGGAAGTAAGGAACCCTCTCTCTGCCCAGAGTCGCCCAAAATTATGGGCGACTCCAAAGGCATACTGGCTGTCAGTATAAATATTAACAACCAGTCCCTCACTCAATTTGCAGGCTCTTATTAGGGCAACAAGCTCTGCAGCTTGGGCCAAATTGATAGGGAACTCGTGATGTCTCAACTACCGTGCGCAGCGTAGTAATAGCATACGCAGCGGTAGTAGTGCCATCTGGTAATTTAAAGCAAGAGCCATCGACATATAGTTCAGATAAGGGAACATCAGTCAGGTCTACCCGTCCTTTCGTCTCTTCTTCCGTCCGGAAGATACAATCATGTATGTCAATCTCCTCATTCTCAGAAGGGAGGGGTAGTAACGTGGCTGGATTCAGAGTGGCACATCGTTTGATCGTAATATGTTTGGCGAACTGTGTTAACTCATAACCAGTCAGACATGCACTGGTGAGGTGCTGTGTCTTTGTCTTATTCAAAAGTGTATCTACAGCATGGGGTACCATAACTGTGAGGTCATTATCAAGTACGAGTCCAGCCGATTGCCTTATCGAGACAGCCACGGCCGTGACCGCTCTTAGACAGCTCTGGAGGGCTTGTGCGACTGGATCCAGCACAGCAGAGAAATAAGCACACGGCCGTTGCTTATCTCCAATTTTTTGTGTTATAACAGAAAGCGCGCAACCAGCCATCTCATGGACGTGCAACACAAACTGCTTAGTATAGTCAGGGGTGCCAAGTACTGGAGCCGAACAAAGCGCAGTTTTCAATTGCTCAAAAGACTGCTGACATTCAGGCGTCCAGGGCAGGGGTTAATGCACATCTTTTAGTGTTAAAGCAAGCAGGGGTTTGATTAACAGCGAATAGCTAGGTATCCACTGCCTGCAATAGGAAGTGATACCTATGAAAGCGCGCACATCTTTCTGAGTTTGCGGAATGGGCATTTTAACAATGGTACTGATGCGCTCAGGGGTCAATCTCCTACCCTCCTTTGACAGTAGGTGACCTAAGTAGGTGACCTCCTGTCGACATTACTGGAATTTGGAAAGGGATACTTTATGGCCATGTTGAGCTAAATGTAATAGTAATTTAACCGTACTGTCTCTGCAAACTTGTTCTGTATCCGAGGCGATGAGCAAGTCATCAACATACTGAAGCAATACACCTGTAGAGAGCAACAAGGAATGCAGCTGACCTTTCAATGCCTGTCTATAGATACTCAGACTCTCTGTATAGCCTTGAGGAGCGCAACAGAATCTAAAGCTTCTACCAGCTAGGGTGAAGCCAAACAAATACCTGCTGTCAGGATGAATGAGAATACTGAAGAACGCGTTTTTCAAATCAATGACAGAAAAGTATGTAGCAGAAGAAGGAATCATTGTCAAAAGAGTCGTAATGTCAGTGACCACCGGAAACTGGGAATCACTATTTTATTAACTTCGCGCAAGTCAGTCACAAAGCGATAAACATCTGCATGATCATCAGAGGAACCCGAAGGTGTCCGTTTGAGAATGGGAAGAATAGGGCTATTACAAACATTAGCAGTCGTCTCCTCAACCACTCCTTTCTCAATCAAGTCCTGTATAATTTTCAATAAAGCTCGCTCACCTGCCTGCTGTATTTTATACTGAGGGAAGCGAGGTAAAATAGCATTGTCTTTAACTCGGATCGAAACTTGCGGTATCTGTAACAATCCCAGATCAGTGTCACCTGTCGCCCAGAGAGTTGGCGGCACGTCTTTAAACTCTGCAGGCAGAGGTGCATCTTTGGACAGGCACTGCATAGCGTGCACCACATCCGGACCCATTGTCATGTAAATAGCTGCCGGGGAGCAATAAATCGTAGCATGCAATTCCTTCAACAAGTCCAAACCCATCAAATTTTCTCCACAATTAGACGTCAACAAGAATGGCGAATCCACAGTGAAAGGACCAATAGTCAACGAAAGAGGTTTTGAAATAGGGCTCACAACCGGTACACCAGAAAAACCTACTGAAACATTATTATGGCCAGACAGAGCCGCCCCAGGGACCAAGGAACAAGAAATAGAACTGTTCGTTGCACCTGTATCCACCAAGAACTCCTTAGTCGAACCATGCACATCCGCACTAACGTACGGACCACGTTGATCTACAGGTATTGGAACTGGTCCCTCACTCTGTCCCTGGCTGTCCTAGCTGTAAGACATCCCTGTCACCTCATCCGTATCATAATCATCATGATGATACTGTCCTCCCCGAGGGTGATCAAAATACCCTGCGAGGCCACAGCATTCTGAGCCCTGTCCTGGCCACCGGCTCCACGACCCTGTCCACGAGAACCTCGTCCTCTTGGGACCGCCACCTTCTGCAAAAGCACAGGACATTCACTACACCAGTGTCCCTCCTCCTTACAATACTCACACTGATTCGGCCCTAAAGGTGTGGTATTTGTAGGCCTGCTAGTGCGTGGAAGCTGTCGGGCCGAACCACCACTTCCTCTACCATTCCCCCTAGAAGCCTGCTCAACAACACCTTTGTCTTCAAATCCTTGTACTTCTTCTCCGTCCTCTCCTTATCCTCATTTTCCCTGTGCTCATAATACTGTGCCATATTCAAAATAACAGAAGGAGAAGAGGTAGACCAGGGGCTCTCGGAAGCCTGCAATCGAGTTGCAATCTCGGGAAGCAAATTTGAAACAAATCTATTAACAAACAGTCGCACACCACCTTCGATCGCCAAATCCTCTCCACTATAATCTAGAAACACACTTTCAAACTGAGTGAAAAAATCAGACACACTCTCATATTTCTTTTGACGGCAAGCCGATAACTTGTCCCAATCAACCTTCCTCGGAGGGATAAGAGAATGCATATACGTAATGATATGGCCGGGCAAAGCAAGTATCTCTGGTCTAGGCTTAACACCTGGCTTCCGTTCCTGATCCCATGCCTTAATTTGGTCCCAGGTACCACCTAATTCCGCAACGTGATCCTGTGTGTGTACTTGTCTCCAAATATCAACCGGAACTAGTAAGCCAAAGAACATTTCAATATCAGCAAGTGTCATCAGTGTAGAAGAGGCTGCCTCAGTCAATTCTTCATAATAAGCAGTTGGATTATTCCTAGGATCAGGTAACTGAGTCTTAAGAGACAAGACCTCGCTCCTTTTCCATGGAGTATAAACCCAGTGTTCTTGGAAACGGGCCGCTACCCCATGTCTAGTAACGATATTATGCTGATCCCTTAGCTCTGGTATTTCTGGATGATAGATAGGATGAACCTCCCGCATCGGAAACTGAGATACCGGGGTGGGGCTCTTCTCGAGCAGTCTACCCCGATAAGCAACCAACGTCACAACATTACCAAAAACCTGACTAGGCGCCATATCAGTAACATATACATGATCCTTAATATCATATATCTGCGGTGCTGCATCATTGAAACACTCCTCCCAAAGACCGATCAAAGTAGCGGACATAGGCTTAAGGGCATGCTGTTGTACAAAAGGCTCATAATCTTTCATCACACTCCACACGTCTTCCACACCATAAATGGGGTTTCGGGCCCACTGCACAGCCTGATTAGCGACTACCTTTTTCTCTGCATCTCCCATCTCCGATCCCACATACGGACCCATTCGCTCCTTGAACTTCGTCCAGTCTCTATCCTCAAATCCACGTACTGGTGTCCCACTACTCTGTGATGTCGGGGAATGGAAGAACACAGTGGGAGTGACAACAGAAGTGGTAGGCACTAATGTCGCTGCTGGCTGTGTCGCGGGTGTAAGAGCTGGCGAAAGAGAAGCTGAAGCAATAGGTGTTGCAGGAGTACTAACAGTCATAGTTGCCACAGATGGCGAGGACAAAGAAAGGACAGGAGGTGCTGTGGCCAAAGCAGTCTGGTCAACAGTAGCAGAAGCAGAAACAGCAGAGACAGAAGAACCGGGTAGCTGGGCCTGTGAGGGAAGAGCGAGATATATCCTCTGCGGGGCATATGGGGGTCGAGTATCTAACAATTGTTCCACAAACGTATCATTTTCTTCTTGGGTCACATAAGATTTATCAATATTCAATTGAAATCTCCTATCTTCACGTTCAATTCCTATCTCTTGTTTCTCTCTATCATGTGCTACAGCCTTCTGAGTCAATGTTTGCATTCTTCCCTTCGGGGCATCTTTCTCTGCTTTCATTCACCTCTGTTTAGCCTCCTTTTGCCACGTTCGAAGAGAATCAAACATAGACTGTCTACTTCTTTTCGCAAACAACTTCTCCTGTAAAAACCCAATTTTCTGTCCATCAAAAGTGCCTGTCAACGGCCACTGCAACTCGGCATTATCCCTCGTATATTTGTGCCATAGCGTACTAAACATAATAGGGCCAAGGCCATGCTTCACATACATATCAAAGTTCGAAGTGCCTTCTGGAGGCGCCGGCTGACTTTCTTCCAATTGAGCATCTGCAGAGCAACAACGACAACAAGAAACCAAGAACCTACTAAATCCAGGCATTTTCAAAAGTGAGCCAAATTCGTTATGTTGCCTGGCTAAGTGTTCGCAAACACTTCGTACCAAAATCGGTCCCCAGACCGTGCCAAATACAAACCAAAATGGTACCATATCCACAAAGAACCAAAACAAACTCACCTGGTGCACACAGGTCAAACAAATTACAAACGGAAACACTGGATAACTATCTAAACTGAGACCGCCTTAGCACACAGTGGCAAACTAAAGAAGAAAATGGCAAATTATGATAACCGAAGAGAACGCAGAAACATCAGATTAGAGGAGATATTTGATCCTACAGGTGCTGGCACATCAAGACAATCCAATATCACTAATCTCCAATCCGCAAAAAGTACAATCCAAGCACTGGAGAAAGCTGTTAAAAAGGAAACATCAAAATGGTGGGAAGTGGCCTCACTTAAAAAATATCTAGAACATAACTTGATCCCAAGAGGATTGAGGATCCTTATCTTTCCCCCAATGGAAACAACAGCTCCAGAGAGACTACAACAATGGGAAGACAATTTGAGAACAGCTTCGAACAACATGCTACGCCAACTCATTGACATAGCTCAAGATGAATATGAAAAACACAAATTGGAAGTAGACTCCCTATCAAAAACAAGAGGCTAATTGGGGAGATGTTACCTCAAAAAACTATGAAATACTGAGTAAAGTGCTTGATGATTATGAGGAGGACATCATTCAAAGAAAGAATCATAAATTTAGACGGGACATGACAGGCTGTCAACAGGGCAGAGTCTACACATTTGCAAAAAAGTATGACAACATATCTACCACCGCGCCATCAACACAAATGAATGAATCATCAGAAACCCCTTTATCTTCTGAAGCAGAATCTGTAGGAGACCCAGAGGCCTCCACTAGTATTAGGCCACAGGTGAATTTTCACGAGGAGGTACGCAGACACCGCCTGGGCAACGCCCAAGACAACCGGACCAGGCCACCAAGTACAAATACACCAAAACAAAATACTTTGGGAGTACAAACAAGAGCCAGGAGCAAGGAACTGACCAAGTCACTACCTCGCATCCAGAAATAGCCTCTAACCAATTAGTGACCAATCTCTCAATGAAGACCTTAAATGAAACTCACTATCAAATCTTGAACAAAGCCTGTCCTTTTGCCCAACAACACGGTGGGACTTAGTTCAGACCAAAATCGACCTGTTCAAGTTCATAAGGAAACTAAAACTTCATTCTTTCTTTTCTGACCAAACACCACGATCAACATTAAGTAGAAATACATTACCTACAAGTGATCTCTCAGTACAAGATCTTGAGAATATCAACTTACTAACCCATTTATCAACAGATGGTGCTTCAGATGGACTTGAATCCTTGACCACGACGGCAGAAGTATTAGGCATAGATATCTTTCACTCTAAACCTACATCTCTAAAGAAAAAATCTAACTTTATACCAGCCTTACCACCTGGCAACACAATAGATATTTTCTTTTCCGCCGTAAGAATCTTGATATTGAACATCGGAAATATCATGCCAAACAAAAGTATCTCCCTACAAATGTCACCAAAAGGGAAAAGTCAATATTGACAGAACTAAAGAATGACCCTAATCTGATCATCAAAGAAGCAGACAAAGGGGGGAATTGTGGGAGACTGGGCCGGATAATCAGATGCGGAGGCTGTATATATTGGGCAAGTGGGCGGCTTTTATTTAGATTTTCGATTCTTTGAGCTGCGAGTGAGCGTGGCGGTTCTTCTTTCTTCTTCGAGGTCTCCTTTTTCCCTCGTGTACCCTCGGCTTCGGTTGTCGTCCCCTTTGTCCGGTCTTCTGGGTCGGGGGATCTCCCACGGAGGCTCATAAAAGAGGGAATGAAAAAAAGGAGCCTTCAGTCACTATTCAATGGTACGACCGTAGGTTGTACAGTGCCCATCACCACACCCGATTGGTGCTTGTGGATTCAGCAAAATTCAGGGGATAATTGTGAGGGAAGGGGCGGTAGTGGTCGAGGTTAGGTGCAAGCGATCAAAGTGTTCCTAAAACGGTGCCTAGGGTTCTCCATAAACAAATCAAAGGAAAACAAAAAAGAAGGAACGAGACGTGAGGGACGGGTCTATCAGAGCGTGGGCAATGTTCTTTACACCCCCCTCCCCTACCCCCCCTCCCGGTAGTCACGAACCACCCACCTCCCGTAACCCCACTTCCTCTTTCCCCTGCCTGCGGTCACTCACCGGCTCCGCCGCAACTCTCCTGAGTTGCGGCTGCTCTCCAGCATCCTCCGGAGGGCACCAACACTCTTCACTCCACCTCTCGTCTTCCTCTCTGGTTTCCGCTTCTTCTTCCTTCTCCGTCTCAACGTCCGTCTTCTCCACGCATTCGCCGTCTCGCGACCCCTCTCCTTCTCCTACACGTTCGCGCCCTTCCTCGTTGGATTCGGTCCTTTTCCCTTTCCGAGGACTAGAACTTCCGGGGTCAATACCTCCCCCTTTCGCCGTGTCGTCTCGAGCAGCTTTTTCCTGTATGGACAGAGCACAGGGGGGTGGGGTTATCCTATCCGGAGGACGTTCGGAAGGAACTCCGATTCTGTGGTTCTTTCATAGAATGAATACAGTCTCTAGCAGAGTGACGTGAAATATCAGGTAAGAGGCGTGTCCCGATCGGTACCCTCTTACATCCCCTTTCCCTAGCTGTCCTTCTAGTAGGGGTGGTTTCACGAGGATAACAGGAGAGAAAGTCCACATTTACCTGTTCGGTTCCTTTCCGGTGTTTGGTTTTGAATCTGTAGGGCTGTAGTGATAAGAACCATCGTAACACCCTCTTGTTGTTCCCTCTGTTGCGTGCCAACCATTCTAAGGGAGCATGGTCCGTATACAGTGTAAACTCACGTCCCTCCAGATAATACTTCAAAGAGTCAATCGCCCATTTTATGGCAAGGGCTTCTTTTTCGATAAGTGCGTAGTTTCTTTCCCGAGGATACAATTTTCTACTTATATACAATATGGGTTTTTCTTCTCCCTGTGGATTTCTTTGGGATAGGACCGCCCCCAACCCTTGGTCTGAAGCATCTGTCTGTAGGACGAAGGGCAGGGTATAATCGGGGCTGGCTAATACTGTGTCCGATGTTAGGGAAGCCCTTAGAGTTTCGAAAGCATGGGACACTTCGGGGCTGGGGTCCTTCAACAAAGCTTCGGTTTTTACTGATTTTTGTAACAGGACTGTAAGAGGGGCTGCTGTCTGGGAGAAATTGGGTATAAACCTCCTATAGTACCCGAGTAATCCTAAAAAGGCACGAAGATCTCGTGTAGACCGTGGAAACGGTATTTGAGATATAGCGGCCAGTTTGTTATTTTGGGGTCGGATGACTACTTCTCCCAATAGGTAACCCAGATATCTCACAGTTTGTGCGGCTAAATGACTTTTGGTTGGGTTGATTTTAAGGTTATAACATCCTAAAGCATGAACTACTTTATATAGGTGTGTTAGGTGTTGTTACCATGTCTCACTATAGATGACTATGTCATCTAGATAAGCCCCGGCATACCGCTCATGGGGTTACAAAATAAGATTCATGGCCCGCTGAAAGGTAGCTGGGGCTCCATGCAACCCGAAGGGTAACACGGTAAACTGATATAAGCCATCAGGGGTAGAAAATGCTGTTTTTTCTCTATCTTTGGCTCTTAGGGGGATTTGCCAGTACCCTTTGCATAAGTCAAGGGTACTGATGTATTTGGCTTTCCCTATTCGTTCAATCATCTCATCTACCCTTGGAAGGGGGTAGGTGTCGAACTCAGAGATTTTATTCACTTCCCGGAAGTCAATGCAAAACCGTACCGAGCCATCCAGCTTCGGTACGAGAACGATGTGTGAGTTCCACTCACTCGTAGGCGGTTCTATTATGCCCATTTTCAGCATCTGTTGTACCTCGTCTCGGATGGTGTTCCTACGGGCCTCTGGTATGCGATAAGGGCGGAGAAGTACTTTCTTCCCTGAAATGGTTTTAATGGAATGTTCTAACAGTGTGGTTTTCCCGGGTGTCAGAGAAAATATTTCCTGTAGGGGAAGTAAGATATCGATCAGCTTGTCCTTTAAGTTGGAAGGCAGATCATCATCAATACATTGATCGTACAAAGGAACGTGGTCTCCTACGGTCCCAACTAGGGCCGGAAGGGGTCCCTCTCATCTCTTCAGGAGATTAATATGATAGATTTGGGAGGTTCCCCGGTTCTTATCTAGCTCAATTCTATAGGTAACAGGGGTTACTTGTTCAAGTACAACGTAGGGGCCTTGCCATTGTCCTAAGAGTTTATGATCTGAGGAGGCCATCATAAGCAATACTGAATCCCCCACTGCAAAGGATCTTTTCTTTGTGTTTTTATCATATTGTGCTTTTTGGGCTTCCTGTGCCTTCTCCATATTATATCGGACTATGGTTTGAATCTGTTCTAGATGGGTTTTGAGGCTGGCCACGTACTCTACAAGGGGCTTGGTGTTATTCGGCTCTGTCTCCCATGTCTCGCGAACCATCTCCAATAAGGATCGGGGCTGGTGGCCATATAGTAATTCAAATGGGGAATACCCTGTACTTTTTTGGGTTTTACACCGTATTGCATATAATGCTAGGGGTAACATGTCTTCCCACCGTTTAGTTTCAAGGGCAAGGAGTTTTTTTAATGTGGTTTTAAGGGTAGCGTTGTAGCGCTCAACTAAACCATCTGTTTGGGGATGGTATGCCGCCGTTCTTATCTGTTTGATACCCAACTGGGTACACACTTGTTTCATCAACTTCAATACGAACGGGGTCCCTTGATCCGTCAGAATCTCTTTTGGAAACCCTACTCTGGAAAATACTGTTATCATAGCTTTGGCTATGCTAGAGGCATCTAGGTGTCGTAAGGCGATTGCTTCAGGGAAACTGGTAGCGTAGTCCACTAGGACAAGCACATAACGGCATCCGCTTCGTGAAGGCAATAATGGACCGATAATGTCCATCCCCACCCTACAGAAGGGTTCATCAATTATGGGTAGTGGATGTAAAGGTACTCGGGTGGTCTGTGTCTACTGTTTTTTTGACATATGGGGCATTCACGACAATACAACTTCACCTGTCGATATATTCCTGGCCAATAAAACTTTTCCAATATTAGCTGCTCTGTTTTTTCCTCCCCGAAATGCCCACCCAATAAATGGCTATGGGCCAAATAAAGGACTTTTTCCCGGAACGGGGCGGGGACCAACAACTGAGGGGTGCGTGTGGACTCCGCTTTTCTATATAAAAGGCAGTTTTTAATAAAGAAGTAGGGACATACGTGTAGAGGGTCTTCGTTGTTCAGGGCTCTGTCCCAGGCTTCTTGTAAGACTGGGTCCTCTCTCTGGGCTGCGTGGAAGTTCCTATCGTTCTCCCAAGGATTCTCTTCTGTCTGGACTGGGAGTACAGATATGGGTTTCCCTTTTTCCTTCCGTTTTTGGTTTTTCGTTTTTCTGTCCTTGGATGGCGGCCATTCTGGATTCTCGTCCTGAGAAAAGGGGGCGACGGTCCACCAGTCCTTATCTTCCGGGGGCGATTCTGTGAGTAACCTAGACAGTTGTGGATAATCGTTCCCCAGGATGACTTGTTCTGGTAGTCGAGGAATGAGGCCAACTTTTAGATTAGAACCGGGGTCGGTTGCATGTTGTATGCGTACGTGGGCAGTGGGGTATTGTTTTGTGTCCCCATGGACACACTGTATGTTTACAGTCCCGTCAACAGTTCCAAGACCTTGTTCAAGGTCTTGCGGAAGTATAACGCTCTGCAGACATCCGGTATCGGCTAATGCTGTCATGGGCTGTCCATTTACTGTTACGCCACATCGGTAGGGAGGTGGTCGTTTGCTTTGGGGAAAACAATAATAATTTCGGGCAACTCCCACTTCCATTGTTTCATCTTTCTGCGGACAAAAGCGGGCTATGTGACCCAGTCCCCCGCAGTTAAAACATTGCGGTCCGGGTGTAGGAGCTCTAAACACAGGAGGACCTGGGATGATTGTAACAGGGTCGGGTTTTCGAATAAGCGGTTGTCGGGGAGGACGGTGAACCCCACTTGTCCCAGCTTTCCAGAGGGTTTCATCTCATCCCCTTTGTACATCTTGGGCTCTGCTATAAGCATTAGCGATTTTGACTGCTGTCTCTAGGGTGAGATGTGCATGTTGTCTGACCCATTTTTGAATGGGTGGATGGAGAGAGGACAAGTATTGTTCTAAGTATACTTTAGCCATAATGTCCTCTTTAGTGGCGGTAGCAGGCTTCAACCAACGGTTGGCCATATCCTTCACTCAGAAGTATAGGGCTCTAGGTGTTTCCTGAGAACCCTCTTTGATTAGTCTAAACCTTATCCTGTACGTTTCATCGTCGACTCCTAGTCTTTCCATGATGCACTGCTTTATTTCTGCATAGGGGGTTACCCCTAGAATATTTGCCGCTTGATAAGATGCTTGAAGCTCCCCGGAAAGTAAGGGTCCTAAATATTGTCCCCACTTGTCCACTGGCCATGCTGCTGCCAGGGCCATCCTCTGGAAGTTATTGAAGAAGTAATCAGGATCTTCTCCACTCACATACTTCTGTAGTATTACTGATGGAAGTGAGCTCGGGCCCCTTTGTTGCCCGATGGCGTCAGCGAGTTTCCCCATAGCGGTGTCATGGGTTTGGCCTTGTTTGGTGATGACTTGTTGTAATTTACCACAGTCTTCTTCTACTACCGTGAGGAACCTCTCCATTGCTTTCTCCAGGCTCTCTTGGCTTTCGGCCATCTTGGTAATCGCAGCCTCCATATCTCCGGCGCATCCCACTTCTGACACCACTTGTGGGAGAGCGGGCCGGATAATCAGACGCGGAGGCTGTATATATTGGGCAAGTGGGCGGCTTTTATTTAGATTTTCGATTCTTTGAGCTGCGAGTGAGCGTGGCGGTTCTTCTTTCTTCTTCGGGGTCTCCTTTTTCCCTTGTGCACCCTCGGCTTCGGTTGTCGTCCCCTTGGTCCGGTCTTCTGGGTCGGGGGATCTCCCACGGAGGCTCATAAAGAGGGAATGAAAAAAAGGAGCCGTCAGTCACTATTCAATTGTACGACCGTAGGTTGTACAGTGCCCGTCACCACACCTGATTGGTGCTTGTGGATTCAGCAAAATTCAGGGGATAATTGTGAGGGAAGGGGTGGTAGTGGTCGAGGTTAGGTGCAAGCGATCAAAGTGTTCCTAAAACGGTGCCTAGGGTATCTCCATAAACAAATCAAAGGAAAACAAAAAAAGAAGGAACGAGACGTGAGGGACGGGTCTATCAGAGCGTGGGCAACGTTCTTTACACCCACCCTCCCCTACCCCCCCTCCCGGTAGTCACGAACCACCCACCTCCCGTAACCCCGCTTCCTCTTTTCCCTGCCTGCGGTCACTCACCGGCTCCGTCGCAACTCTCCTGAGTTGCGGCCGCTCTCCAGCATCCTCCGGAGGGCACCACCACTCTTGACTCCACCTCTCGTCTTCCTCTCTGGTTTCCGCTTCTTCTTCCTTCTCCGTCTCAACGTCCGTCTTCTCCACGCGTTCGCCGTCTCGCGACTCCTCTCCTTCTCCTACACGTTCGCGCCCTTCCTCGTTGGATTCGGTCCTTTTCTCTTTCCGAGGACTAGAACTTCCGGGGTCAATCCCTCCCCCTTTCGCCGTGTCGTCTCGAGCAGCTTTTTCCTGCATGGACAGAGCACAGGGGGCCGGGGTTGTCCTTCTCGAGGACGTTCGGAAGGAACTCCGATTCTGTGGTTCTTTCATAGAATGAATACAGTCTCTAGCAGAGTGACGTGAAATATCAGGTAAGAGGCGTGTCCCGATCGGTACCCTCTTACAGGAATGTAGTGCATCTTGACACCTTGGACTATCTTCAAGAAGCATATCGTCAACTAGGGGATGCCGCCTGCTACGAAAAACTCAATCATAACCCGACCAAGGAGATACAAGATAAGCTCCGCCATCTCTTGAATACCTGGTACGAGAGGGGTTCACTAACATTGGAGGAGAAACAATTTCTGTTTATTGAAAACCCGGTCACTCCAACCCTCTATTTACTACCAAAGGTTCATAAACCTGGCATACCACCAAAAGGGAGACCGATTATTGCAGGTATTGAGTCCATTTGCTCCAATGTGGGCTCCTTCATCGATGCAGTACTTCAACACTTTATGAAAGACCTTCCATCCTTCCTTAGGGATACTAAAGATGTTCTCCAAAAACTTCAAAACATTATATGGCAGTCAGACTTCATCTTATCATCTATAGATGTAGTCAGCCTCTATACATCCATCAAACACCCAGATGGCCTGGCAGCCATCAGGAAATGTCTTCAGACCAGATCAGTTCACTACACGGCTAGAAACAGTATGGTCCTGGAAATGCTCGAGTTCAGCCTGTACAATAACTACTTCCTCTTCAACAGAGAATTCTATTTACAACTACAGGGGATGGCTATGGGGGCAAAATTTGCTCCCCCGTACGCCTGCATTCTGATGGGGGAAGTAGAACGCCATTGGATTTGGAGTGATCAGAAAGAAAAATTCTCAAGCAACATAATTGCATGGGGTAGATATATCGATGATATATTACTTATATGGCAAGGATCAGAAGCACTTCTGCATTAATTCATTCACACCCTTACCCCTAATAAATGGGGTATAGACATCACCTATACCATCTCCAAGAAAGAAATACATTTTCTGGATTTAACAATCTATATAGAACGGAACACATTACAAACAAAAATACACAGAAAAAGTACTGCAGCAAATTCTATCTTGCACGCGTCCAGCAGCCATCCCCACCATACTATTAGTAATATCCCATCAGGACAATATCGCAGGGCCCGTATTAACTGCAGTTCAAATGAAGAATTTGATAAAAATACTATGGAGATCACTGAAAGGTTAAAACAACGAGGATATGACCATCGACACCTCAATGAAACACGACAGCACTATTCTCGCTCAGATCGGAACACGCTCCTACAGACTAAAAGATCCAAAAACCATCAACCAGTGATTCGGTTCCTGACTCAATACAATACTGGACATTACTATATACACAAAACCCTTACCAAACACTGGAACCTTCTCAAATAAAACCTGACAATATCAGATGACATCAACGATACACCCCAACTCAGCTTCAAACGGAGTAAAAACCTCTGCGATATCTTATGTCCCTCATACTTACAAATGAAACAGGACTCCCCGACCTTCCTACAAAAACCAAATGGTTTTTTCACCTGCTCTAACTGTTCAATCTGCAAACTAGGGAGGTCCAAAACCAAGGACATAAATGTGAATGGGCACCAATTCCAAATCAGAGACTTCATAAACTGTGAGAGTACAAACGTGATCTACTTAATCACCTGCCCCTGTGGAAAACATTACATAGGGAGCACTACTCGCCCTCTCAAAATCCGGATACAAGAGTACTACTGGAATATCCACAAAACTGATTCTCGACAATCCCTAGTGGAACACTTTGAGATAAATCACCCACACAATCGTAATTTCATCTTCTGCGGACTCAAAAGATTAAAGAAACATGCAAGAGGAGGCAATCTTGAGCTTAGACTACGCCAACAAGAAAGTACTCTGATCATTCGTTTTGGTACTGTGGAGAATGGTCTGAACAAAGACAATGAGTGGCACTACTGGTACTGAATAAATCCTATCTGGAACTGGACATAATGGCTGGGTCGCAATAACACTCTCTGAGCAAAACACTGTGTCAGTGAACGACATATCCACTAAGATGCCTACGCAAAAACTGTTACTGTAAAAACTGTTTACCAGACAATTGTATCCCTACTATATGACATAACTTTCACCATGACTACTTGCTGATATACTACTGGTCTATGGTAGTAGGTCTGTATCTGTACCCTCTGGACATAAAACAATTTAACGTATAACACCTCTGTAGGCCCTTGCTCCTCCTTTACTTTTCTTTTACTTTTCTTTCCTTTTTCCTTTCTAGGACATTTAAACATGGCGGACAAACCTGCCTCGATCATCAGGACGCTGCCACCCTTTCTAGGGTCCTGTCCCCACTCACTGCAAGGATTGTGACTCTTTCACACAATAATACCCAAATCAGCCTAGGCGAATGACAACTCGAATAGTATACCTACAATTGGAACCTACAGCTCGCTGTTAGAGCATTAGACTGGTAAAACCACTTGGTAATTTCACCTCCTCAAAGATTTCACCAATTACTATAAGTAGATAAATGACACTAGAGATTATGTCCCAAGAATATTCAATTGATTAAAATGAAGACATTTAAACATGGCGGATAAACCTGCCTCGATCATCAGGACGCTGCCACCAGGCTAGACTGACACCCTTCTGTACTGACCTTAAACCGAGCCTATATTACGTCGCAATTCGGCGGAGGTTAATCCGGTAAACTATAGACTACGTGCACTACTACTTAGTAGCCCCTGATACACTACTACGTGTTGGTTGTTGTATTATCATTTTTAAGAACCGAGGTACTCCCTTGGTAGTTCGTCTCAACATAAACGAGGTTGGCCATCGCACAACTCGTTTACATTCGTGCAAGAAGCATACATTCAAAGATGGCGACCACACTTACGCGAGCTATAGACGGATCTTAACTGGTTCGCTATTTAAAGATGGCCACCACTTGGTAAGCCGTAAGACCGTCGAGACGCTGCCATGAGGGATTGACCCTGGACCTGTACTTTTTGCTTCTTCGATATAAGTAAGTCAATTCGATTCTGGGATACTAGATACCTTGTATTGAGTACTCCCGGTTTGGAAGCATTGGGCGCTTAATCAGGCGTCCGGAACACGCAATTCGGAGCCCGTCTCTTGACTACCACATTGAATTAGAAATAAACCCCGGCCCTGTCCTGCTATATAACGCTAGTTTTATCTTTCACCTTTATCTCTGCTATAATCTGGAATAAACAACGGCATGTTAAATGCAAATTCGGTGCTGTTAACCTTTCGGCACCTGCCATCTGTAGCGGGGGTATCGTGCCGCAAGGAGAATTAACCTAGAGACATACAAATTAAACTTCTCTTTATTAGTAGTTTTATTTTCCGTACTCATGCAATGCCCATTGTTAGTGCTTGTAGCATGTTGTCCCCCGTTCACTAAGTGCAAGCCCAGTAACTCAGTCATATGATCTGGGTATCAGTAGGGTATTGTAATATCCTTCTTTCCCCGTTTGCTGATTATCAAACCCGGTTGAACTAGTTTTTCTCCCTGCATTTCTCTTACTACCCGCTGTTCTCTTTCTCTATCCCTTTTCTCAGATTTCGACACCAATATTGTAAAAGTGAAGATAGTAGAAGCTTTTAATGATGATTATACGAACCATACTGCGTTACTAATGATTTAAGAAGGTACAAAAAAACGTTTGTCTATGAAATCTTGTAGCAATTGTAGCAAAATAGCCACGTTAAGTTTAAAATGTGGGTACTTGGGTGCATAATGAAATGTTCTTATTTTACTAATATGCATGTGGAATGCACGCCTCACCAACACATGACTATATGCTGAACTGCCAGTATGAAGTGTATGATAAAAAAAGATTACTGTTTTAAAAAGATTATTGTTTTAACGAATGCTTAGCCAGCACTGGGAATAAGGTTTCTACTCTATATAATGAGAAGATAGATCCTTTTTATTATACTTTCTGTGGCTAAATGCCTGTTGCAACCTCCTTCATTCATTTGGTGACTGTTACACCTTACCTTTCCTATTCTCTCCGCTCTCTTATCTTCTTCCCGATTACCCCCTTTTTTACTCCTTTTTCCCTTTTCTCTTCTCTCTTATCTTATTTCCTCTTATTTTCTTCTCACTCTCTTATTGCTTTCGTCACTATAGTTCACACTTACGTGCACAAAACTTCACGATGGATTTTCCAATACATGCATCCTTCACATTCCTCACTGGGTGTTCGGTTACAGCTAGCCTTGTTTACAACCTCGACTGAAACTGCCAAATTAACATCTCTTTCAGCCTTGAGAATGCCAGGTCTGACTGACCGCTGAGGGCGAAACACGTGTCGGCTGGTGCAGTTCTAGCAATGTGCTATTAAGAAATCTTTGAAAAACAAGGATGTTATCCTTGTACTGAACTTCACAAAGCATTCACAAACCAAGTACAAAATAAAAATAAAAAAGAGTTCTTTAAAAGGAACTGAGATCTCATCGTATTTACTTAAATACAAACAAGAAGGAGGGGGACACACTAAAAATCACTATCCACAAACAAATGTATTCTCCACTGCCGACTCTTCGGACCAAACGGTCAGATCCAAGGGTTTCGCCATTCAGGACCCCAGTCGGGATGACCGCTGGCCGAGGCACCGTCTGGCGGGACAGAAGGGGCAGCTGCGAGTTCAGGAACTCTCTCGTGCAGGGATCCCTGAGCAGTCCGTCCAACCCGACGGTGGCCCGGACCTCCCCACCCGGGAAGGGCCACTCGCCCGATGGGGTCCCTGTTGGGGCGCCAACTGAAGGAAGTGACCTGATTAGGGCCACCCGGGTCACTGACGACCACCTCTCAGCCTTCCATACAAATGAAGAGTCGGTCAGGCAGTAGAGAATACAAACCAAGTATATGTTTATTGAGATACACTCGAGCGGAGCCCCGTCTGCCCAGTCGCTTAGGGGTGCTGCAGAGAGGACTGACTTCAGCAAACATAGAGATACATTATGTACATTTCAGAACCAAGGAAGACCCACCCATAATGGAATTTTACAAGCAGGTGCAGCTAAAACAAAGAAGTACAGTAGGATGAGCTTCGACTCTGAGGCCGGGCACACATTATCTCTATGCCAAGGTCGTTCTGTCCGTGCCTACTGCTAGACTAGTGGGAGAAGGCCTCTATATAGTGGGAAAGGTATGAGCTAATAAGAACAGTGTATTCATTAGCAGAGCAAGGCTTAACCTTGGAGAAATGAAACTTTCCACAGCCTGCTTCTCGAGGAGGAAATACGCAGTTAATGGCATGATTCAAAAATGGCGGCTAAACATAAAATGGTGCAGCAAATGCTAACTTACATGGAACAATGCACAAACAAAATAGGCAAAACATATTCATTTCATCACTATCCTGAAACAAAAACGCCTGTTGGCACACAAAACTGAGTTTTAATAGTGTTAAACATATTAAAAAGCATTTATAGACCAGAGTGAAAGCACAATCTTTCAACCAAGCTTGTCCACTTTCCATGCAGTTGCGGCTGGTGTGCTGGACGAGTGGCGGGGCGGGTGGGTTGGGGGTAGAGGGGGCATAGGGGTCGTGGGTGGGAAAAATAAAAAAAATTACCCCCCAAAAAACTTACCTGCAGCCGGCCGCGTCGCGCTCTTCTGCTCCTCTTCTCTAGGCGCACAGGCTCCCAGAATGCCCTGCTGCCAATCCTGACCTGAGCACCCTTGATTTGCGCTCCAGGACAGACTGGGAGTCTGTGCCTGCTCCCTCCAACCCAGCAATGCAGCTGGGTTGGAAAGAGCTTTCACTGCGCATGACGGTTTAGCCGGCCTGAGATGGCCAGCCAAACTGTCATGCGCAGTGAAGGGAGTGCACTTACCACTCCCCTCTGTGCCCGTCACTCTACAGACCCCGCCCCCAAGACTCGGCAGGAAAATAAAAATAAAACAAGTGTTTATTATTGTTCTATTTTTCATTTCCTGCCGGTTTTTTGGGGGGGGGAACTCCTCCGCCATAGCGGAGGATCCGCCTCTGCTCCCATGCCTAAACATGTAACTTACACCTAATCAGGTTTTGATCAACTTGATAAATATGAAAAAATTTGAAAATTCTCTTACTACTGACTGAATTTTATTTGTATGTGAAGTCCGGTTCATAGGCATCTGCATTTAATACAAATGACAGGGGCAGTCATGGTAGCTTATGCATCCCTGAAAGCAGTTTTGTTGCCTGTACCCACATCGGAAATGTCAGAGTGCTTGGCTCGGTTGGCTTTGCTCCCATCTCCACAGCGAGAGGCACTCTTTTAGTTAATGTCCATGAAGCTATCCCTGATGTTGGCTGTGAAATTCTGCTTAGTTAGATTTGCTAGTTTTTTTAAACGTTAAATATGTCAAGCTGAAAGTGAATGACTGCTCACTACAGCTATGTATTAAACAAACCTATAAAGATAAACCAATTTTGACTTGTATTTACTGTAGTGTCCTAGCACTGCGGGACACCAGGCCCAGTGTTGGGGCAAGTAAAGACACAGACACTGCGGTTGCTTTGGTGGCCAGCAACCAACTTAGCCACGCCCGGCTCTTCCGGGCTATTTATTGGCCATCGCATGTGCGCGCCGCGTGTCCACGTCGGTCACGCCAAATACTTCTGACACCCAGGGGTCGGGTACAAACACCCCTCCCCTCTGGGACCCGAGTGGTGTAACCCACCACTCGGAATCAACATTACATTCCTCTTATACTAAATCCAAAAATAAACACTTTAACAAAAACCCAAACAACAGGAAATCTCGCAATGTTCATATATCAAATGGCGATACCACATGGAACAGTCTTACTTGATTTCACGCAGCAGCTCCTCGGCTACTGAGCATGGCCCAGCCACTTCTATCCGTTACCAGGTCACAAAGTCTCGGTACTTCTGGGAAGGCCTCGGATGGACCCTCAGATTATACCGCCTCCGACTGTCCCTGGCGGGTGTAGACAGCGAGACCAGCTCCTGTTCTTTTGTCGCAGTCGGCGGACTCTCTCTCCTCTTCTCTGGCTCTGCATGGGGCAGGATTTCTTCCGATGGCTGGATTAATACCGGAGTTCCGCTCAGCCTTTCTGACGATGTTTCCGGAAAGTCGTCTGCGTCGTCCGACAAATCAAAACTCCTGAGTGGGGCATCCGTTCCAGCGACGTCTCCATCCGAACTTCGTTCTATGAGGTGACCATGAGTTTTCTTGAAATGAGACACATTTCTTGTCACCCACTCCCGGCCTCTTCTGGCAGTAACTCGAGTGCCACAGATCTTGGTCACAGTCCAAACTTCCAATTCAAATGGCAGGCGGAATTTTCCACCTGGATGCCGGTCGCGGACCAACACCCGGTCACCTATTGCCAACGAACCTTTGTGGGCACGCCGTCGCCGAGAGGCGTCTTCATTGTTGTGCTGTCGCCGGGACTCAGACTGGTTTGGCGGGCATGGAGCGTCAGCCCACTGTGGGTGGTGAGGGATAGTGTCACTGACCGCTCGATGAAAACACATTCGTCCTGGAGCAACACCTGTCGTGCAGTGCGGGGTTAACCGGTACTCTCTTAGGAACTGATACAGTGCCTGTTCTACAGGTCGATGTTCCGCTAGAGCAATCTGAACAGTCTTGTTTAGGGTTCGCATTAGCCGCTCTACTTCTCCATTTGCCTGCGGCCACCTTGGCGTCACTCTTCGATGTTTGATTCTGTAGGATGTAAAATAGTCTGCCAGTTCACTACTGGTAAACGGGGTCCATTGTCTGTGCGGATTTCTCCGAAAAGGCCATGGGTGGCCATCATTTTCTCCAGCTTGGATATCACTTCTACAGCCGATGTGGTGTCAACAATCTCGACTTCTGGATATCTGGAGAAATCATCCACTACCACCAGCATATGTCGCCCTCCCGGCAGGCTGCCAAAGTCTGCACTTACTCGCTCCCACGGTACGGTTGGGCCACGTTCTGTGATCACCGGTGCCGGTGGAGCCGGGAGGCTCGTGGCGAGGCACACCGGACAGCTCTTCACGATGTCCTCAATCAGATGATCCAGTCCGGGAAACCACACTTTGCTCCGAAGCCTGCTTTTCGACTTGACCATGCCTTGGTGGGCACCATGCGCTAGTGCCGCTGCTGTCTTGTGCAGGCTTTCCGGTAAAACGAGGCGAGGGCCTCTCAGTAGACAGCCGTCGGGTGTCAACGATAATTCCAGGCGGACACGATACAACATCTTCAACACGGATCTGGCCATGTCAGTGCGATACGGAGCCGGGGTCTGCAGCTCTTTCCAATCTCCGGAGGTAACCGCTCGGATGGCTAGCTGTAGACAGTCATCCTCAGCGGTGGCTTTGACGACATCTTCGAGCGAGATCGGCAGGGGTCTCGACCGTTCCACAATCATTCGCACATAATCTTCCGTGGCCGCCGCCTCCGCAGTCTCCTGGAGGGTCACAGGCCGAGCGTGCCTTGACAGAAAATCTGCGGGGTTCTTGGTGCCTGGTTGATACTCCACCTTGAACTGGAACTCTTGCAATTGTAGGATCCATTTCTCTATTCGGGGAGGAGGTCTGGACGACGATCCTTGGAAGAGGGGAATGAGAGGCTTGTGATCTGTCACAACGGCAAACGGGTGCCCATAGAGGTAAATGTGGAAATGTCTACAGCCCCACAGGATCGCAATCGCTTCCTTCTCAATGTGAGAGTATCTCTGTTCCGTGGGGGTGAGTGTCCGGCTGGCATAGGCTACTGGTGCCCACTCTCCGCAGTCTTGGCGCTGTGCGAGGACGGCACCGAGGCCCGTAGGGCTGGCATCCACAACCAACTGGGAGGGCTTGCAAGGGTCAAAATACACCAGATTGGTGTCCGCTGAGAGGGCAGCCTTCGTGCGCTTGAACGCTTCTTCTTGCTCGGGGCCCCACTGCCATGGACTTGCTGCTTTGGTCAATTCTCGCAGCGGGCCTGTCAGGTCGGAGAGGTTCTTAATGAACCGTCCGCAATACGTCACCATTCCTAGGAAACTACGGGCACCTGACACTGAGGATGGTGCAGCGGCGGCTTGGATGTCGTCGACTTTCTCTGGGTCGGGGCCCACACCGTTCTCAGAAAAACGGTACCCAAAGAAACTGATGTCCTTGCGGAGGAAATCACACTTTGCACGATGAAGAGTGAGCCCTTTCTCTTTTAGCCTGGCAAACACCGCCTGGAGCCTCATGAGGTGTTCTTCGAGCGTGGGCGCGTGCACCAGAATGTCGTCGCTCACGTTGAGCACCCCTGGAAGTCCATGTAACACTGTCTTTATGATGTTCTGGAAGACTTCGGCAGCACTGGAGATGCCAAAGTTTAGTCGAGTGTAGCGCCACAGGCCCACATGTGTCGAGAATGTAGTGATTGGACGAGACTCCGGGTGTAGAGGGATCTGGTGGTACCCTGACCGGAGGTCCATTTTTGAAAACCACCTCGAACCGGCCAGTTCTCCGATGATGTCATCTATGGTCGGGGTTAGGTGCCGCTCCCGCTTGATGGCTAGGTTCGGGACCCTCATATCCACACATATGCGTACAGCTTCGGGTTGCTTCGGTTTCCGCGCCACCACGATGGGGGACACCCACGGCGTCGGGCCACTAACTCTTTCGATGATTCCAGCGTGTTCCAGTACGCGGAGTTCCGCTTCCACCTTGGGTCGGAGGTGGAAGGCAATCCTTCGATGCCTCAGAGCCACTGGGGTCACAGACTTGTCCACATGAAGTCGGATCGCTGGTTCTTGGAGGCATCCTATGCCGGTGAAGAGGAGGCGAACTCTTGCAACAGATGGTCAAGATCATTTTCGTGAACTTCGAACGCGAACTGAATCAGATTCAAATCTTGGGCCGTCCGGCAGCCGATAAGGAATCCCGACCCCTCCTGGGAGACGTACACCTTTGCCCGCTGGCAAGTGTCTTTATGTTTGAGGTCTGTCTGGAACACCCCACACATCGTCAATGGGGCACGATTCCCAAATGCGTAGACCTGTACTTTCGTACGCTGAAGTGTGGGTTTAGCCGGGAGTTTTCGATAAACGTCCGCGGCCATGATGTTGATCGTGGCTCCTGTGTCAATAAGTGCCGCTATTGGATGGTCGTATATCCTAACCTTACATACTGGGGCAGCTGCCTGGGTATGCGCCAGGGCGTTAAGCATCCTGACTACATGGACTGTGGCCGCATCGTCCTCATCCATATCACTGGTGGGGGAGTCTTCTTCTTCGATCGGCTCAATGGCCCGCACTTGCTTTCGCCCGCTTGTAGGCCGCTTGCGCTGAGACGATCGGCATACCGCTGCAAAATGGTTCACTTTGCCACAGGAGCTGCAGATCTTCCCGTTGGCGGGACACCCTCCGTCACGTGGGTGTTGACCACCACACCATCCACATAGGCGAGTCGCTGACACGTTCTTGGTGGGTCTCTTGATCGTCCCTGACGCTCTGTTTGTCTCCCGGTGGGTCCATGCGAATCGCGTCGACGGGCTCCGTCTTGACTTGCGTCGTGATGTTGGGATCCATATGGGCTGCCCGTGCTCTGGACAGTTCCTTGGACCGACCAAGCGTAAGTATGTCTCTCATGGACATGTTGTGTTCTTGCAGTACCCGTTCCCGAAGTTTTACCGACGCGCACCCTTGTATGAACTGGGCACGTATCTCATCAACCTCGTCCGGGAGAGTACAGGTGCTCGCTAGTTCCCGT
Source organism: Calotriton arnoldi (assembly GCA_963921515.1). NCBI lineage: Eukaryota > Metazoa > Chordata > Amphibia > Caudata > Salamandridae > Calotriton > Calotriton arnoldi. Next base: position 158,167 of record CAWUFW010001577.1, read on the forward strand.
AGGCGGTCATAAAAAACGTCAACCGACTCCTCTGGCTGCTGCTTCGCCTGGCGCAGCAGGAATCTTTCGTAATCCGGGTTTGCGTACGGCTCGAAGTGCGCTGTGATGGCGTCGCGCATTGTGGCGTAATTCCTCGGGGGGCCACCTTCCCTCACTGTCTTCGAGATCTTGTGTATCTCTGCTCCACCCAGGTGCAACAACATGGAGCGTCGGCGTGGGGCCGCGATCTCGGCGGCATCGAAGTACGTTTCCAGCCTCTCCACCCACGCTTTCCAACGCGCTGCCTGTGACGGGGGGGGGCCGGTGATGGCAAATGGCTCCAGAGAGGGGAACGAGGCCATGGTCAACTACGCTGGTGCGGGGCAGAGTCCTTGTGCCGACTGTCGTGTGGCACGGGCGCACTCGCAGGGTGTCCAGCGGGGCCACAGGGCAGCCGCGTAGGCGAGGCGAAGACCTTAGGGTGGCGGTCGACGGTGTGAGACCTGTGAGGGGGGCAGGTGTGGGAGAGAAAACCACCTCAAACCCCACTGTTGTAGCCAAATATATGAGCGTGTGTCTTGTAGTGTGGCACTGTCACCACTGGGGGGCCTCCACCCTGAGAACAGCGAGCCGGTATGTCCACAAGCCTGGGGAGGGGGGCCGAAGCAGGACTAGCGACGCCCCCGCGGAGATCGCGGGATGCAGGGGGCGGAGTCACGTGCTCTCGGGGCTCGCGCTGTGAAGCTGATAACAGCGGAGGTGGCAGCGGGCACCCAGGAATGCAGAGGGTGAGGCCGGTCTTACCCGCGGGATGTTGAAGGCTCCGGCGGGAGATAGGCAGTTTGCTGAGCGGCAGAGGATCGTCGCAGGCGGTGCGTTGGAGCGCACACACGCGTTGCTGGAAATCGTGGCGGCAGACAGAAGTGCGGCGGGGCACGCGATGGGCAAGCAGCCCGCTCGTCGCCAATGTAGTGTCCTAGCACTGCGGGACACCAGGCCCAGTGTTGGGGCAAGTAAAGACACAGACACTGCGGTTGCTTTGGTGGCCAGCAACCAACTTAGCCATGCCCGGCTCTTCCGGGCTATTTATTGGCCATCGCATGTGCGCGCCGCGTGTCCACGTCGGTCACGCCAAATACTTCTGACACCCAGGGGTCGGGTACAAACACCCCTCCCCTCTGGGACCCGAGTGGTGTAACCCACCACTCGGAATCAACATACATTTACTTGCTTGGTCGCCAATTTCCTACTTTTATATTATTTTGTCACTACCTGAGATGTATTTGTAAAATGACCTTTTGTCCTGAATTTTGATCCTTGTACGGAACTGTTATATATTCACTGCCCAAAATTTGCTACCATGCCAGGCGGTGACCCCAGTTACTTTTAGACCTCTGAGTTACCGCTGGTCTATGCAAAGTGCTGTCAACTATTAAATAAAAAAAAATATCTATGAAAAGTATTCTTTCTAAGCCTGTTATTGGTGGCCCATTTGAAAAAGTAGCTACTACCTGCTTTCGTGTAAATTATTAGGACATATTGTATTAAAAGATAGTCTCTAAAAATGATATATTTTTTTCAAATCTGTTATTTTATTTTACATTAAGGAAATAACTGGTTCCGTTATCTGTCAGTAAAAAAAACTGTGTAAAAACTGTTGTTTTGTCCTGTTGTATAAGTTGTAGATTTCATCGTGAACTCCCGTTCCAACATGGGTGCCTTGCTGAACTGCTGCAGACTCGGCGGAAGTTTGCATTACAGGCGTTTCTACATTCCAATCAGACATACAGTCGGGTCATTTACAGGCGCCTCATCTCCCAAAAACACGCATATATCCAGAAAATACCTGTATTTTGTTTTTGTTCTCCAATATGAACAAATATTTTTGAACTTGCTACACACTTTAAATTATCTCATACTTATTTTTCTCATTTTTATTATATTGTCCTACCACAATTCTCACGCCCACCATTAGTGTTTACGGTAACCGGATTTACCAACATGGCCACCACACATGAAGCCACCCGATATACTGCTTGCACAAATGCTTGCTCGATAATTTATAAGAAACATGCTGCGGTAGAGGGCGGGGATCTATTAAGGCGGGAGCCTTACTAATTACGACCTATCTTCGGCAAGAAAACGCCGGGACTTGCTTCAACCCTTCACCATTCACCGGGCGCAGATATGAACGTAGACGCTGATTGGGTGCTATTTCGGTTAGACGATACTTGGTTGGATAATCTACACGCCACTTACTATTATGTTTCGCCCTCCTTCGTTTGTGATAGGAGAGTCTGAGGATAGGCTCGTAAATCGGAGGTCACCAGGAAGAAACCATGGCTGCTCTAATCAGAAGGTCCTGTAGTTTGCTCAGCAGTTACTGCAAGCATGGCAACCTTGCAATGGGTAAGAATTTGCTCCTCCCTCCCCCATGAAAGCTGTCATTCAGCACCTGCGCTATAGAGGGCCCTTTGGTACGGGTATAATATCCATGCCAGGCTTCTTGCATTGCCCTCCCTCTTTTATATTACCCTAATTAAATTAAATATTCTTGCGGCACTGCGTCCTACATTTGTAACTCTGCTTATTGCTTTTTCATTGTTTTTTATTTATTGCTTATTTCTGTAACTTTGTAGTCTGTGCTCTTTTAGAAGCGAACGAGTTTCGGGTAAACACTTTTCTATCCCGACACAATAGCAACAGATAATTCGTTTTCAGGTTCAGCCACAGTCCAGTATTCCGGTGTAAATACATGGGCAGTTGTTGTAAGGAATCTGTGGGCAATCGGATATTTTTTAACGCGTTTTAACCCGGGTGCATTGGCAGTGCATTTGATTCTTAAGAGTAACCTGCCAAGACGCATTCCTGTGTTTGACGCCTCGATACAGAAACCTTCTTCAGTGTTCTGCAAAGAAGGCTGTCGCACACGTTCCCTTTTCCATCGATCACTGATCAGTCAGAACATGCATTCTTCTACCTATAAAAGCGGTCCTACGGGGAAACACCCTCACGCTAATCCGAGGGCGTCCAAGTTTAAGGCCTTGACAGAGAAGTAGAGTGTCTACCTTGTCGCATATAGGTGTGCATGCTGTCACTCACGTTTCAGTTTTCAAGGACTCCAGACTTCTGATTTTTCAGCAGTGGAGGTCAAATACATGACTTTGCTTATTTTATTGCATGTTTCTGAGAGATATACAGTGCGTATCAGTAAAAGGATCAGGTGCTTCACTGTGCATTTGAGCTGTGGGCAAACCAGTGTAATTAAAAAAAATCCATCGAGCTGTAATGATACTTATTAAAAAAAAAAAAACTTTTGCGGTTTTAAATCTGAAACTATGATTCCGAGCTAAATACATACCTCTTTGGATGGGATGTTGGTCAGTGTACACCGTTGTGCCCTTTTCATATATTAGTTGTAATGTTATTAAAGCTATACATTTGTTCACTAATTTCTCCCATTCCATGTAAATGAAATAATGTAACTTCTTGTTCTGGTTTCTTTTGGCCTAGTGACATTTATCTTTGAATTTTGAACTTGCACCTGTCATCAAAGAGTGATGATGGTTCTATTTAAAATATTTACTCTCCCCCGAATAGAGATACTATAGATTTTAAAAGCCCACTTTGACTATGTGATTTGCACAACATGATAGATTCCTGGGGGGAAAGTTATCACAGCGTCGTCTTTTCAGCACAATTTTGTCATATTCATGGAAAAATGTTTTTGCAGTAAGTAATTGATCTTATTGCTGCTCAAAATGAACTTGTTTCTGTCGTACCCACTTCCTTTGTCCCTGACTGCCTTTTCTTAGTGGCATTAGACGAACAGTGTCAGCCTTCCCCTGCAGGATTGTTGTGATCCATTCACATCCACTTTAATAACCTAACAAGAACACAGATTTGAGTGTCTTAAATAAACTGAGGGAAAGTAAACCAAACTGGAGAGTGATAGGAATCACACCAGAGAGGGCCTAACTTTGTTTTTCTATATCAGGAATGAATATCCCAGTGGAATCTTTGTCTGGGATGGCATAGTATAGGAGTACAAACAGTACTTAATGCTATTGTATCTCTCCCACCTGGGTGCTTGCCCTGTGTTTAATGCACAATTCTATTTGTACCCTATACATCTGTCCAGGAAGCCTGGGTACCAGACAATGCTTGTAAAAATATTTTTTACCTCCAAACAAGAAGCATTCGGTCTATTGAAGCAAGGCATAAGAAGTTCACACCATTTTTGTGTTTGCTCTGTAAGATTTCAAAAGCAGCTCTTGATGCTTATTTCCTCTGGTGACTCAGTCGGTCACTGTTGCATTACTACCTGACGCACACAAAGATGGTTTTGGTAACTTATGCATGTCAGGTTCTGAGTTCCTTATTCCTAATGATGATCTGGGCTAGTAAGGCCGTCACCCCACAACCATGATGACTCATACCACCACTATTAGCAGTATCCATTATCCCAAAAGTTGACAGAGGGAAACATGAAAATTGAGACTTCAAATCAGATGATGTAGTTGTTTTTTGAGTTCAGCCTCTTAGTATCAAGGGGATCAAAAAACAAAGTGATGGATGGAATGCTTGAATTAATCTCAGCCACTGGCGATCGCTCATTTTTCGCTCACCATGCCACCTCTGAACCCAGCCTTGACCCTGTTCCTCATGGGAACAGTCCAGTCTTTAGTATCAAGTCATCTAGGTCACAGTTGTACTTTGCTTGAATCTAGTGCAGAACATGACCTTTATTGAGGACCATTTTAAGAAGTGTATCTAATCTTTGCAGAAGAAATGTATTTTAGCGACTGTAAAGACCCTTTCATATACATCTACAATGTTTAAAGAAGGGCTCTTATCTCTCATTCAAAGGGTTCTAGTTCTGGCAAAGGTTTCTGCAGCTCGGAGCCTGCAACGCACCAAACAATGCATTATATATGTCTTCCTGGCTGTCTGCAGCCAGCCCTTTGCGATTCCTTAGACTGGACCGGAGAGCTGCTCTAGCTCCAGTGCCAGCTGCTAGTTAGTGCTTTGTACAGTGAAGCCTGCAGTGCACAGGACACATATGGTATACATTATATAAAAAAGGCAACAGCAACAAGCCGGCTCGCATATCTGGGCAGGATCTCTATACTTCAGAGATCTGTCATGACTGCGAGTGTCACCTACACTTTCATGGTAGCCAAACACAGCATTTCCCTGAAAGTAACATTCCACTCTCACAAGTAAACAGGCACATTAGGCATAACGTACTATTTAGTAAAGGAGATTTCTGTTATTTATGCACAATTGGAAAATGTTAAATAATAACCAGTTTTACTTAAGATGGTCCCCTCAACACATTACTGGTGGTTAGCTATGTAAAAATGTCACGATACATATTCAGTGGTACTATTTGTTCCTGTTCTTAATTTTTATACATTAGAGTTTAACTTTAGTGGCATTTTCTTTTCCTCTGTCCTTTTCTTAGTGTAAAATGCAATAGAGAATAAAAAGAGATACAGGAAACCTTGAGATGGAGACAAAGGGAGGTCTGAAAAAAGTGAATGTCAACACAGAACTAACAAGGTAGTCCTTAGCTAATATTAGTTATTTGCTAATGCATGACTGTGCACGTGTGAAAATCACTGGTCCCCACGGCAACTACAGAACTATAGCACCGTCTTACATTTAAAAGTCACAGGTTTCTAGGAGGTTTTGAGGAGCTGTGCAAATCTCTTATGGACCTTAGTGATCTGCGGATAACCAACATTGCCACTTTAAATGGATATATTGAGGCTACTAATGTCTATCATTGTGATTCTAACTATTGAATATCAATTTTAGCAGCGTTTGAAGGATGAGAGGCTGAGTAAGCCTACTGTAGTTAAAACCTGTAACCTTCAGGTTGAGTACATAGCAATTACATTAACCATCAGAGTTTTACTTGTGTCTTATATGCTACAGACAAGGAATACAAAAGAATTCTCCCTCTGATCACACACTGAATTGCTTGTTTGTTTGAAAGCAGCAGCACTATCTGGATCGTGCCGTGTTTCACTGGTGATACCTCTTTACAGGCTGGTGTTATATTGGTATTTATATAAACCTATCCGGTCCCTTGTGAGCCCCAAAGAGCTTTCTAGATTGTCACTTAAGTAGCCACGCTATATGCATAACTATTGTAGCGCTTGATGCACCTGACAATCTCTTCTAACTCTCTGATTTGCATTGGTTTCCTAGGCACCCTTCTGGTGCATGGTTGTTAGTGTTTATTGTAGTTTGTTCTATGTGGGAACAAGTTGGTGAAGGGCGTGAGTGAGGTTTGAGGGAGGGGTAGGTTGAAAAAGTATGGAGTGATGCAAAGAGTGGTTGAATAGGGGCAGCTGCACAAGCAAGTACTTTCCTGGGTAAAGAGAGGGCGGTATGCTATGGAACTGTGGATGATACAAAGGAGGATAGAATGAAATTTGGTGGTTTTTCTTTGCTTCATTTTGTTTAGCAGTTCAACCCAAAGGTTGTTACCTAGTCGTGGGGCTTCAGCTGGGGGAGTGTTTGTTGAAGAAAATGGCTACCATGCGCATAACCACTTCAACACAAGTAGTAGGTTGATGGGGTTCACCCAGAAATGGAGCAGCCCTAGAAATAACCACAGAACCCACTGTAGTGTGCCTGGGGGGTTATTCTTGGAGCCCAGGTGTCTTTGCTATAGGGATAACCACAGAACCCAGTCATAGGTCCATAGCTTTTCTCCAGGGGTTGAGAAGTCACTGTCTTGGGGGTAACTACAGAACATGCAGTAGTAGGTCTATCAGACCAACATTGTGGAGTGTTGAAGATCACAGACTGGATGCTGATCAGACATATAGTGCATAAAGTTCAGTAAGGAATCCTGTGGCTGAAAATACCCTATATCTGGCTGTTCGGGCTGGATGCCATATAGAGTTCCATGCTCAGTAGGGAGGAACGAGTCACATGATCCGATTGACCCTTCAATCCGCAGTGAGCGGATGCAATATAAGGACGCAACCCATTGGGAGCCAACCACTCACTCACTGAGGAGGCAGATGCGTTGTTAGGACTAAGGAGAGTAAAGACAGCAGCATCACACGTCTCTCACCCCCAAAAACAAAATGGAGGCAAGTTCTTGTTCCCCTAGGTCTGTGACTATAATTTGATTAATGTATCCAATTCCTGTAAAGAGGGAACACCATCTGCTAACGGAGCCAGAGAAGAGGTAGTACCCACAACAGTACTAAAAGTGCATCATAACATTGATAAGTTCTTCCAAAAATGGAGTGTCGGTCATTTATAAAGCCTTTGCCTCTTACCTCAGAGGTGACTGTCACAGACTGCTAAGGGTCCTCTTCTCCCTGGCGGGTCATTTTATAGAACTTCCATTACTCATGCTAATAAGCTTTGAAATGCCACCCAGTGGGATGGTACACTGGAAAAGTACAGTGTAGTGCAGCTAAGTTGCCCCGAAATGCTTCCAGTCCAAAACTAGTGCAAGCAGTTTAAGGTGGGACAATTAAGGTGCCATGCTCACTCAACGGGAAGGCAAATAATGCTCCGTACTTTCTTATCGGAAATGTTTGTACAGGATGTGTCTGTTACTGTAGCCAGCCGAAAGGAAAAATGTCACCTTTTGGATTTATCAACTTGATCTTTCTCTTAAACAGCAGAAGGAGTCTGCGGAAACTACTCAGCCCAATGTGAAATACTCTCCAGAAATGTCAAGTTAATCTGTTAAAATGGGGCACTAGGTATGAAGGGTGTTTCACTGTAAGACTAATACTTTTTTGGGCTGATTGGAACGTGTGCTAATTGACATTGGCGTTAGAAAGAAAACTTGTCTTTATGCACACATTTACAAACTTCTGGCCCATGTGAAGGTACATTGCAGTGTACAGACAACGGTTTTACTGCTTACATAGAGCTTTTAAAATTAAACTCTGCTAGAATATCTTTGGTCTTTCTATTTAGAAAAGTGACCTATGCAGCTGTTTTCATTCAACCACTGTATATGATAATAGCTCCCTTTATTTGTAAACTAATGTGTGGAGGCCCCCGCAATATACCTACTACTTATACGTAAATTTTTGATGAATTTTAGGCGCAGGCTAGGCTATTTTGCCTCCTTGTGGCCATTGAACCTACTCCACAACTGCTTTAACTCACAGTGCATCCTCAACTCTCTTGAAGGATTATTAGGCAAATCTCTATTTTCATAAAATCAACCTGGTCCAAACATTCGCTCCAGTTTCAAAGCAGAAGCCAAATTGCCTTTTTTTAAAAGAATTATAAAGAGGATAGTCACGCAGTCAAGCAACAGGTATTCCTAGACTGTCACAACCTCCCCCAGCTGCCGCCCATGTTCACCATATAAGATTGATTGCGCTCCTAGACCAATCAAAACACCCTCAACCTCTCCATTCGGGCATCTCTCCTCTTCATGGTTCACCAACAACGCTATGGGCAAACTAACCCATGTTTAATTGTAGACCACAGGGCCGTGCCCTCCTTGTTCTGCTGCTCTTATTTGCAGCTATTGGCGCTCTTACCAGGCAGTACACCTAAGGTGTTTGTTCTTCTTACTATAGAGACTGTAAAAGAAGTAGTTTTAATCTATTCTCCTATCTCACCTCCCTTTGTCTTATCACATTTTCCTGTTCTTCCCATATTTTCTTCTAGGCCTTCCCTCTACTCAATCCTCCCTGCCCCTTTAACAACTCTCCTCTTTGTCTCTTTTTAGGTCTCGCGCCTAGCGTTGCAGTGCGCAGCACTGCTCGCGCAGCGCGAGCCCTCTAGAAAGGGCTTCTGAAAACGACCCACACGCTCGTGCGTGTGGTTCTGTTTTCAGAAGCCCTCATTGGCTGTAGCGTGCGTTTTTTAAAAAAAAACGGCACGCTATTGGGCAAAGGCGGGCGCATGTCCCGCCTTCGCTCCTCCCTTTCCCGACGGTGGCCAGAACGCGCAGCAGCGCGCGTTCGCCTCGCTGCCGCGCTCCCTGGCCCCCCCGCTCCTCTGTGGTGCGCGCGCACCACTTGTTTTTTCCAGCTGTAAAGCATGTTGATCTATGGTGCTTCAGAAGCTGAAGGGCTGGGTGAGCGTTTCATAAAAGTAACCCGAGTGTGTCTAATCACAGGGCGCTTGAATATCCCAGGCATCATTGTTTCTCTCTGGGCAGTGATTTTCCCCTGCCTCCTCCTTGTTTATCTTTCTAAACGGCACCTGTTAAAGAAAAGACTTCAGGAGTTGGCTGAGGCTGCACATCTATCATAAATATTCCGCTCCACCCTATTTCTCACTATGTATAATGTGTCAAGGAAAAAATAGCCTGGTCTGGGAGCCGGTCGGTTAAAGAGGCCATCTTTTTTTTTTTTAAATGCAGATTTATATAGCGCGAACTCGACCCGAAGGTATGGAAGCGCTTTACACGAGCACCGGTTACGTTACACAAGGACACATTCATGTTTTGGTAGGCACGGGGAGATTAAGTGATTTGCCCAGAATCACAGGATGTGGGCGCGACCCCGAGTCTCGAGCCTTGGTTTCCCAGCTCCAAAGTCGGCAATCTAGCCGTCAGACCACATCCTCTCCCCCTTCATGCTGCTGGTTGCGCCTGGTAGGATTCATCGACCATATCGTGAATCGCTAAGTAGGACTGGAACAAGATGACGCATTGGGTATCCAAGTACTTTTTCATGCTTAAGTATGAAACAGCATATAAAGTTGAACGCTTCACATCTGTAAACAGTATGAAAAAGACGGGGGTGGGGGGGAGCTGAAATGTGTCAGCAGCACACAATTTGCACCCTTTTCCAGTTGCGCCCTGCACTTTATTGATTAATAAATTAATTAATTTTTTTTCTTAAGTTATGGTGGATTCCTGCCTGGGTGGATTGTCTTTTGGACTATGAGGAGTTCTGCTGTTTATATGCTGTTTAAAGTTATAAAACTGTATTGTACAATTTAGAAAAGAAAGGCGGCAAAACTGAAGCATAAGTTTACAAAAGAGTCTGAAGGCTCTCTGCCCAGCAGTTCCTTCCTTAGAATATAAATAACTCCACTTCATCATTTTTACTGGTGCTGAATTTGATAGCTTCATTAGTGCTGATCAAATGTTTTGCTCACTCAAAAAACTCGGCTTGTTTTGGGAGAGCTAGTGCCGCCGGGCAGCGCAGGCGCAAACTTGGACCTCATTCGGAAGAACACCTGAGGAGAGGTGAGCCTGGGAGTTAGACAGTGGCCCTCCCCCACCCCAAATCCATTCCCACGGAAAACGTCGAGCGGGAGACTGTTGTTGCAAGCGCTGCAGCAGGAAAGCGGCAGCCAAGTTGGTTTCGGAAGTGGCTGCTGGCTGTAGCAGAAAGCAAAGACAAGCCACAGAGGAATTGAGCCAGGCAGGGCTAACTGGGGTTTCCCTTGAAAATGTGTTGAGTCTACAGATGACAAAACTTAACAATTAACAAAACTCTACGCACCGCAGGAACTTAATATATATGGAGTTAAAATAGCTGCTCTGTTCTTGTGCTGTGCGGCTATCCATCCTGCGCTTACCCCATGACTGATGCTAACATTGCTTCTGTTTCTCTTCTGTTGCCCTCGCTAGTCTGTTGTGCGTGAGGGAAGCTTGTCTGTGTTTTGGAATAATCTGGTGCAACGGCTGCCACAGTGCCACTGTCATGTGTGCGTGGGAAGTTTCACTGCTTCTGGGTGCAATACATTTGTTCCGCGTGTGAGGCGAGTTTGTACTGTTGTTGAGTGTGCTGTACATATTCTGTCTGTCCAAGTGAACCTTGGGCAGGGCTTTAAGTGGGGTGAAAAAACTGGGGGGGGGTCTCTCATAGGGGCCTCTCATAGGGGCGTGGCCAATGTAATTAAGGGCGTGACTTAAAAATAGGTAAACTAAAAAGTCTGTGCTTAGCATAGTGTGCCGCCAGACTTGTATTTTGCTGTTTCTGTCATTGAATCCAGATATATGATACAACAAGTAACATCATACCTACAATAAATCAGGACTATTGGCTTTGTCAATGGTTGTTAGTTGCATAAGATAAATAAGCAGCAACTAAGGCTTGTATATAATATTGAAAAAACTTCCACTTAAAGCCCTGGTGACACAACGACAATGTAGCTGCTCCTGACTTTCAAAAAGAGAAGAAAAATCCAAAGAGAAAATGACTTTCTTTAAAGAATTTCCCTTCACCTATAACGCTCACCTGGCATGACGTCATGCCGTAACTTCTCCACTAGTGAGAAGTGAGCAGTGTGAGCACCGCCCATCGATGTGCCTGTTGTCACTGCAGTCTGGAAAAAAACGGACCGCCTGTGCCAGGGCACAAAACAGAGCCCAATAGAGACCCGTTTTGAGGCCCCCTTTAAAAAACTGCTAGTGCTCAGCACCGGTGAGACCCGGCCCACTTAAAGCCCGACTTGGGCTAATGCTAACTGAAATGATGTGCACCTGTATTAGCAAGTGAAGCTTGCACCACTGCTTCACATGCTCTGTCCCGTCTGTGTGTGAGAGGAAGCCGGGACAGCTGCAGCTTATGCACTGTTAGTTGCATTTGTTTAAGGGCAGATTGCATTTCTCTTGCCCTTGCTGTTCCCGTTTTGTGGTGCAAGCTTGCTCTGGAGCTCTGTAGGTTGCACTTGTGTCTGTGTGTGAGTGAAGCTTGTACTCCCGGTGCCTTTGTTGTGTTTCACAGGAAAATGGATGCAGCTGCTTCCCAGGCTATGTCTGTTTTGTATAAGTGTGACTATTGCTGTACCTGATTTGTATGTGTGAATAAAGAGTGCACTGTTGTATCCCCTCTTTGTGTGTGAGGGAAGCTTTCACTATTGGGCTTGTGATGTAAGTGCATATATGTGTGTGTGTGTGTGTGTGGTGGAAGCTTGGACTGATGTCTGTGTTGTTTCTCTTCTTTGCGCAAAGGAACTTGCACTGCTTTTAGCCTTTTTTTTTTTTTTTTTTTTTTTTTTTGTCTTTTGTTTGAGAACATCTTGCACTTTTGGTTTCTATGCAGCTGAAATACTCTGTGACAGTAGTGCTTCGATGCCTGCCTTTGTTCTGTGTGTGAGAGACTCTAATGCTGCTTTTGCCAATTCTGCATATGTTAAGTGTGTGCAAGGAAAGTCTGCATTGTTGCTTCATGTGTGTGTGTTTAAGAGAAGCTTTCACTTCTAATCCCCATGCCGTACACATTCTACTTGTCAGATACTACACCACTGTTGCCTATGCTGTATCATTTCTGTGGGCAAAGAATCATTTCTGCTGTTGTATGTTTGTGTTGTACTGCTGCTGTGTATGCTGTACATGTTCTTTGTATACGAGGGGAGTTTGCACAAGATGGATGAAAGTGCTACGTGCTTTCCATAAAATTCTTTCTTGCCACCTTTAATGAGTAATAATGTCGCACCTAAAGTCTTTCTTTCTTAAATGTAAATATTTGTGCATTGCAAAAATGCCAATGCCCAGCACAACAACCTTTCACCCATAAAAACAGCTGTGGAGCCCATGTGACGGCAGGGTGAGGTATGTCACACTGCCAAGGAGAACTTTGGCTTCCAGCACTCTCGTGTGAACATCTCTCATGGGTGGGAGCCACAGTGTATAGACACAACAGCCCGACAGCCAGTTTATACAGGATAACTACTGTGTGTACAGTAATGCAATTGTCAAAGGTAATTAAAATTGTGTATGTGAGTAGATGGTAGAAAAGAGCACAGGTTTCTGTACAGTAACAGCTCTGTGCACAGTAGCAATTCTCTGCACAGTAACGAGGGCTTATAGTGTCAAACATGCACAATAACAGTTGTTTAAAAAAAAAAAAACACAAGCCTGAATGCATATATATGAACAGTGGAACAAGAATGTTAACTGCATTGTCAGTATACTAAAACCTATATGTATGCGTAGAGTAAAAATTACATTTATTTATAAACTTTAAAATAAGCTACGACGAAGTGCAGGCTTGAAGTGATTTCTGTGAAAGCCCAATACATGGAGTATTTCAATAACAACAAAACAGACCTATCACAACAGGAAACTCATCCGATCCCACTGTATTCCAAAGTGCAGGTCAATTCTTGCACCTCTCTTTGAGGTAAAACTTCCCAAAACAATAAAAATAACTAAATACAGCTTTCTATCACTAAGATATTATGCCAGTCTCCATGGTTAAACATTATCTTGAACTATTTTATTGTTTGTGGTGCCAACTTATAAATGCCTCTCTAAAAGAAGGTATATTTCTGGATTCACTAAAGACCGGTCAAGTGAGCCCCTGATAAAGTATCTGTTGGCAGCTAACCATCGGCCGCTGTGGAATCTACCAAAGCTGAGCAAAGTATTTGGAATGTGTGGCTAATACACTTGCTACTCTCACGAAATATAACTTGTTATTAGCACCTCCTAATCAGGCATATACAGAAGCTGCAGCACGGAAACTGCATCACTAAACTCCTATATGACCCCCTATGGACCTTTGATTTAAATAGTTGATTTTAAAATATTGTGGGAGTTTTTTTACAGAATTTAGTAATGTATTATTAATTTGTATTGAAACATTTTTATTGCTGAGATTTCTTATCATGAAGTGCAATTTTTGTAATGATTTTAATCGTGCAATAATCAAATTAATCAAAAAAAAATCTATATGACATACATTAGCATTTTAGACAATGGTGATGCCAGTCTCTTCATCCTTCTTGATTTGTCAATGGCGTTCGATAACGTTGATCACCATAGGCTCTTCCAGTCCTTCAGACCCTCTCATACATTATGAGGGAAGTCCTGAGCTAGTTCTCCTTCCTGGCAAACCAAATGCATCTTGTCAATTTTGGTAGCGTCCCCCTCAAGCCTACCCCCGTCATGAGTGGTGTTCCTAAGGAGTCTGTTCTAGTGTCTATGTTGTTCAATTTCTGTATGGAGGCACTCAGAATGTTGTTATAGGAGGCAGGTGTTACAATACACCGATATGTATGATGCACAGATCAATTTTAATTTCTATTCAATTTGTGTTATCAATGCTCTAAAACATAGACCTGGCATAAATCAATGTCCTCACACCTTTTCAAGCTTTTAAGTTTAACTCAAGAGTTTAATCTTACCTGCAGACCACTGAAATACTTAACAAGAAGGGCTGTCAGATCTATATATTGACAGCGTCTTCCTTTTATTGCCCAATGAAGTAAAATTGCCTGGTATGTTGCTTTAACCACATTTTTCCATGTATTCACAAATTGAACATACTGCAAAAATAAAAAAACACACAAAAAACAACCATTTATCCAACAAACTGACTTCTACGCTGTAGTACAGGCCCTGGTTTTAGCTAGAATTGATTGTGGGGCTGCCATCTTGGCATGCAATCAAATGTGCTCTTTAATCTCAATTACATCAGAATTTACTTGGCGGCCTAGTTCATCTTAGGCACAAGAGGTCTAACCACATATCTCTAGTTGTAAGGGTTCTCAATCCGATGTTAAGTTCGAGCTGTCTTGCATTACTTTAAAGGCACTATAACGTGCAACAACTGGAGTCGTTTTCACATCTCTCAAAATCTCTTGTGCCAGCAAACGGCTGAGAAGCTTATACAACCTACAACAACAACAAAATCTCATGAAGCAGCAGCACTACCTTTTTCTGGGGCAGCCCCCTCCGTCTGGAATTTCCTTCCAGTTGCCTTGAGGCGCATGAGACTTTAGTGCCATGCCACAAAATGTTTGAAGCACATTACTCTAGCTGAATTACCCTCTGCACCCCTTTGCGTCAGCCTCCTTTCCTTTTCCCCTTCTCTGTTCCCTTTCATCAGGCTGCCTCATTTCTATTACTGCCATTGTCCTCCCACACCTCCTCTTTCTCCTTGTCCAGTTTGTATATTGCTGCTCCCAATCTGCTCTTCTCTCTTCCCCACTGACCATCCTTCTGCTGCCCTCTCAAGTGCTGCATTTTGGCAAGCTACCACCCCTCCTTCTTCCTTCTCTGGCAGCCGTACCATCTAGCCTCCTAGCCCCTCTCTTCCCTATTCTTCACTCTCTCTCATTTTCCTGTGCTATGCAATATGTTGAGGAAGACATCGATTTCCCTGCTGTTTAAAAGTTTATGCTTTAATGCTACAGCTGTTGTTTCCTTGTAAGGGATGGCCTGCATAGAAATTTGTTGTTGATGTATACAGCACCCCTTCTTGATAGAAATGCTCTTTATAAAAAGGTAAACATAAATTAAATAAATAGTGACACTATTGCGCTTACGCTTAATGTATTTGTACTGGATCGTCCGTTTTACATTACGCATTTAGATGTGGTATTTTGATTTGCGGGTAATTACAGTAGAGTGTGCACACAAATGGAGATGTGTGTTTTTTTTTGTTATTCATGGTATACGCATACTGACTGGAGGTCTGTTGGTGGGAATTAGCTGGATGGCCACAAAGCAACAAGCATTTGCAATGCAATAGGTCTCGCACTTACACAAGTTTAAGCTATTGGCATTGTAAATGACAATGCCTTTTATTTATCTTTTTAAAACAAAAATAAAAGGCATTGTTATTTTCAACGCCAATGTGCCCCCTACTTCCTTCCTTCCCCCTCACCATCTTTTGCTATCCCTTCCCAACCTTCTCTATCCTTTTTACTCTTACTTTTCCCCCTACTTCCTTCCTCGCCCTCACCATCTTTTGCTATCCCTTCCCACCAAACAGATGTGCACTCCCGGCTGCTCGGGCAAATCTGTGGGCATCTCATCCAGACCACATCTGGAAAAATAGCAAGGGGAAATAGGGGATGGACAGACACTTTTGTTTTTTAGTGGCTAGCATTCATCCCTCATTTTGGATTAATATTCACACAAAAAGGATGTTTGCACTCATCTGTGGGCAAACCAAGCGGAATCCCAAGCAGTAATTGTAATGATTCATTATCAATATTTAGTCCGGTCTAAATAATAATGAATTATTACAATTACTACTTGGGATTAGGTTTTGAGCCACAGATCATCCATCACTTGCTGTTGTTGATAGGAATCTTACAGTTCCTAAAACCTTGGTAGAACAGTGAAACAAAGCAGACAGGCTACCTCACCAGGCTCAGGCCCTCACAAGTTAAAGGTGGGAGTTACCTCTCAACCCCCACCAACAGCCCCCCATCTTTATTGTGCTTTAAAAAACGGAACATTCCAAAACCTCAATATAGGAAACTTATTGTAGGTTTGTATATCTGGGAATGCCTGTAAGACTATCTGGCATGGCATAATTGTTGTTTTCCACAAAGAGTGGTTCTACTACGCAATAAGAAAACGAGCATTTGCTATGCAATAGGTGTCGCATTTGCGAGTTTGAGCTATTGGCATTGTAAATACCAATGCCTTTTATTTCTGTATTTTAAAAACCTGCAAGCGGTGCGTAAACAGGCACTTTGTACTTGCAGTCGTTGCTTACGAGAAGCAACGCTGGCAGTAACTATGCCTCTTTTACTGCCAGCCTTCCTTTTCGTAAGCAAGGACTATAAGCACAAAGGGCGTGTTTATGCACCGCATACAGCTTTTCGAAACACATAAATAAAAGGCATTGTCGTTTACAATGGCAATAGCTCAAACTCTTGCAAATGCAACACCAATAGCTCAAACTTTAATAATGCGAGACCTATTGCATTGCAAATGCTTGTTCTCTATTGCGATCCCATGTTCCTTGTTGCTTTATTCCCACTCCCAAGATTAACACGTAAATATAGGATTACTTTTTCCGACCCATCCCTGTCATACTCCCACTGACATCTCCTGATGTTTGGCAAACAGCCACAGTAACTCATCTTTTTTGTTTCCACTTCATCTTCTTTCCTATCATTACCCTTCTCTAAACTGATGGTCAAACGTCTGTATCAAGGCAAGTACTTCCGGTTTAAAACTCCCAAGGTTCTTTCAATGGGTTTAGTCAGCTACCAACACTGTATTATTGTTTTTTTTTATAACACATTTTATTAAATTCCCATGGTACTTCCTGTGCCGCTACCCGGCGTATACATAGTACTGGATTACTTTTTAACATCATGGATTACCTTAGTTGAGCTTACGTTTAGTTGCAAAGAATGCACATCCCTCCGGGATTGAGAATAATTATATTAGAATATTTTAGATGCAGGAAGATGGGAACTGTAGCCCTAGCCTAAACTTAAGATGCCTAGTTATTTTTAAAAAAGGGCAAATTTATTTCAGATGAAACAAAGTACATAGGCCTAGAACTATTTAGATGTGACCGCAGTACAGGGAAGGCTTGTTTTAGACCAATATGATTAACACTTTGTAAATCTAAGCATTGGTGCACATGAGGAAAGCAAAAAGATGATGGGTGGAATGCTTGGATTAATCGCGGCCACTGGTTATTACTTGGGCTACATTCCAGTTCATTTGTTTTTTACCTGCTATGCCCTCTAGACAGAGACCAGCCATATATAAATCTGCCTTAGTCCTTCTCCAATATTAATAGTCCATCCCAAATTGCTAGACCAGGTTCGCTCCAGTCTGCAACCCAGACAAATTTCAAAATATATAGGTATCATTAGTGAGATAGCTTGATTATATTGAACAGTGAGAGAAAAACACATCTGAGCATACCTATTACACGTAGGGCATCTGTTTATAGATTACATTTTAAAAAAAAGGCAGTAACTGTGCCCTGAAAGTTATTATAAAGTAATAGTTCAGTGAGATTATGTAGCTAACAATATAGCAGGCTATGGAAGAGACCAATCGTACAATTGCAATCAAGACAAAATTGATTTTGTTAACGTCTTGATGACCAAATGTTTGTAGTGGACATGCACTGTAAGCATGAAAATTGGTCTGGGGTTGCTTGTGTTGCCGTTAAGAAAAATCTTCTTACAGGTATTTGGTGAACAATTGGAATGCTTGAAGGTTTGCTCTTAGTACAGCTTCTAATAACGGATTGATTGGATGAGGGGTATAGGGTTGGAACAGGGCATTCAATTTAGGTAGATTTTTTCTCTATAGAAGATGGGATTTTCTCTTACCAGATAAATGGTTTGTTTAAATTTCGTCAATAATGTAGGAAGGTAGGTTGTTGCAAATTGCTTGGATGGGATGAGCGTATGAAACAGAATGGCGAAAGTTAAGCCTTTTGCAGGTTAGAGTGAAGGTAACGTACAGAACAGTCTTCATTCTTCTTCCCTTATCATTTATTTGAATGGGGCTTTAGACATTGTATAGTGCTTTCTAGGCGTCCATTCTTGCATACATCTGCAGTCTTCCTAGTAGCTCCTCAACCAGTAACTACAAGTTGAGTACTTCCTGGGTACACCAGAGAACACAAGAGCACTAACTTATCCTTTGAGTTGCCTTATTTTATACATAGGATTTGTTCTGAAGGATTGTGATGAGGTTGAATAGCAGGATCAAGGCGCCAAATAAAAAAGAACAGAGTGTCTATCCTGATCATCATTTGGATTGCCTATGTATATGGTTGCGGATTTGGGTACACCATATTCCTTCTGGAGGAGAGTTTTACAGTTTTAACTCTACCAAAGGAACAGAAATTCCCTAATAAATATCACATGCTAACCAATTTCAAGTCTTCCCAGTTCCTGAATCTCTCATTAGTTCATGATCTAAAGTATAGGTTCAATCGAGCACCCAAAAGCATTCTATTCAAACCCCAACCAGTTTCTGAAGTAGTAGCCCAATATCCATCATCAAGCCAATGCCACAGTATGGCAGTCAGAGGAAAACAATCAATTTCAATATAATTTTGGATGCAGAAATAACCCAAATCATATCTCTGTCTACTCAACAGTTGTCAATCAATTACCCTTCATTCAGAAGGGTTTGATTGCCACCTCTCTGCAGTATGCTACCATTTAAAGCAATTCTGATGTAAATGCTTCTACATTTTCTACCAGTAAACAATTACCTATTGCTAGGGTCTTAAATGCTCATCGTTCCACAATGCCCTCCTGAACCCAGACTAGATCTTCTTGGCATCAATCCTCTCTTAATACCACTCACTGACTGACTATTACAGAATTACTTCCTGACTCCATCTTTGTTTAATTTAATATAGTAGTTGAAATGAGGATATCAGTTATGGCAATGGAACAAGAGGTGCAAATGTATGTTAATACTCTTTCCATCATAAAACACACAGACAAAGCTTTGCAACACATGATTGACCTCACTAACTTTAAGGTGTAAACTCAACGCTTGTAAGATTGAGGCCTAGCCTTTCAGTGTATCCAGTAGCTGGAAAGGTCTTCCCAAGATAGTGACCCTCAGATCTAGCACAAAAATAACAAATATGGATGCGTTCATTACCAAAATAAGAGATAATATCTACAGGTGGGAACTTTCAAATCTTTCTTGCTAGATAGGATTGTCCCATTCAAGACAACAGAGACATTGTTTGCTATCTACAGCAATGCCATCTGCCAACTCCTATGCTATTTCACTTAATGGTTATGGTTTAGTATCAGTTCATTTTCAAGGTCATGAGTTGGCGTTGGAGTGAACACTTGTTGTTGCTTGCATTTTACAAACAGCCTAATGTTAAAAACAATCCACTGCAGGCTAGTGATGCTCATTGGGCTGTTGAATGGTCACTTACTGACTGTGAGTTAACTATGTACAACTGGGGGCGCTAGAGGGCGCAAGGCAAGATGGCCGCACCTGTGTGAGGCTCTGCCCGGCTGAGCCCTAATCCGCCAATTATCCTCCTGACTTACTCATAATCCTGCGGCATGAAGGGGCGCTTCCTGTTGCTGAACTCCCCCTGCATCGGCTGAGGGGATTTTATTGCCTTTGCCACCCGCAGGTGCGGGTTCCTGGCCACTCTAATCGGCAGCCCTCCGGCTTCAACATGGCGGCGCCGGCGGGGCCCTGAGCGCGGGGACCTCCTTGCCCTTCCACGGAGTCGGCGGCGGCACGCTCGGTGCTAGCGACGCTGAGGGCGCGGATGGTGGATTCCTGGTGATCGCTGGACGGGTGGGCGCTGCCGCGGGCCCCTGGAAGTGGAGCGCCCTGTCAAAGTGTGGCGGCGTGCGGCCCTGACGGACCTGAGCGGACGGCGGTGGAGGACGGCCCTTGTGCCCCTGGTGCTGGAGGCGGTGAGTGGGGCGCGATCTGCGCGGGGCCCGTGCTGGTGGAGGCGGGCGCGGGCCTGGTGCGGTTTGCGGCCTGGGCGCTGCTGCCGGGTACTGGGGTGCGCGGGTGGTCGTGGAGGAGCCGCTTGACTGTGTGGCTGCATGGTTCTGTGGGCCCGCGGACCTCCGTCGGGGTCGTGCTGATGGTTTAACGGGAGTGATCTGCCTAATAGACATCGGCTTGCTGCCTGTGCATCGGTGAATTCAAGGCGACGAGTGCTGCAGATACTTACCTCTCCCGACTGGTGAAGCTCTCATCGGAATGCTGGTGTGTGTCCCCCTGTCTCCCCTTGAGTGGTGACACCTTCTACAAGCTGCGAGTTGCCTGCTGCCTCGACTGGGTCCCCCCTGAGGCCCCACTGACTATCCCCTCACCTGGGACTTGGCCCCTGCTTCTTGATTCGCGATTTGTCTCTGGGCGCTTCTCACTGTTTGGGCCTAATGGACTGTAGGCGCTTGTGATCTCGCTGTGGTGTTGCGGGTAGCCCTTCGCCCAAGGAGCTCCTTGCGGGCTGGAGCTGTGGGGCCCCCGGTTGTCCTGGTGTCGCCATACCGCTTGCACAGTGCTCACAGTTGGTCCTCTCCAATGGCCGGGGTAGGCGGGTGCATGTAGCCAGGCGAGACACCTTGTACCTCCGCTTCATGCACTCCTGCTTCTCGGAGCAGGGTCATATGCTCGGGGGCCCTTGCATCCTCCCATCTCCTTTTCGGAGCTCTGCTGCCTCTGCCTGGGGTGAATATGGGTCGCACTGACAAGTCTCAACCTCGCCTCACGTTTGAGGCGCGCAAGTCCTCTAAGTCTTCGCAAAAGGCGGCGTCGGACTCCGAGGCTGATGCCCAGGATAGTGGATCTTCTACCCTCGAGACCACGCTCCTTGCCATGCAGCGGAGCCTCCAGTCCATCGAGGGTTCAATGGCATCAGTGAATCAGCGTCTAGATCACATGTCGTCCCAATTTGAAAAACAAAACGCACGGATGGGGGAGGTTGAACAAAGAGTGTCTGCTGCGGAGGATGGCCTAAGCGACATTGCAGGTAAAACCTTGAACATGGAAAAGGTTCTTGCCCTTATTCAATCCAAGAATGAAGATTTGGAAGCTCGTTCCAGACGGAACAACCTTCGAATCACGGGGCTGCCAGAGTCCACGAATGTGGGTAAAATGGAGACCTTCATTGAGACTTTGATAACGGATATTTTTGGCGCTGGACAATTGTCCCCCATGTTTATTATCGAGCGGGCTCACCGCTCCCTCGCAGCTCGCCCGCCCCCTGGTGCCCCGCCGCGTCCTGTCATCGCAAGGGTTCTCAACTACAGGGACCGCGACGCCATCTTGCGTATGGCAAGGGATAAAGGAACAATTGACCACCAGGGGAACACACTCTCCTTTTTCCCTGATTTTACTGTTGCGGTGCAGGCGGCGAGGCGAGAGTTTGGGGCTGTAAAAAAGTTTCTGCAATCCGAAGGGGTCCCTTACGCTATGCTCTATCCCGCCCGCTTAAAAATAGGACCGGACGGGGACCACAAGATTTTCACCAATCCTAGGGCTGCGTTGGATCATGCCAAACACTTGAAGAGACGGCGCCATGAATCTCCCACGTTATCTGGGACTGAGGACCAGTGATTTTGATGTATAACTTGCATGTTTGGGCAATCCTTCTCATGCTCTGTAGAAGCGTAATGTTTTTTTAATTTTTTTTTATTATGCAATGTATGACTGCCCACTTCTCTATGCAGGTGGGCGCTCTTTGATTCCCTGTCTATGCATATTGCCTATCAGCCTATTGCAATGTACGGTGCGCCTCTAGTTCAGGCACAGTAGCACTTGGCTCGGCCACCTCCTACTCGTTAGGGGGTTAGTAGTTCTCTGACGCCCCCAATGGGTGAACCCCATGTGTACTTTGCTCTCTCTGTTCTATGTTTGGGATGGGTAATAATGGGTTGGGATGGCTTTGGCGAGTTGGGGACGCTGAAGTGGGAGGGGGGTTTTGGGTTCTGGGGACTGGTGGGGGTTTTTGGCACTTACAATTTCTGGATGGGATGTAGCATCGCTCCAATTGTATGTTTGAATATGTATGGTCTATGGTTCCAACTATCAGGCATCTCACGTAGTGCAGGTCCAAATGAGTGGTAAAGTGCGGTTCCTCAGTTGGAATGTCCGAGGTTTGAATACCCCCAAAAAGATTCGCTCTGTCTTTGCTTACCTTGACAGACTTGATGTGCAGGTCGCCTACCTACAGGAAACACATCTCACAACCATGTCCGAGAAGAAGGTGGGGGGCAGATGGGCGGCGGTACGCGTATCCTCCTCTAACTATGCACGGGGGGCCATGATTTTGGTTAAACGTGGGGTTCCCTTCTCCGTTATCCGCACCGAAACAGACGACGTGGGCCGGTTGGTCCTGGTGCATGGGCGGCTGGGTGGCGCTGAAGTGTTGCTGGTGAATGTGTACGGACCGAACGTTGATGACCCAGCCTTTTTCTCTGATGTTTGGCGCCGTATCACGGGCTTTCCAGAGGTGGAGATTGTGTGGGGCGGTGATTTTAATGTTTGTCTGGATGCCTCGCTTGATCGTAAAGGGAGTGGGGGGTCTAGGCCTCGACAGGCCTCCGAAATGCTCATGGGACTGATGGATGCAGGATGCTTGAGCGATGTGTGGCGATTGCGGCATCCTGATGCGCGTGAGAGCACGTTCGTTTCTACTGTTCATGGGACTTGGTCTCGCCTGGATTATTGGTTAACTACTAAAGCGGTTTGTAACTGGACAACTGATATCCAACATATGGCCCGGACACTCTCTGATCACTCCCCTGTACTCCTAGAGGTGCAGGTCCCTGCATGTGCAAAACCTCCGTTTGCTTGGCGGCTGCAACCATCCTCTTTAACTGATTCTGTCTTCCGGCATACGATTGGGGAAGCCATCCATAATTTTTTCAGGGAAAACGAGGGGTCCGTTGACAGCGCCGGGGTCCTCTGGGAGGCTTTTAAAGTCACTATTAGGGGGGTTTGCATGGGTGCGCAGGCAGGCGTCCTTAGAGATCTCCGTCGTCGGATTAACAAACTAGCGGGTGAGATTTCCCAGTTGGAACGAGCCTACGACGCGGACCCATCCCCGGCGACGTTGTCCGCAAATAGGGAGTTGGTCACTGACCACAACAATGCAGTTGATCAGGAGTTGCTCCATAGGTCCAGGCGCAGCAGAGCCCGCTACTATGGTGAGGGGGGCAGGCCTAGCCGTTCACTCGCTTGGAAGCTGGCTGCACCCCGTAGACAGGAGCATATCACTGAAATACTTAATGAGGCAGGGGAGGCGCAGTATACAACTGCAGATATTAGCGAGACTATACTTAAATTTTATGCTGCCCTCTATGACAACAAAACTGAAGTACGGCAGGAAGATTTGCATTCTTACCTAGACGACGTGGCCCTGGGATGGCTGTCTTCTGGCCATAGGGAGTATATTACGCAGCCCTTCGATGTGGAGGACGTGAAGCTCGCCATTATGTCCCTCCCCACATGCAAATCGGCTGGCCTCGATGGACTCCCCAGTGAGTTCTATAAGCTCTTCGCCGATGCTTTGGCTCCTCGACTGCTGGCGGTCTATGCAGAGGCGTACGAAACCGGTTGCCTCCCACCCTCCCTTCGGGAGGCTCTCCTGGTTATGCTATTGAAACCAGACAAGGCGTCCAACCGCTGTGATTCCTACAGGCCCCTTTCAATCATCAATATTGACACCAAGATCTTGGCTAAAATGATTGCTCTTCGGATACAGCCGCTGGTTCCCCTACTGGTGCTCCCAGACCAATCTGGCTTTGTCCCTGCTCGCTCTACCACTCACAACCTACGCACGCTTTTTACTACTCTCCACTACTTCGACTCCGACTTCCAGGCGGTAGCTGTGTTGCTCGATGCTGCGAAGGCTTTCGATTCCCTTCACTGGGAGTATATGTTCGAAGTCCTTACTAGAATGGGCTTCCCTCCCTTTTTCCTTAAATGGATCAGAATACTCTATAATGGGCCGGCGGCTAGGGTCCGTGTCAATGGATGGGTGTCCTCTACCTTTCCCATTCGCAGAGGTACCAGGCAGGGCTGTCCTCTCTCACCAATGCTTTTTGCTCTGGCCTTGGAGCCTCTTGCGTGTAAGCTACGCCAGCTTCACGCAGCGGCTGCTTTACGTTTCCGGCAGCGTCCGCTCATTGTCTCCCTATACGCGGATGACATGCTGTTGTATGTCCGCGAACCTGCAACCTACCTGCATGGGATACTACGTGAGTATGTCAGATTCGAGGGCTTCTCGGGACTGGGGATCAACTGGGCCAAGTCCACAGTGATATCTCTGACGACAGGCACTCGTGAATTCGAGCTGGATTTCCCACTGGCCTGGACACAGGACCCGGTTAAATACCTAGGTGTTTGGTTACACAGGGACCCTGCGCTCGTTATCTCGATAAACTATGGCCGTACTATTTCGCAATTAACAAACAAAGCTGAAGTCTGGGCCCGGCTGCCTTTATCGCTTGCTGACCGCATAGCGGTGACGAAAATGACCATTTTGCCCAAGCTGCTATATCTCTTCGTAAATATTCCCATTCGTCTGAATATCTCCATCTTTAAGGCGCTGCAGTCGGTTTTGCTGTCCTTTGTCTGGGGGGGTAAAAAAAACCCGTTGTAGCTGGGATACACTTGCACAACCTTTTGAACGGGGAGGCTTCGAAGCTCCGGATATGCGCCTCTACTATTTATGCGCACAGGCGCATTTTGCGCACTACTGGTTCTTTCCCCAAAGGTTTTTGCCTCACACAGCGGTAGAAGCCGATGCCATATTCCCTTTGCCACTAGTCGCAGCAGTGCTTAAGGGTGGCTGCGGGGGTCCTAGAGCTGAGATCAATCCGGTGTTATGTACGGCATGGGCCTGGCAGGCTCTCGCTAAGAGGGCGCAGTTACCCTACCTTTATGCCCCACAGCTACCACTGGCGGCACACCCGGGCATTACTGCGACACAGGAAAGCTTGGCTCTGTATACTCTGAAGTCTGCCGGCGTACTGAAACTGGGTGATCTGTATAAACGGGTCTTTTTGGACATTACCTGATGTGCAGGCTGGCCGAGCCCAGGATATGATGTTAAACTTTACGTACGTCAGGGTGCGACAAGCTGTCAGGGCAGTCTATCCCGATTATCCAGATCAACCACGTCCGCTGCGGGCACTGCAGGCGGTGCTCGCTGGCGAGGAACGCAAGGGATTGATCACTAAATTGTATGCCGCATCACAACGTGAGATGGAGCCAGGGGAGCACCCCTCTTATCTCAAATGGAATATTGCATTGGGATATACTCTGCCACCTGACCATTGGCAATCTTGCTGTAAACTAACTGGACGTCTTACTGCTAACTGTAATCTTCGTATAATTCATTTTAAATTCTTGCACCAAGTATATTATACCCCTGTGCAATTATGGAAATTTGGCTTGCGTGAAACATCCTGTTGTGTTCGGTGTGGGCAAGTGGATGCTGATTTTCTACATCTTGCCTGGCAGTGTGCAGGGGTGGCAGCCTTTTGGACCAAGGTGGCGACTGTGCTGACGGCTGTAGTGCTTGAACGTGTGCGGTGTGCCCCGGAGGTGTGTCTGCTAGGAGATGTGATATCATTAAAACCGAGCAACCGGCGGCTGGTTGCAATAGCCACCCTTATGGCAAAGCGAGCGGTGGCACAATGTTGGGGCGCCAAGACTCTCCCTACGGTGAGCAGGTGGATCCGGGACTTGACCTACTGTAGGGAACAATTGGAGATATACGCTGAGGACCTGCCCGAGTCCTCCCGTCCCAAAGACTTCTGGGCCCCGCTGACAACGTATTTGTTGAGCCAACCTGATCTGTGATTGTACGCTGCTGCTATTACGTTGGGGTCTATGGTCATGACGCTGTAGAATGGGACTTCTCGTTGTCTCTCTCAATATTGTGTGGTTTCTTTTATTCTTTGGAACCGATGTCAATATGCATTTCATTACCCACGATATCTAGTTTACAAGATGCTATATCCTTGTAAGTGCCGGGGGGGAGGTGGGTTGGGTGGGTGGGGCGGGCTGTTTGCTCCTTGAGCTATTGTTCAATTCAGTTGTATTGCTGATATTTTCTATCACTTGAAAAATTGCACGTGTCGATCCTTGCATTTCAGGATATTGCGGCTCCCGAATGGAGCATGTATATTGTAAGTGCAAGCTCTTAATAAATAAATAAAAAAAAAAAAAAAAACTATGTACAACTAGACAGATTATCATGAAATCAACATGCTTGCAGGCCTATATTATTGTGGGCCTTTCCAGGATTCATGGTGGCTGAATGGAGGAAATGGAAACAATGAGTGTTAAAATTGGAGATCAGACACTTTAGTGATTTAGTTCATTAAGGCAAAATGAACATTATTCTAGCAGCTCTGGTATTTATATCTTCATGGATGTATAGTACAGAGCTTGCCAACAAAAGAACAAATATTTTTCTGACCATGAAATATCTGTGTGTCTCCATCAGTTGTGGTATTGGGTAGCTCCGATCCTTTTGGAAAAGTTGGAAAGACATTTAAAAACTTACTGTAATGGACCTTTCATGATGGAGGGCACATAAGTCATTCAGGAGAGTAAATAAGATAATTTTAAGAACCAAACATAGCTCTACTGTAGAATGGATTAGATGGGTATTCGCAGATTAAAACCATTTATTTTAGCTAAGTTGAGGTTATTCACATTGTCCATTATCTTATGCCATACTTGTAAACATATTTGCTAACCCAAGGTTTGAATAGAAATAGTAAAAAAAAAAAACACAAAGTTGGAAGAAATTAAAATGCAACCTGGTTTTTGTTGAAACACAAAGCAACTGGCACCAGCATGGCACATAGCTACAAATTTATCTTGAAGTGTTAAATGCTTCTGGGAAAGTATTTTGAATTTGACTTACCATGTCTTGTTGACTTTAGGTTCAGCATATGCTGGATGCACCTTTTGTGTTCCTTTACCTGCCTCGAATCTAAGCAAGCTCCAGAAGATCTGGTGAATTTCTGCATAACCCACATATCTTTGAGTCATATTTGGATATATTAGATAAAGAGTTTTGCCTGTGATTTTAGTAGGCCTCTAGAATTCCTAACTGTCATTGCCTTGCCTTGATGTAAACAACAGTGGCATTTATCTACAGCTGTTCTGAAGCCAAAGATGTACTTTGGGTTCTTTTCCTATCCAAAATTGTATTGAGCTTTGTTAAAGTATTCCTCTAACTCCTCTTTTATTTGGGAGTCTTATGCTCCTAATGATTCGGGAAGGAATAGACCGCTACTATTCCTCTAGAACCCATAGAAAGTATTTTGATTCTTTCAATAATTTTCTACTTGTAACTTTTTTTGTGATGATTGGAGTTCTTCTTTGTATTGAAAAGACCTCTTGCATCATAATCCTATTCTGTTTCATTTGGAGACAGCTGTTCAGTTTGGCCACGATCTATTAGATGTTGAAGCTGGTAAGTTCTTGCTTATTTGTGTCTTAAAGTGAATAACCAAACCTAGGGGAACACTGCAAGCCTGCTTTTGCTTATTTCATTCCAGTGACTCTATCTGATGCCATCAATTTAAGGGCAAGAGATAATGAAGTTCCCCAACATCTATGTGCTCGAGGAAAAAAATCTTAAAAGGGTATCTGAAACTTGCTCCTGTGCTTCTAAGTTCATTATTAAATGTCCTGCCTAAACTGAAAGCCAGTAGGTACCCTGCTTTTATGAAAGGTGCCATTAACTCTCATTGACTGTAGTAACTTCCACCCTTTATCAAGTATGTCTGGGAAGCTCATTAAAAAAACCACTGTAACTGAACAATTATAGAAATGTATTGACTTGGATCATCTATTAGACCCAATCCAAGTTAATTTGGGCCAAGTTGTGACATGGAGTTAATATTATTTGCCAAGTTGTGACTTGGTGTCAGTCCGTACTTCCAAGTTCTTAGTTCAGATAGATGATGGGTACCATCTTCCGATACTATCTCCTCAAATACCAACAAACAGCAGAAAAGGTAGTAATGGGTTGGTTACCAAACAAATGTCTCCAAGAAAACAAGGGAGAAATGCACAGAGAGCAAGAAAAGGCACAAGTTCAGAAAACACCTCCCAAAAAAGGAAACTGTCACAATATGTGCAGATTAAGCGTTGCCGCACCTTTGAGTCTTATTTTTGGCATCAATAGGAAATGGATGAAAAGGATAATCTGTTTTTCTAGTTGGAATTTGTCCACTCCTCTGTCCTTGGGTGCTATGTAAGTAGATGTCTATGGATTTTAATGGCATTAGTTCACAATTTTTGCCTTGCTTTAAAAGTTAGTAAAGTTCTACCTTAGTACACGTTGGCTTGAAAAAGCTAGTCAAAGTTTTGTGAAAAAGGGTCAATTTGTGACCTTCTGAGCACTCAATGTTCTGATTGACTAATGTGTGTGGTGAGCCATATTTGGCTCTATTTTTGTAACAATGTGTTGGCTTCAACTCCGGTTACTTTGAAACATTTTATCTTTTCATGGGAGCCCCAGTAAGGGACAAATAGTAATTGTTAAGATCACAGATCCTACCGTTCATTTCTTTTCCACTCTAAATATCTTTTTATGTGGCTATGTAAGCATATAGAAACAAAGTGCTGTGGTTGTCGTTCACCTTAACTCTTTTTTTCTACTGTTGGCCTGAATATCAAAGGTGTTTGTGTATGTAAGTGTAACTCAGTTGCCCAAATGTTGGAATTTATGTGAAGGCACAATCCTATTCCTGAATCGGAAATGGTGGAATTTTACCTTTTGTTAATAGCAGAGTGCGCGTTCTCTCTCTCTCTCTCTCTCTCTCTCTCTCTCTTATTCTCTCTCTCTCTTATTCTCTCTCTCTCTCTCTCTCTCTCGTATCTCTCTCTCTCTCTCTCTCTCTCTCTCTCTTATTCTCCTCTCTCTCTCTCTCTCTCTCTCTCTCTCTCTCTCTCTCTCTCTCTCTTATTCTCTCTCTCTCTCTCTCTCTTTTATTCTTGCGCTCTCTCTCTCGTGAAAAGCCAGTGTGAGCAATTCTGCTTTTGGGGATTGGTTTGTGGCAATATGCGGTTCCTGTCACCAGCTTTTTGCAGGTAGTATTGCATACTGAAAATTGTTTACTTATTTCTTAAATGGGCCGGAGCAAATCTGTTTTCCAGGTAGGGAATGAGTTGGTAGCCTGCCCTCCAAATTGATGCGAGTTTTGTTAGAGCTCCCACAAGGCCAAACAGTCTGACCTACAAGTGTAAACTATTTTCTGTGACAAATATCTGGCATTTTATTTGTAGTTTAGCTGAAGTAAAATGGGCTTCCTCAGAGCAAATACATGTGGTATCTGTGCAACAAACAGCGAAACAAGAAAACAGTTAGATAATAAGGAGCTTAAAATGTCCAAAGCATGTCGGTCCAAATAAGAACAAGCATTGATAAATGAATTAGGTTTCGCCTGTGTGATTAATAATACACTGTTTTTGTTGTAAGTTTGTAGCTTGCTGAGTAGTTGTACAATACAGAACGTCTGTTATAGTGTTATGCTTGTTTATGTACAAAAAGGCAATATATTGTGCTGTTACTAGTGGTATAGTGTGGGTAAGTAATAGCTAAATTTCGAAAAATGAAAGAGGGAAATAGCATTAATTGATGTAATAGCAATATTGTGTTTAGAGGAGTTCTGACAACTTTTGGGCCTGGTGCCACTGCACCTGCTGCACCATTCAAATCATACCCCTAGTGCCTGCAAGATAACTGCATTTGTGACTGCCTGTTTAGGATGTCAAATATAGCATAGATCTTGTATATTCACTTAATTTTTAGTATGTAATGTTTATTACAACATTTACAATTTGATCATAATGACCAACTAGATTAAGTTGAAAAAATCAATCCGATAATACCTACAAAGTGCAGAGAAGGGTACTGAGGCATGAATAGGAAATGCCACAAACGTTTTAAGGCTAAAACATTTGCTTTACACAACTAAGTAATAAAAATCAAGCATTCTAGCATACTGTTAAAATCTTTATGCTTTCCCTGTGGGAAGAGATCTTATCTTGACAGTGAATGGGGCTTAAACCGTGTGAACAGCTTTAGTAGAAGTATTGTTAATGCGTACAGCTAGGGAAAGTTAACAAAACAAAAACATTCCACACAAAAGCGAATGAACACAGCAATGGGAACTGATGAGCCCCTTTTTCAAGATATATTAAATAGAAGAGATTTCACAAGCACAGCGCAAGATCTGTGCAGGCAAAACCTAATAATGTAATAAGAAAAGCATCATAAAAATGAACTAAATTGGATGTAGTGAGAAAACGAAACCTATTCACAAGTCAACATGGTAGGATTCAATCAAGGTAGAGGCTAGTTCTTCTAAAGTTTTTACATATAGACATAAAAACGTTTATTGAGAGAGAATTTAGTCTGTGGACGAAATCTGAAGGCTGTATCATGGAAGGGCTACTCTGCAAGGTAGGTTATCATAATTTGGAAGTCCCATGGTTGTTTCAAATGTACTGCCAAAATAATCTGAGCATGAAAAGCAATAAAGTTGAGTCCACCAAGCAGGGCCGGACTGGGAACCGAAACCGGCCCTGGGAAACTGCTCGGCCGGCCGACCCCCCCCCCCCCAATGGGGTGGCTGGGAGGGGGTGCGGCCGAGCTGTTTGCTAGGGCTGGTTTCGGCCGGTTTTGTTACAGGGGGCCGATATTGCCGACCCCGGTAACAAAAACGGCCCCACCAGGGGCCCAAAACCGGCCCCCACCCTAGCAGCCCACCGGGGAAACGCCCGGTGCCCGCTACGGCTAGTCCGGCCCTGCCACCAAGGTTGCATCCTTTATGTGTAGAGGTAGCAGTTTTCCACATTTCTGTAGTCCAAGCTTCAAAAAAATTCAGAGCTTTTCTCAAGTTTTTTTTGAGCAGTGCCACCTTGAGATAAATCCTTGGCTGTTCAGGCTAGTTCCTCAGACCCAAGTTCACTTGATCCATTAATAGTTGACCTTCATAACTTGGACTCCAAATCCACAAGGAATTTCCATTACCAACTGGTGAGCTGGAATCCTCCAAGGAAGGCCACACTTTAACCTTTGTCATGACCTTTTTGAATCCTCCAGCCTCAAGAGGGATGTTCAACAGTGGCAAAAGGCTTCAGTGGTAGGATCTTGACTCCCTCCAACGCTGTGGTTTAGCAGACGACTGGCACCATGAGACGGGGAGTAAAATGTTGGAAGTAGATGCTAAAGTGGAGCATGATCTACCTTTCTTTTTTGATCTCTGGCATGCAGACAGATGTTCCATGTCAGAGACCTAGAAATGATCTCTTCTTTTCATACCCAAACAGCTTCTCTCCATTCCGTGGGTCAAGCATGGGATATTAAAGGGTAAACTAGCAATTCGTTAGTTTAGGGACTGGTGTTATTTTTTAAATTATATTTTTTTAGCACTGACTTAACTAGATGGGCAGTGTAACATGATGAAAATGCAAACTAGAATTATAACTGTTGAGTTGTAGAGAGAGAAGGGAGAACAGTGCTAGCATTTTAAGTACAGTTGGAAAAGGTGATTATTTAAATTTCTACTCGAGGCTAATACATTTGGATTTAGTCTGCATTTGTTAGTTAGGTGATTCAGGTTATTGGTGCTGTGCAGGAGGAAGCCTAATTCAAAGTGTTTTTATTTTTGTTTTATTTTTTTAAGTTGTGGGATTTCAAGTAGGAGCTGGAACTCTCCTTCCCTCTATGGCGCAGAGCTGATTTTCAGGATGCACACATGTTGAAGTTGATCCTGGCTTCAAGGTGTAGAACCAGAGGTTTTCTCATATTGGGAACGGTGTACTCTGGTTTTCTTGCTCATTTGACAGAGCACCCTGCTTAATGTAGAGGGGGGCTAAGGCAGATTTGGAACACTAGGTTTTAGACCACTGCGTTTGTTAAGATGTAAGCAAAATAGAGCTTGGACCGCTGTTTGTAATTTGGAGAAGAATTAGTATCATCAAGCTGTCTGAGTAGGGTCAGTTGGAAGGAGCCTGTTTCCTCAGTTTGGAAATATTTTTATATTTATTTCATAGTCTGGTCACTGACAAAGACTAGTTGTTTAGCAAAGGGTGCCCATGGGGGAAGTTGGGTATGCCCAAGTAGGAGAGTTGTTCTAAGCATTTTGGACTAAGGTTGGCGATTGTCTTGCATAACAGAAGGTGGACTTTTCGTGGATTGGGCTTCAGGGATATTAATAACGAGTTTTATAGTGCGTAGCACTTCAACATAGTTAGAAGAAATCACAAACTTGAAACTGAAGTGTTAAGTTATGGAAATAAAAGGAAGATTTAACCAATCCAATTAATAACTTAACCGGATTATCCTTTCCAGTGTAGCAGCAACGTTTCCTTTTCTGGCTACATGTTATGTGGCATCAAAGCTATCTCAAAGTTCCATACACCAAAAATGTAATGTGGTGAATTCCTTTCTCAGCTATGCAGAGCTCTCTGCATGCTTCCCAACTTCACACCGGCCTGTCCCAGTTCAGCCATTGAGCTTTAAAGGCAAACCTTCCCTCCCGCCCCCACTTTAAAGCCAACACTTGCCTCAGGGATTCTGCCGGGCAGGGCTTCACAAAGTCTCCATGGCCTCCCTTCTGAATGGGAAAGGTTGAATGTATTTTGTTCCGCCCCATGTCCCATGTAGTAAGCCTCAGGGTGGGGGGTGCGGAAGGGAAGGCCTCACGTCTAGTTCTGTAAATACATTGAAAGTGGCACCTGAAGAGCATGGTCAACATAAGGTATGAAGTCATTGAAATCCCTGACTGAAGTGTGTATACCACTGGAGTCTCTCTAAGGTCAGTTATTTGGTAACATGAATTTAAGTTGAGTACTTTTCTTTTCAACCCTGGTTAACTGTGATCCAGCGGAAGCGGCGTAATATTTTATACTTTCACAATATCATCTAATAAACCGTGAACCAAACTACAATACAAATCTATTATAACCAAAGAGTTCAGGCCCATAGAAACTCTACAATCACTTACAAAACTTTGAGGTCCTCCGATAGATCTTTATAGTAGCTAATAGGGACTCAGATAATTAGAGACGGATGCAATTTCCTCATGAGGACCTATAATGAAGAAAATGCCTAACCAACATCAGTCTAACAATAACATGTCAAAAGGGAAACACTCGTCAATAAGGAGAATCTTGGTATTTTATCCAGGTACTTTATCTAAACTTCAAATATGAATGGTCAATACACAAAAATGCATTAGAACATCAGTACTTTGGTTAATTCAATGAATACAGGTAAAATCACAATAAAATGCTATATAGGTAAAATGCACCACAAATCAATTACTGGCGTAAGGAGAGAGAGAGAGAGAGAGAGAGAGAAAGATACACATTGCAAATTCAGAATGCAGTTCGAGATTTCAGACGAACCTAGATCAACTGAACTAATGCACAGCTTGCAAAAGTCTGTAAATAGGCAATCCCTCAATTGGAAAGGTATGGCCTATGCAACACCATCAACCGATGTGCAAAGAGATAATCAGGATAGTTCAGTTCAGGGGAATCAAGGTTTAGACCGACAGCATGTCACGTCCAGAAATGCAGAGAAGATAATCAGCCAGCCAGCAGCAGCAATGGCAGTTCTCGCAAAGACGGGAAGAGCCAGACCAGAATTTGTTTCTTTTCACAGAGTAATTAATTATACCTCGAACTGTTTCAAATTCAAACCCTCCATTGTATCTTCACCGGTTTACACATTTCCACTGGTTAGGATCCATGGTGTGATTGTGATATGATCATTCTCCAGTCCAAATCATCCAGAACTCTGACAAACCTCCTTTGTTTCCTTTATACAATGTTAAACTACCTCGGAAATAGGAAGCACGTTGAAACTCGAAGCACGTTATAACTTGTACATCTGCGCTCTCACTTCCATGTTCGTTTGCAACAAAATTGTCACTATCATTCATAGAAAGAATACTTTATCATAGAAAGAAACTTAAGCAATAGAAAAACAAATAAATCAGCATTGTAGAACAAATAAGACATCATACGTTTTATGAGACCTACGTTAGTAAAAGAAAATGATACACTTGTCAGGGCTGCTTCCAAGGCATACATGGGAAAACCACAAAATCTTCATTTTAAAAGAATAGACATAGCATTATTTAATTTGTATGAAGACATGGTGAATACATAGAAACAATATAAGAAAACATTAATTTAAAATGAACTTACAGGCATTTTATCTAAATGCGATTGTCTAAAGGCATAAACGATCACTTTCCTAATGATTTTCATGTTTCTGAAAATAAGCACAAACAAAAATCATTCTACTTTAAACATTTCTCATTATTGCAATTTTATAATACTATTTGGCATTTTACTTTTGCACTATGTTCTTTAATACATTTTGCAAGTCTCTCTCATAACAAAATCATCTCTCATTTCTCCAGCTTGTTTCTCTTCTGCATTCTTTTCATCGCAGGTTTAAGAAACTCTGAATGTTTTAAATCACTTTTGCACATTTTACGTTGTGCTTTTTCTGAAAACCTTCGCACGTTTTAGTTCATCACACGATTAGTAAGTATTTATTAATATTAGTTCACACTGGATGAGCAGACTTGATCAAGCAAGAATTTCACTAATCATGCTCTATCAATCCCCCATCTGATGGCTAATCAAGCCATCACAAAATTCACATAATTGGATTACGATCTGATTATTCCCAGAATGCACTTGTTTTCATCTGTTTAAGCCTAATGCCTTCCATATCCCCTAATACCTCCTAATAAGCACCCCTTTTGTCTTCCATCTCTATTTTGTCTCTTTTCCTTTTTCGTGCTCTTCGTTTTGTCTCTTCTACTTTACATTTAAAAAATCTATATATCCGCACTATAATTAGTATAGCAGCAGCGATAGCAAATATGGGTGTTAATATCCGTCCTTACAAGCTGTTACTTAGTGCTGTAAACCAGTTACTTACCGAGGAAAAACCCTTACCACGTTTCTCCCATGCACCATCAACCTTCAGTTCAGTCAAATCATTATGCAAAAGTGTAATGTTACTTGTATATCCCTCCAAGTCTCGACTTTTGTCAGGGATATAAGTGCAACATTGTTGAATCTTTAGCATACTACAGACTCCGCTCTCTTTTGCCAATAATACATCAAGGGCAAGTCTATTTTGCAAAACCATTGATCTCATAGCAACCATTTCAGTATCAATCATTAGGAATCCACCAGCAGTATCTGTTGATAAACGATCAACCACTGTAGATAATTTTCTAATTTTATGCGAGTTCAAAATTACTCCTACTGAAGGTATCGGTGCACCAAATATATCCCCCACAATTTCTGCAGCGCTTATTCCCCTTTTAATCTGTTAGTTTCTTTTCACTGGTTCCATGATTTTCATTCACATGATATATTTTAGGGAAAACTATTCCCACATAACAGCATCCATACCAATGTTCTGGCAATCTATAAAAAAACATTTCTACCACACACATAATACACTCCAGGATAGCCTGGATCAGTTCCACCTTTTAATCCCAAACCTCCCGAATTAGGAAGGTATGTTCACTTTCACTGGAACCAGCAAAATAATTGTTATATTCAGTCTTTTTTCTTAGTAAGCAAAGCTTCCCCTTATAATGCCAATCTAGAATCATTGAAGCATAAGTTTCTCTTAGTTTGTAATCACCCTCCTTGTGAGCTCATGGAGGTACTTTAGGTTTCTGTTCTACAGATTTCTTTTTAATCTCTTGTCGATCCTCTACAGTATTTATAAATTCTATTTCTACTCTATATGTAAACTAAAAGTTAAATTATTTCTATGCGCATATACAGTATCAATAGGCTTAGTGGTGTGAAAGAAATCCCCCATGCTCTCTGCATCCCTTGCACTAAACACTATATTCATATTCTTCTGAATCCAAACTTCTGAAAAAACCAAATCATAGTTTGAGTAAAAGTATTGAAACTGCTCCTTGCCATAGAACAAACTTGTTAGTACACTACATGTAATTGCATATGTTAAAGGAAGGTGATAAGTCACTCCTTCTGACACAGACAATGGTAGTTGCATGCACACATAACAATCTCATGCATCCATAGTGTCTACATATTCATATAGTAGTTTAGTAAAAACATTTAACGAGAAATCATTAATAAATTTGTCTTGGTGTAGGTCACTTCCTGTTAGTTTGTTAATATTTGTCTCTGTACCTATATATTTAAGGACTCTTGCTACCTCTGTTATTGTATTTAGATAATCATTAGTAGGTTTTACTGGATACATAAAATAAGGCACTATTAGTACTAACACCAACCAAACAAACAATGTTATAAGCACACATATAAAGCAAGCATTAAGAAACTTTCGCCTATTTGTTTTAGTTTTGATTACCAGTCTCATCAAAAATGTAGTCCAAATGTAATCTTATTTTTCAATTAGCTTAGTGTATCACAAACTAGCAAGGTTTGTGTATCACACGCTTTCCGAGCTTCCGGTAGCAGCCAAATTTTATTTCACCTCCACATATTTTTTTTTTTTCTGCTCCCCTTTCTGAAGCGCAGTTCATTTTAGGGTGGCTCATATGATGAGTTGCTTTTAGAACAGGACACCACAAATTCTTTTTCCCAGTCATTCGTTGCAGCCAAGTATGTCCATTCAGGGGCTGTGTACTTTTGACTTGGAAATGTGCTCTTTTTGTTCTGCATACTGTGTTTTCTTCTCCATCTGTATCGCTTTGTTCTGATTGATTAGAGACCTCTATTATAGCTGCTGGAATCTTTTCATTCAAAGTGTATTTTAACTGCTTAACTCCTCCAGGCCATTTGTCACCTTTTCTTGCTCGTTTTCAAGAATCGCTGTCTGTTTTACTTGATTCAAGACTCTGCTTAGTTGATTCCCTTTTTTCTCTTTCTTTGTCTTCTTCAGGGACCAACTTTTCTCCCACTTCAACAGTGACAGTGTTGTGAGACCCAGTAGCTTGTGCCCACTTTACTTGATTCTCAGTCTGTTCAGGCTCATTAGAACCGTTTGTTCACCTTCAACTGACTCTGTGCTTTCAAGTGGACATGGGACTTGACGTGTATGGCCAGCGTGTATCCAGTTAGGCAAACTACCACATTTAACAGCTGTTGTTGTCACCAGAATCACTTGATTTGGCCCACGCCAACGAGGTTGCAAGCAAGACTTTCTCACGTGTTTCTTCACGAGCACCCAGTCACCGGGGCTCAAGTTGTGTGCTTGTTCTTGATGGACAGTAGTTGCGACTTCTCCAACCTGGTGAGACACGGAACGCACTACTTCAGCCAATCCTTTACAATAATCGAGCACTAGATTGTTAGATATGTTCACAAGTTGATTTGCTGGGACTGTTGGCTGTCTCATAGCCCTTCCCATAATCATCTCATGAGGTGACAGTCCGGTTCTTCTGTCTGGGATACTTCTCAAGCTCATCAGTACCAATGGTAATGCATCAGGCCATTTCAGTGTTGTAGATGCACAAATCATAGCCAATCTTGTTTTGATTGTGCCGTTTATCTGCTCAACGACACCAGATGCCTCGGGTCGATACGCACAATGTAATTTTTGCTCAATTCGTAGGGCAGCACAAATCATTCGAATCACTTCATTATTAAAATGTGTCCCTCTATCTGATTTCTAATGAGACTGGAAATCCGAACCTTGGGGATAATCTCTCCAAGCAGTAATTTAGCAACAGGCTGTCATTATGTCTTGTTGGGTACGCTTCAACCCAGCGTGAAAACAGACACACAATCACAAGAACATGCTTAAGTCCATTGCAAGGAGGCATATTTATGAAATCCAATTGCATGGGCGTAAATGGACCTGCCGCTTTTCCAATTTGACCCAAACTAACAACTGTCTTTCTTCCTGCATTTTGCTTTTGACATGTGACGCATCTTTGGCACAGACTCTCTGCAATAACTCTAAACTTGGGGTTAAACCATGTTTGTCTAAACAGTCTTATCATGGCATCTCTGCCTACATGAGTTGGACCATGACAAACTCTTGCCATTTGTGATAGCAAACTGTCCGGCAATACAGGTCTTCCATCTGTGTAAACCCACACTTCATCATCTGTTCTGCGTGTACATCCTGCTTTTATCCACCTTTCTCTTTCTGCTTCGGTAACTGCATCTTGTAATTTTCTAATTTCTTCCCACGTTCCAACAGTTGAGAACATTAGTGTGCATTCTGCTTGATCAAATCGTTCTTTCAAATGTTCGCCATTAATTGTATAAGAATTATGAGCACAAAAACGCACAATTTCGTCGGCATACCTGTTACCAACGGTGACATAGTCACAACCAGATTTATGTGCTGGACATTTGACCACCCCAATTTGGGTTGGCAATTGTAGTGCCATAAATAGGTTCTTTACACACACTCTGTTTCGTATGGGTGAACCCAAAGAGGTCAAAAACCCACGTTGAGACCAGAACTGCCCAAAGTCATGTACCACCCCAAAACCATATTGACTATCCGTAGATATGGTTACTCGCATTTGCTTTGCAATACAACATGCTCTTGTCAATGCAATCAATTCTGCCACTTGTGCTGAACTCACTCCTTTCAACCATGATGCCTCAATAACACTCATCACTGTACAAATCGCATAAGCAGCTCGCAAGGTACCTTTAGAATCTCTCAAGCATGATCCATTGACCAACATCACATAATCAGATTCAGGTAAGGGAGTATCTTGTATATCAGGTCTTGGGTTTTGTACACAGTCCAGTCACATCCAGACAATCATGATCTGCCTCATCCACCACCACTTCACAATTGGGAATTTGCAACAAGGTAGCTGGATTCAAACTTGTGCATCTTATCGCGGACACATTTTCTGCACCCAAAATCACTTGCTCATATTTTGTCAACCGACTGCTTGTAAGATGCTGTGTGCGAGTTCGTGTTAACAAAATCTCAACTGAATGTGGCACATATACTTTCAATGGATGACCCATCACAATCGTTTCACTCTCTTCCAAACTCATACTTGTAGCAGCTACCGCTTTCAAACAGCCAGGTAATGCTTCAGCCACAGGATCTAACGTGGCAGAAAAAATGCCACTGTTCTGCGTGCTGTTCCATGCATTTGCATCAGAACTGAGAGTGCACAACCCTCGCGTTTGCTGCGAAACAGTGCAAAATACTTATTGAAGTCTGGCTTCCCAAATGCGGGTGCTCGATATAAACTGTCTCGTAGTTCAAGAAATGCTTTCATGCATTCATCATCAAGATGCACAGGGTCTGACACGTGTTTGTGTGTTAACCTCTGTAATGGCTTTGCTATCAGTGACAAATTTACAATCCACTGCCTGCAATATCCAACCATTTCCAAGAACATTCGAACTTCTTTCTGTGTACTCGGCGAATTCATTTGCAAAATAGCATTGATCCGATCTTGAGACACTTTCCTGATTC
Organism: Calotriton arnoldi; assembly: GCA_963921515.1. Lineage (NCBI taxonomy): Eukaryota > Metazoa > Chordata > Amphibia > Caudata > Salamandridae > Calotriton > Calotriton arnoldi. Next base: position 197,766 of record CAWUFW010001577.1, read on the forward strand.
CTTTCTCAATGTTGTGACCCAAGTAAAGAACTTCTTTTTTGCAAAATTGTAATTTTGCTGTTGACACTTTATGCCCACCTACTGCCAAATGGTTCAGTAGAGCAATTGTATCAGCAACACAGGCTTTTTTTCGTTCCCGGCGCAACCAGCAAGTCATCTATGTATTGCACTAATACTGAATTATTAGGCATTACCAATGACTCCAAACATTTCTTCAATATCTGATTGAAGGGCTTTCTGTTATACCCTTGAGGAACTCGGCACCATGCCAAGACACGGTTTCCGAAACGGAACGCAAATAAATATTGACTATCCGGATGCAAAGGTATTGAGAAAAAAGCTTGACACAGATCAATCACTGAAAACCATTCTGCTTCACAAGGGATTTGATTAAAAAATCACAGCTGGATTTGGCACGATTCGACAATAAGGTATTACAATCTGATTAATTGTCCTAAAAAATCCTGCACTATTCTATATTTCCCATTAGGTTTGCGAATTCCCATAATAGGTGAATTGCATGGACTGCCTAGAATCTCTTTTAAAATACCTTGTTTGATTAGCATTTCAATCACAGGTGTTACTCCTGCAATTGTTTCAGTACTCATTTTGTAAGGTGGTGTTCTCAGAAACTCTGCATTTGGCTTTACGGTAATCTGAATCCGAGCTACTCCTTTCATCAAGCCAATGTCTTTCCCTGAAAAATCCCACACATCAGATAGCACCGTATCTCTCAACTCAACTGGTAAATCATTTGCAGTAAATAAAGGGTATAAATCATTCACTTCTGTTCCCTGTCGTGCCATTTTACACACTGTCTTCATCTTTTGTATGAAATGCTATTCCATCTGGTGTACAGTAAATGGAACAGTTCATTTTGCAAAGCAAGTCCCTTCCTAAAAGGTTAACTGGACTCGTATCACACACCACAAACTTATGTAAATCCTGAAATCCTCCTATCTGTACCTTCATTGGTCTAGTCACTGGGGTCTTTATCAATTGATTCAAAACTCCTACAACTTGAATACTCTCTCCAGAGAGAGGTATGTTAGGAATTTCCACAGTTCACACAGTGGAACGGGTAGCACCAGTATCTATGAGAAACGTAATTGTGTTTCCATCAACCTCGCCATCCATATAAGGACCGCCCTGATTTACTTCTAATGATGCACAAAGCACACACTCTTCCTCCCCCCTCAAGCCCCTGATTGAGATGTATCGGAATTATTTTCATCCAACTGCAACAAATATTGTGAAGACACCTGCACATTTGAATTTAACTGATCATTTGTATGGAAACCCATATTCACATTGTATCTCTGTACTTGACCATTCACATTTTGCATAGAAGCTTGGGGTATTTGCTGACTTTGTCCTCTACCAACTGACATCTGTTGATTCTGATTTTGTCAATCCATTTGCATCTGATTCATTCCATTTACCCCCACATCTACCCGCCATCTTGACGGCGTCGACCGGTTTACAAAGATCGCCACATGCGGCCGGTCTATGTCTTGATGTCGCCAGCCCGTCTTTTGCACCTTGTTGACCCCCCCCCCTTCGGGACATCCTCCATCTCGGCGGTGGCGATCATATTCGGGATCACCGCATGCAGCCTGGTATCTGTCTTGGACCGGCAGCCGAATTTTGCGCCTTAAGGTGGACTCTTCCATCTAGAACATCGCAGACATCTTATCGGTGGGGATGGTTTGGTACGTGACAGCCATTTTGTCTCCTTCTACTGTCCCTCACCGCAGCCTGATCACGCCAACTCTGTGAGTGTGGCCGGCCCCTGGTGCTGCGCTGCCGTGACCCCGACCAGTTCAAGACTCTGCCTACATGACATGATAGGGACCCTGATATTAACCTTTTTTTAATAGCAGGTATTGCGGGACCCTTTTGAATTAATTCCTACTACAGCCTCATTCCCCATCCCCCACCACCCTTTTGTTCACCGTTTTCCTACATTTATTTTACCGCTTCAATACTATTGTTCTTTTATATATTAGCCATCACTGGCTAACTCTTTGCTGCTGTTTTTGTATTCCACCCTTTCCTATTTATTTGATCTACGCATATGTAACTAATGTAACTTTCTTGTTCCACCCCTATGTAAAGCGCTCTGATACCTCCGGGTCTAGCCAGCGCTATATAAAACTCTACAAATAAATAAATCTACAATTTGTGAATCACCTATATTTGCTCGTATAGTCTTACACTCACGCCTCCAATGTCCAAACTTGCCGCACGCATGACAAGGAAACTTCTTTTTCATATCCTCTGTTACCACCTCCTCGTCCTTTGTGTCACAGTATTTCCATTCAACACTACACCTCTCATTCCAGTAGTAGTCTGACCAGTTCCCTGATAAGCCTCTGTAAAATTCATATTCAGAAATCCCCCTTTCTTTGCTGCTTTCACCTGAGCCAACATCAATTTGTCTATACCATTCCACTGGTTTTTCTCTCAACCTGTGGAAATCATTTGTAAAAGATAATATATCTTGTCTCGACCACGGAACATGAACAAACCCACCTCTGGGTACTTCTCTCATGGGACAGATCATTGCTTCAGCTGTTTCAGTTTTTGTTTCTCTCACAGGATACAGTGGTAAAGTCTCTGTAGTCACTGTTGTATCATCCTTCTTTTTGCCCATCTGCCTTCCCATCGATCTATTTGACGCCAATGCTTTAGAGTGTTTATTAAGTCTTTGATCTGCAAACGCTTTCCTGAAACGTTCAAGGTCTCAAAATCTTTGTCCCTAAAGTCTAATCTGTCTTTTGTAAAACCTTGGACTTTTCTATGTCAACTCCATATGTTTGTGCAACTTCAGCAAACTTCTCATGTAAACTCCTCGCTCTCCGTGTAATGTTTTTGCACATGAAAAGCAATTCTTCATCCCTATAAATTTGATCAATCTTTCTGGACTAATTGTTCCCAAAATCATTTCATCTAAATCCGCTTTTAATCTACTCACATCTATGTTTGAACTATCATTCTGTAAGCTACAACCAGGCGCTATTTCTCTGACCCACTCATCAAGTTCTTCTGGAGAAGGACCTAATGATCTCTGAATACCTTCACCAGTTCCACTTGATTTTGACCCATCTGATATAGGTGTCGATCTTCTCTCAATCTGCAATGTCCTCCTTGAATCCATGTACGCACCTCTTTTTGGGGTCTCCACTGATTTTTCTGAAATATTAATTAATGGTTTTAACTCTTCTCACGTAACTGCACTCACATTTGCTCCACTATTCTCAATCGATCCTCAATAATCCATATTGTTTTTCAAAATTATATGATCTCCATTCATGTTTCTATTTGGTATTGTCAAAGCCTGTACTCGTGAAACTCCTTGTCCATCATTGTATAATGGAACAGTAGGACCAATAGTCACTGGGACAGACAAAGCATCTGCGTTCATTGGTGTCATTATTCGTGATAACTCTTCTCTAACTGGTATCCGATTCTGTCGTAAGGGTGTTTTTTCCTTTGTCGTTTCTACATGTACTAATGGAGCACTTGGCAAGCAATTTGTCTCCACTAGATTCTGTTCCTCATGATAAGACGGAGGTCTATTCATCAGTAATTCATTTAAAAATTCATCATCTGTCATCAACCCCCTCAGCAAATTCAGTATTTATCGATGTTTGTTCTTCAAAATTTTTCTTCTTCTTTTCTTTACATGTCTCTCTCTCATTAGTCTCAGCTATCATAACCAGCAACATTTGCGTTCCTTCTGCTATATCTCTACTCCACATTTTCTTTTGAGCATCCCACTTCACTTCGGAATATCTACTCCTGGTGTTCCTATATCTAGTCTGATACTTACCTCTTTCTCTTTTGTATGCCTCATGTTCCCATTCTTCGAGAGCGTCATACTGCATAGGACTAGGTCTCAGATTGTTCATCTGGTATCTTACATTTTCTAAAAAAGCTAGTATTAAAGGTCCCATTTTCTGGAAATGCTAAGTTACCATCTCGCTCAGTATATCTCATCCAATTCTCTAACCTCTTACATGTATGATAACCCTTTTCTAGTGACATGTATGAAGCAGTCGTTCCTTTGGGATATACAGGAACTCCCTCTCTAATGGGTATAGGTTCATCCTTTCTAAACTAGGTTTTCAACATTTTTAATAACTTCATGATTCTCGAATTACAAAAAGAACTCTATATACAAAACTTCAACAAATCCTTCCTGTGTTATGATTCTCTGCTACCAATCGAAAATGTTATCACGCTGTCCAATCCCAGCGCGGTTCACACTAATCAACCAATACTAGCGCAACACCTAGTGACTATTTCTCAGCAATCAACCAATACCAGCGCTGCACTTTGTGACGTCAGTTTGACTCCTTCGGCTTACCATCCCTTTACAAAATCAGTGTCAGCGTCTTTACGAAGTCTTTAACAAGATATACCACATGAAACAACTTGCCTGCTCCACTAAAGAAATGATAGATTCATACGCTCTGAGAATTCTTTTACTTCTAGCAAAATCTCGACCAGCGCGATTTTACCCTCACTCAAGTGAAAACTCACGGCACTTCTCCAGATGCGAGTTTCTGAAGTGACCTAAATAAGCCTCACTATTCACACATCAAGATTCCCTATGCAAGTATCGAGAATACGACCATTGCTCTGCACTGCATCAACAGCAGACAACACACTAAGACTGCCCTTAGGCCCTTAGGCTTTATCCCGGGATCTTAGGCCAACGACTGACCCGTTACTTCCATTAAGGTCAACGACGGACCACAACATGAAACCTAAAGGTACGAATGTCTATAAATCTGGCAATATCTTTAACTCTGTCTCATAATTTACCTAGTATATTTAGTTAAACTAACCATCCGATACGCTACCAGAAAACTGATCCAGCGGAAGCGGCATAATATTTTATACTTTCACAATATCATCTAATAAACCATGAACCAAACTACAATACAAATCTATTATAACCAAAGAGTTCGGGCCCATAGAAACTCTACAATCACTTACAAAACTTTGGGGTCCTCCGATAGATCTTTATAGGAGCTAATAGGGACTCAGATAATTAGAGACGGATGCAATTTCCTCATGAGGACCTATAATGAAGAAAATGCGTAACCAACATCAGTTTAACAATAACATGTCAAAAGACAAACACTCGTCAAAAAGGAGAAACTCGGTATTTTATCAAGGTACTGTATCTAAACTTCAAATATGAATGGTCCATACACAACAATATATTAGAACATCAGTACTTTGGTTAATTCAATGAATACAGGTAAAATCACAATAAAATGCAATATAGGTAAAATGCATCACAAATCAATTACTGGCGTATGGAGAGAGAGAGAGAGAAAAAGATACACATTGCAAATTCAGATTGCAATTCGAGATTTCATACGAACCTAGATCAAATGAACTAATGCACAGCGTGCAAAAGTCTGTAAATGGGCAACCCCTCAATTGGAAAGGTATGGCCTATGCAACACCATCAACCGATGTGCAAAGAGATAATCAGGATAGTTCAGTTCAGGGGAATCAAGGTTTAGACCGACAGCATGTCACGTCCAGAAATGCAGAGAAGATAATCAGCCAGCCGGCAGCAGCAATGGCAGTTCTCGCAAAGACGGGAAGAGCCAGACCAGAATTTGTTTCTTTTCACAGAGTAATTATACCTCGAACTGTTTCAAATTCAAACCCTCCATTGTATCTTCTTCACCGGTTTACACATTTCCACTGGTTAGGATCCATGGTGTGATTGTGATATGATCATTCTCCAGTCCAAATCATCCGGAACTCTGACAAACCTCCTTTGTTTCCTTTATACAATGTTAAACTACCTCGGAAATAGGAAGCACGTTGAAACTCGAAGCACGTTATAACTTATACATCTGCGCTCTCACTTCCATGTTCGTTTGCAACAAAATTGTCACTATCATTCATAGAAAGAATACTTTATCAAGCTCAACATGGTGCCACAGGAAAAAGCTCATCCTAGTCCCTCAAGTCCTTATGCCCAGATTAACACTGTAGGAACACCAGAAACCCCAAGTCTTGAAACTAACAGGGTGTTACAGGAAGCTTCTACCAGTCCCATGAGCAAGTGCCCCAGTGACCAGACTTTGAAAGATTTATCTTTGGAGCCTGAAACCCAGGGAAGTACCCTAGTTAGACAACATGAAACAAACAAATTGAGGATACTATCCTGGAATGTTGCAGGCCTTAAGAGTAAACTGAGCTGTCCTGACTGGGGGGATTTTGTAGACTTATTTGACATATGCATGTTCCAGGAAACATGGGCAACGGAGGAGACATCGCGTACGGGGTTTGCAGCATTCAAAATAGCTGCCTCTTCAAGGGGAAAGGGAAGGCCCTTTGGAGGGTTGTGTATCTGGGTAGGTTCTCATCTAGGCTGCACGGCCACTCAACTGGAGTCCCTTTCTGAAGGTATCCTGTGTATCATGCTCACCTTTTCACCAAATCTCAAAATAGCCCTGGTTAACCTCTATTCCTGGCCTGTGAGGGCTAGCCAAGAATCCCTGACTCTAGACCAATTAGACTGTCTAATCCCTAGATTTACCAAAAATGTCTCGGTAGTCACAGGGGGTGACTTTAACTATCGATTTGAGCCAACAAAAGATTTTAATGATACACCACCCACTGAGGAGGACATGCTTTGCGCCATCCCTGAGTCGAACATCTCTCCAATCGGGGCATGGACACTGTTGGCTCTTCAGATTAAGTCGTTCACCCTGAACAACTCCTTAAGAGCCTGCAACGGCCGAACCAGATCTGACTGTCCTGGAAACACACCTTTAATAGAGTCGGCCACTCTTCTATCATAGACTACATCCTGGTCGAAACTAGGATGTGGGATAGGGTTGTTGATTTCGCTGTCTTGCTACGGCATGGCAGCGATCACAACGCTTTAACTTTGGAGCTGCAGTTGTCGTACGCAGGGGGAAATCTTGGTCCTTCCACATCGACAAATGAGAGACTATCACTCCAATGGCAGGCGGAAAGTAAGATGGGTGTGGCTTGAACAATCTCCTGAAAGAATGGCCGCCCTATACGAATCCATCATACCAACCCTTTTGGAACTAGTAAAGATCTTAACTGTGGAAGTTGCCAAGATGCATGAGGCACTGACTGCTAAACTGGTGGATATATTCTGGCCAGTGGGCACCCGGGGGGTTTGGGGGAGGGGGGCAAAGGCAAAGCGGTCCTGGTTCAACGGCAGCTGTCGGGAGGCAACGAGGGCCCTGATAGAGGCCATAAAATCCAAGAGTCAAATCCAAATCAAAATAGCAAGGGCTTCCTATAAAGACACCATTGTGCTCGCCAAAAAACCATGGGAAATGGACCAATGGGCATCCCTGAAACGGGCTCTAGCGGTTAAGGATATGAAAGCCTTCTGAAACATCGCAAGTACAGGCAATAGCAATGGAAAGGCAGCTCTAGAGCCCAATATAGCGGCTGATAGTTAGAAAGAGTACTTCCAGGCCCTCTACACCCCGCTGGGGGCTGAGGTTAGCACCCAGACCCTAGCAATCCAGCCACCACAAAATCCCCACACAGAGACCCCTGAGTTGACCCTGACAGAAGTTACTAGTGCCGTAAGAAAAATAGCCCCCGGTAAAGCCCCAGGATTGGACAAGATACCTGGGGATCTTTTCCGTTGCAAGCCTAATATCTGGGGGCCATACCTGTGGGTCATTTAATGCTATATTACAAGGGATGGCATTCCCTGCAACCTGGGCTGGAGCCGAGATTCTTCCAGTGTATAAAAAAGGGTCCCCACTACTGCCCATCAACTATAGATCAATCAGTCTGATTGCCGTAACACAAAAAATCTTTGCTGGGACCCTATTGGATCGCCTACAGACCTGGCTGGAGGAACACAGTCATGAGTCCACTCCAAGCTGGCTTCAGGGAAAAAACATCCACCATCGACCAAATATTTAGGTCCAACTCCTCTATTGGAAAGGGGTGCATTTGGAAGGTGAGAGCCTATATTTGGTCTTTGTGGATCTCAAAAGTGCTTTTGTTCTGGTGCCAAGAGTTGCCCTCTGGGTGGTATTAAGCTAAGTGAATTATGATGTCCCAAATACGGATGATATTATTTGTTCAATGATGAATGAGAAATCCGTACCTTTTAGGAAGGGCGCGAAGGACTGAAGGAGAATTAGTTGGTCCACACGTCTCATTTAAACTTCCATATTTACATATGTATTCCTTGATTTGGGTAGGTCACAAAGTTACTGTGTGTGTACCTGTTAATATATGCAAATATTAACAGGGACACCATAATTCATTGGGGCATATGTATTATCATGTTTCAGACCCCAGTGTACTTTTCGAATGAACGCCCAGGAATTTTAAAAAGCAGCATTACCTAACAGTCAATGAATATATACAGAAATAGGTGACTATGATACTTTTTAACTTTTTTCTTCGTCACTCTCGATTCACTTAATCAGCTGTTGCATGTCACACAATGTAAAACCAGCTTTTTTGCATGCTCTTTATAGGAACAGGTTTCTTCCCAAAAAAGTTTCCTAAAGCACCGATATGAAATGCAAAGCGATGCAGCACTGGGAGGTGTTCTATACACAAAGCATGTCATGATGCATTCTTTTTTTTTTTAACTACATATTCTATAATTAGAATATGGTTTTAAATGCACTGACTCTGAATGTCTCTAATCTGAATTGATCCCTTTAAACACACTGAACATTAGTATCTAGAACGACTTATGTTTAAACGTTTTAATCCAATAAATAAATCCTCTCAGGACAAATAATTGACGTGCTTGAAAATGTTTTGGAGACTATTCCATTATATGTTCAATGCAGAGAGTTGAGACGGTTTCCTGACGAAGGCAACCTGCCGAAACGCGCGTAGTTCCCATCTACCGCCAACCCTCCTTTCTGTCCATGAACCATCTGGACCCTGTTCCTAATATATGTGACAAAGCGTTGTACCATATATACAATTTTACTGTATTGTATGACCTTTTTAATAACATGATCATGATTCATGTCATAAATTGTTTGATGCATTAACGACTCAATGGAAATATTTTTGATACTCAAAAAATGATAAATATCATGAAAATAAAAAGATTTTTGATCATATATATGCACAATGTTATTTGATTGACTATATGTTGTCCTGATAGATTAATGGTCTTTTAAACGTATACTTGCATCTAGCTTGTTTTTTCTCCCCTCCAATACTTTGATGCTTCTTTATATAACTGCATAATTATTGTATTTTTATTTTTGTATATACCGCTCTCCTATTATACAGACAAGTGACTACTTTTTGGGGTTCCTATGCTACTACGTAGATGTGCTAAATGATTGATTTTGATTGTTCTCATCTTTTGGCTTTGTAGCCTCCTTGCACCTTAGCTGAATTAACTGCCAGCAGTGCCCATTGTCATCAATGTGCCACATCAGAATACTCACACTTTTGATTATTTATGTCTGCCCCGCTTGCACTTAATGCTGTTGTAGTTTGGGATAATAGATTGGTTATTTAATGTTGAAGTTTTTTCTGGTTAAGTGTGCGAATGGTTATCGTAGCATTGCAATATTCTGCTCCTTTTAGACTGAGGCAGTGAGTACACAGGAACATGGCTTACTTCCTGGCATAATCTTGATACTGTTGGATCTTGGCTATACTCGCAAGCAGATGGGTAACAAGTGGTGTGTTTTACTGCTGGACATAGTTTAACATAGCAGAATTATGTTTCTGAGCAACGTCACCATCCATCCTAATTCCCTGCTCCACTTCACCATTACTACCATTTTATTGACTTCTTTCACCAGCCCTTTCTGCCATGGTGAAAGGCAATGAACGTGGCTCTAGAGCGCCTATGTCATGATGTTACTACATCTCCTGCATGCATTGGTCAGGTGCTGCCTACTTACCCTTCCCTCCCGCTAATACTTCACTGGCAATATGATCTTTGTCCTTTCACCACAAGTGCTTATTCTTTTCTTAAGGTAGAGCATGTAACCTCATGCTTATCCATTAGAATCTCCGAAGCAGTGGTTTACAGTGTAGAAGACAGTAAGGTTCCTCTAGCACACTTTGGGGAAAGGTTTGTGCAAACTACCACCTTTTTACTGTCAGTGAATTGTGTCAAGACTGATTCCTTGCATTCTACTTGCTGTAGTACACGTTACTTGAGATTTGCTGTGGAGGTGTTGATGAAGAGCATCGCTCATCTACAGCTTTGATTTGTGATTGGAAGATGTTCCAAAGGATGTGTGATCTGTTATAAGAAGGGTGTGGCGCTTCCTTACAAACTGGATTAAAAACCTGCATAAAAATCTACAGAAAACTAGAAGTCTTATATTCACTATTAGTATTACTATTTTTATCAAGTTTACCTATTAAATCCACTACGACATCTTACCTGAGGCAGCAATCCTTTAGAGGATTATGGCATACACATTGTGCAGCAAAGCAACATGTTGTAGGACACCATGCTCCGTGCATGGCTGGGTGTCCTCACGGTCTAGACCACTCCATTTGTTCTGTAAGGGCCTCAACATTATTTTTTGTTTGAATCTGTTTATTGAACTTTTTCATTTTTACAGTGCTACGACAATGCAAGTGATTAGCTTAATATACGTTGTAAGAATAATGACATATAATTTGGACAAGATGACGTGATAAACATGGTATGTCAATAATACAATTTGAGTTATAGTAGTGAGTAAGCTTTATCAAACCCATACAATAGGAGGAACACTAGTGCTAAGCTCTGAATTGGGGTACATGTCCAAGAGGTACATCTCTGTGCACTTACTGTGATGTTTGTGTGGCAACTCCTGCAATAAAAAAATAGCTGAGGCGGATCGCCAGGTGAATCCTAGGTGATTTTGGAAACGGATTCATGCATTTGATAGAAATATAACAAAAATTAATTCTGACAAAACAACATAAAATACCACATGGCATGGCGACCCACCAACACTCCTCACACCCTCCATCACTGAAAGATGCGTTAAATACCCAGTGATAATGACCTCCAAGTGTGTGCGCGAGGGGGGTTATGATGAACAAGTCAAATAGTCAACCAACAACCTCAGCCTATGTGTCCATGGCCCCTACCATAGTATCAGTGCTATCCTCTGACTCGTGTGAATGATTAGACTGCAAGTCAGATGAAATAGCATCCCAGTAAGTGGCAATAGGATATTTTCTCAGCCCAAACGTGTCTTCTCTATGCAGGGCCACACTTTTGGCTTGTGCCCAATTAAACATCGATCCCTCCCAAGCTGCAAACAGTGGGAGTTCAGAGGATTTCCATCTGCAGGTAATAAGATGCTTAGCCACCATGAAACCCAAATCTAGAAAGCGGGAAGTCACCTTAAATTTCTTGTGTCTACGAAACAACCCCAGGAGGCATATTTCCCACTTGTGCAGGTTCGGGCGCTCCGTGCAGGCAGATAAATGTGATGTGATGCTATTCCTATAGTTATGTATACTGGGGCAGGCCCAAAGCATATGTAGCAACTCAGTGGCTATGTGGGCAAGCTGCATCCTCTCTATGGTAATACCGATTTACTTTGGCAGGTGTGAGATAAGCCCTGTGCACTATGTAAAGCTGAATAAGTTTAAACCAAGGCGTTGCGCGGCACGTGCCATGGGCCCTCCAGCAAAGCGGCCCATTCTTTATCAGTACAGCAGCGTTTTCAGTCCGCTTCCCAGCGTTGTCTTAGAGTGAGGAGCTGTGGAATAGTCAGGTAGCACAGTGAATCAGCGAACCAACGTATGCGGCATCGCCCCTACCCATCACTTGTGAATACTGGACTGTGAGATGGATGGGCAGTTCGTTGGTCACGTCTCCCCACTGATTCCCTAGTGTGGCAGTCAGTCAGTGAGTTGTGAAATAAAAATGTACCCGGGGGCAGGCCATCCTCCTCCATCAATATCTTGTATGTTGCCAAGGTACAGTCTCTGTACAGGTCCCCCAGTGTGTGTAGGTCTGCAGCTTGTCATGCTCTCTGTTCAGTTGTCGAGTTGGGCCCACTAGTCCTAAGTGTACCCAGCGGTGCATAGGGGGATTATGTGTTTAGAGGTGCAGAGGCATCTACGATAGCAACGATATGCAACCCCTAGCAATAGAGAGTCGGGTACTCGCGTTTGCGTGCAAGGGTGAAATGGATGCAGAATAGCGGGCAAGCTCCAACTAGGTGAATATGTGACGGTGTCTTACAGGTGCAAACCCGCCAGCCATTTGGCAATCCATTGAATTTGAGCAGTGAGGTAGTACTGCTCGAAATGTGGAGCAGCCAAACGCCCCCCCCCGTTCATGGGTAAGCAGAGCTTTGCTAAAGCCACACTGAAACGTGACTTGTTCCAAATGAACTCTCGAAACAGTTGATCAAGCAAACGAAAGAACGTGACAGGGATGTTAACGGGAAGGTTGGTTAAAAAAATATAGAAGGTGGGGTAAAACCACTATTTTTTATAACGCCACCCTCCCCGCTACCGCCAGTGTGCGCCAGAAGACCATGTGAGCATGCAGTGATTTTACTGTACGAGTGACATTACCATCAAAAAGATTAGACGTTAAATGGTACACCTGCACCCACCCCCAACCCTCCAAGTGTTTGTTGCTGGCAGTCCAATTGCGCCCCGTCGAGAACAAAGCCTGGATTGGGAACATCCGAGCAAAAAGGAAATGGGCAAGAATTTGTCCAATTTACTCGCAGCCCGGAAATGGGCGCAAAGTGGGCCAGAGTTGAAGCGATCGTGGCATGAATGTTGTGTGTATCCCTGATATAGAACAGCATATCGTCTGCATATAAAGCTATCTCATGAGTCCCATCGCCTAGAGGGATGCCTCCGTGCGCCCCCTCAGTTCGCATTGCCAACGGTAGTTGTTCAATCACCAGGGAAAACAATAGAGGCAATAGCTGTCTCGTCCACCGGTATATGGGAATGGCTCTTCAGAGAAGGGGTCCTGCCTTGACCCTGATTAGGGGGTTAGTGTATAATTATTTTGCTAATTGTAAAAAACAATGATCGATGCCGTATCGGGACAGCGTAGCAAAAGGTAATCCCTCTCCAAGGAGTCCTAAGACCAGGCATCTAGCACGAGTCCAGTTGTGACGGGTATAAGTCATAATTCTAAAGAAGTGGCGTAAGTTCAGGAAAGTATTGCGTGCAGGTACAAATCCATTTTGATCTGGGTGGACCAAGCATGGGACCAGGGGTGCTAGGCGTTCTGCAAGTATTTTCGCTTGGACCTTATAATCAGTGTTGAGCAGAGCTAATGGCCTGTAGGAGCCTAAGAGTACTGGGTCTTTGTTGGGCTTGGACAAAGATGACCGTTTCCTCTCTCTGGGAGGCAAAGAGACTGCCGATAGAACTGGCCTCCTTGGACATTGTCAACAAATGTGGGGCTAATTGAGGTGCATATGCCTTGCAGAGGTCTGCCGGCAAACCATCCGGTCCTATCGGCTATGGCATGCGTACGAGCAGAGTGTGCAGCATAATTAGGACAACGCAGCCTTTCTAATAGTGTAATGTGTTCGCATTGCACCTCCGCCAGCTCCCTTGTGACACTGGGATCATCAGCCACCTGGGTGTATGTTTCAACCTAGAAAGGTCCCTATTAATCAGTTGCCACATGTTTCCCTGTATGTCCAGACAGTGTCCCCGCAATGTCAACTTGAATGCATCCCATTCTGTAGTGGATGCCGTGTTAACATTGTTGTCAAAGTATTCCGTAATCATTGACCCAAGGGAGGCTCTGAATGAGAGATCTTCCATCAATGTAGGCTGCAAGTGTCAGGTAGCAATGGGAGGTGGGTCAACTGCCCCTTGAAGCTGCCAAATTTGGGGGTTGTGTTCAGAGTGAGTACGCCTTATATACTCCACGGGTGTAGCAGCAGGGAGCAACGGTGGCGTGCAAACTAATCCCATCAATCTGGACATGCAATTTGTGTGGTAAGGAATAGGAGTATACCATTGTATCCAGGTTCCGAGACCGCCATATGTCAACTAGCTGCTATTGTTGGAGCCAATCCATCAACATCTCTGCTTTGGAGGTTGCAGTTGTGCAGGGTAATGAGGGGAAGGAGCGATTGAGGGTGGTGTCTAGGACACTGTTAAAATCCCCCCCACCCCCTGATAAACCACCGCGTAGCGCTCCATTGGGACAGTGTGTTTGAAAGCGTGTGGAAAAAGGTGGTCTGATCAGAGTTTGGGGTAGAAATAGAACCCAAAAGACCGGAGCAGCCGTCTAAACTGCCCTTTAATATGACGTATCGGCCTTTCGGTTCAAATATTGTGTCTTCTGCTACAAATGGGTTCCCAGGCCTATTCCAGAGCAGCACTCCCCCAGGCATAAGTGAAATAATTAGTTGCAAATACCTCCCCACGCCAACACCTTTGCAGCTTGATGACTTCTGTATGTATGAGATGAGTATCCTGTAACAACGCAATATGCGTGGAGCGGCGCTTCAGGTAAGAGTAGACTGTGTTGCGGTGTGAAGGCGTGTACATAAGGGTTCTCAACATCCTGGGAGGAATGTCTGGCGGAAAGTGAGGCTGCGCAACTCGAGTTCTCAGATGAAACAAACTTGAGCGTTGTCTTCACTTTCTTAGTCAATGCTATGTATTAGAATAAAAATGTGTGGGCAAGCCTTATGAATTGCTGTTTCAAAGATATTGATCTGTCCAGTGGTTTCTGCCTGAGGTTCTATCACGATTGGCAGTGCATATGCCCATTCCGTGCCTAGATCAGGAGAAACGACACGTTTTGTTCCTCCAGGAAGGCCGTGGTGGTATTCTGAAGAAGGATCCTGTTCCAATATCGCATCTATTAGTAGGGAACATGAAGTGTAGTGCGCGCAAGGAAAAGTGCTTATTGGCTCGGTATTTAAATGACCAGGAAATGCTGGGTGAGCGTCTGTTATTCTGGACTCAAGACGTTCGTGGCAGCTCTGTGTTGTGGTTTTTCTAGAGAGACTGTTTTGGGCTAACCGGCTTGATCCGATTCATGAGTCTGAGATAAGTTGGGTCATTCGTTCAGTTGCAGGCTATTCTCTCGGTGGTCGTGGGACGTGGCGGCTCGCATGTGCGGCTGCTCCAGTTCGGACTGGCTAAATTGCTTGTTGTATTCGAGTGGGGTCTCTGGTTGTGGTAGTTTGGGACTCTTAACTCATTGCTTTCGTCAACTGACTTTGAATGGAAGATTTCCCAACTTGATTTAGATTAGCGCTGTGCTCTTGAACTGCTCTGAAAATCCAGCCCCGGCGCGTTAAGGGTGTTCCTTGAAATTCAGACCTCTATTCTAATGTTTAAATCTCATATCGTTCCCGCAAGTGTATTTTCTATGTTGTAAACCTGTGGGTGGGGGGTATTTACTTTCAAGTACTCGTTTGAGGTACACAACAATATGCCGTAAGTATATGGGGAGTATTATCGTCACATGTTAATAATATGTTTCTGTTTCATGCAAACTGTTGTGCTGTGGTTGCTTCAGACCCATGAGTCTAATGGGTCTCATCTGCCCCGAATTATTTGCAATAGCATGAATGTTGAATGTGTGGTGAATTCAAAGGTCCGAAATTTTATTGTGGCCATCTGGCTCTCTAGGATTAAGATACTCATTGGTGGTGAAAATCTGGTACTCTCCCAGTTGAGATTATTCACCTCCTCTGAGGTCTAAACACATATAAATTAGGCTTTAATGAGTGAAGAATGCATCACAACACATTTGTTCTCTTATTTTTAATTGCGTTCTTCGTCCACCTGCTATTATTTTTGTCCCTGGTGGTTATTTGTTTTCAGCATGGATTCATTTTGGATCTTCTACTGGATGTGTTTGGTAGGTTCTTTCCTGATGCAGGGACAGTTTAGTGTTGTGCTTATCTACATTTGCATAATCGTTATCTTCAATCAATAGCTAAAAGTTTGCCAAGCTTTGTGGCTTTTTCCTTCTAACTGGGACCCACTCTAGGAGACACCTTGGCACGGTTTGCATGTCCAGTTAAGTGTAAGGTGGCATGGTGGCTACTGGGAGCAATCTCCCTTGGTACTGAGGTCCACAGACATCCCAGTAGCTTCTTCAAGTGCCTCACATTTTTCTGGGGACCCTGTGAAATTAAGAGATTATTCTGATTCTCTTACAGTCCATTTTTATTCTTGCCCTTTGCAGTTCAATTAAGATAGAGTTATGGAGGCATACTTGGTTAGTTGCTTTACTGGTACTGCTCTGTCCTGGGCAACACCTCTAGTACAGACGTCTGATGTCTGTTTTGAAACCGGTTTGCATTTAGAAAGATGTTTGAATCTCCTTATTTGCAGTATTCTGCTCAGCAAGCTCTGTGCAATATTCAACAAGTTTGAATGGATGTTACTTGGTTTGGTATCTGAAACTACAGTTAATTATACTTAAACGACTCTTTTTATGTTTAAATTTCTTTATTAATTTTCCAGCATAGAAAAGGAAACAAAATAAAGTGGACAAGCTCATGACAAAGCATGAGGCATAGCTGAATCCATACTTGTCATCAAAGAAATGAACATTGTAACGAAATATCCCTGAAACTCCCCCCTCCAAAATCCTGTCCCCCCCCCTCCGGGACCATCCCCCTCCCTGGTATTGTGTGTGTGTGTGTGTGTCGGTGTGTGTGTGTGTGTGTGTGTGTCGGTGTGTGTGTGTCGGTGTGTGTGTGTCGGTGTGTGTGTGTGTGTCGGTGTGTGTGTGTGTGTCGGTGTGTGTGTCGGTCGTGGGTGTCGGTCGTCGTAAGAGTCACAGGTATTTTGGGGCATGTTAGTTCGCGAAATTCAGGGGTGAGTAAAGATATGAATGGTTTCCAAAGTTTCGGGAACGCGGACCCTGATTAGGGAGATACGTTCCATGCCCAATATATACCATATACGGTGTAACCATCCCACATGGGTAGGGAGCTTCCCAGACCCCCAAAGAGCCAATATATTCTGAAGAGCAGCTCCCAATACCAATCCAATTTAGCGTCCCCTTTGTGATTTAAGAGAAAATGTGAGGGCATTGGGTAGGCCAAGGAGGGTGTAAGCTGGGAAGCGGGATAGCTGTGTATCGAAGTGGGCATCGATATCATCAATTACTTGCGTCCAGTATGAGGTGATTTTAGGGCAGTCCCACAACAAGTGTGACAGTGTACCCAGGGAACCGCAAGCTCGCCAGCAAAGGGGAGAGCGGGTCGGGGTCTCTCTATGGAGTCTCAGGGGTAGTATATCCTCGATGGTTAAGTGGAACTCCATACGTCAGAAGTTGGTCACCAGGATGCATAACCATGTAAACAAGTCCACAGCAAAGTTTTGAGTGTTCCAATGCAATATGCGGTAAAGAAACTCCCCAACTGTGCACTGTATATTTCCATGCACAAACATTAGAAATGAGAAAGTACCTGAAATAATGTGCTGCTCCATAAGACGATTCACCTACCAATGGTAAGACAAAAATGAAGCAGATGTCCTACCAGCAACGTTTCAGTCAGCATAAACTTCTAATTAACTCCAATTCCTCAACTTGTTCTACTTTCCTAAAGATTCTTTTCTCAAAGTGTAGAACGGAGGAAAAGGGATCCCACGACGTGACAAGTCCTTAACATGGTGTCCATGTTACCAATACTGCCCTCTTGCTCCAAATGCTTGTGTGTGAAGATCGGAGCATTTGACAGGAAAACAAAACATGCGCTTTATAAATGCAATACCTACTCGTAGCTGCGTGCCAACCACAAGATGGCGGCTCGCACTGGTGACGCCGCGCCGGGTGGCTACCGGCATCACCGTGCACCAAGTCGTCCATAACCGCAATGGAGCTATTCTCTGGGCTCGCGGCTCAACAGCAACAGACGTTATGGATGCCTCGAGACGAATTCAAACATCGCACAAACTCCACAACCAAACGGTAAGGAAGCACGCGCTGGAAAGTTATGCACTCGCAATCGTTATCTCTAATGGTTTGCGCTGCGTGCGGCTCAGTGTATTTAAATAAACAGTCACAGTTCAAATGGTTTGCGCTGAATGCGGCTCTTAGTAAATTTAAATAAGCAGAGTCACAGTTGTAATGCTTTGTGTTGCACGTGGCTCCCTGTAAATTCAAACCAATACAGACACAGTTCCAATGGCTTGCGCTGCGTGCAGCTCTCCGAAAATCCAAACAAACACAGTAACAGTTTGTTGGGCGCATACATGGACAGCACACTGTATATGTGCAAAACCATACATCGCCAAGAACTCACCACAATGCCGACGTGTTAGACAATCTGCGTGTTGCCTCAAAATTCCCAAAACAGTTGGCTGCAGCTGTTTGCTTATGTGCCAAGACTAAGTCGATCCTATGTGGCTCAAAGTAATCCCTTCATACGTCGTGTACACTCACAACAGAGCATTGAACATCTTGATGCTGTGCTCATACACCACAAAACTTCCAGAGAGTCCAACTGCCACAATCTGTAGTCATTCCTTGTACAAGTCGTGACAATCACAGTAGTCCACTGTGCAAACAAGTCATCAAGATTGGGAACAGCTCACAGCAGGAACCGGCAGGTAGCAAGGCAGGCAAGCAGGAGGAACTGGCACTTACGTGGTAGGGCGACCAATGGAGTGGTCACTGGTGGGGCAAAGGGGTGCCAGTTTCCTCAAATACAGGCTTGTAAGTTCTCTTGAAGTTCCTTTTTCTTGAAAATCATTTAAGCTTCATAAACCGTTAACCATTGAAGTAGCACACACGTAGGTTCTTTCAAATCGTCGCCAGTGTTAAAATGAAGGATTGTCTCGTAGACGGGTCACGTAGAAACAAGTTGTAGGTTTATTCATAAAGTAACCGCTTCAGATAAAGCTAACTGGAAGGTGGTAAAGTCCATGTAATGCCCCACCAGGAGCAGCCTCCTTGCTGCTCAGCCCATCTCTTCCAACTGACATCTCCTCAAGTCCCACACACTCAACATTCCAAATGACATCATTATAGACTGAGCAGCAAGGGACAGAACAAGAATAAGGAAGATGCACCAACCAAATACAATTAGGTTATAGCAAGTGTACCCAGGGAACCGCAAGCTCGCCAGCAAAGGGGAGAGCGGGTCGGGTTCTCTCTATGGAGTCTCAGGGGTGTGAGGTACCAATACGTGGCTATCTTAGTATCCGTCTCTATGCTCGATAAGTTGCGAGCTGTGTCGCGCGTGCGAGATAGTAAATGTCCCCCATTCCTGCTGCGAGAGTGAGCGACTCAGTTCAGCCTCCCACCTTCTCTGGCCCGGGGATTTAGTAGCTGCTGAGTAGGGGGGCGAAGTAAGTCATATATCTCTGAGATGAGACGTGAATCTGAGGATTTGGATAACAACCAGTTCTCGAAAGGAGTTAGACAGTGCTGAGCTTGGGGTCGAACTGACGGGTGCATCAGCTAGTGTCTGATCTGTTGGAATCTGTAGCGTTCGGTTTCAGGAGTCCTTGTGAGCGAAAGTCCTCGAAAGTTAGGGAGCCAGACTCGTCGAAGAAATGGCCAATAGATTGGCGGCCTTTCTTCGTCCACTGGGTGAAAGCCCCCATCTCAAGGCTCCGGTTAAAATCTGGGTTGGCCACTATCGGTGTTAGCGGGGATGGAAATGTGGTCAGAGCTCTTTTCACAGCCACTATATCCCAAGCCGTTAGAGGGGCTTGTGGAACGGGAGACCAATAGAGGCTTTCAGGGTGTGCCGCTTTGAGGAGGAAGGGAATCTTCCATAGTGATTGCCCCGCCACTGCCCTGTCCATAAAAAGCCAATGTTTTTCAGACTCTGGGCGGGACCACTCTACAAATGTCTTCAGTTGTGCCGCCCGAAGATATTCCTTTAGGTTCGGAGACACGATTCCACCTTCTCTCGGGGGTCTGTAACATAGATCTCTATGTGAGCGGGGCCTCTTGTCTGCCCATATAAACCGGTCTACCTCTCGCTGCCTGGATTGCAGACAGCCTGGAGGGGGGTTCTAATGGCAGGGTTTGAAAGGGATATAGTAGTTTAGGTAATATGGTCATTTTCACTGCAGCAACCTGGCCTAGCCAGGATAGGGCGTTTGGTCTTAAGCGGCGTAAGTCCTCTTGTATCTGGTGGAGCAATGTGTTGTAGTTCAGTGTCACTGTGCGTTGTGTGTTCACAGTGAGTTGTACCCCAAGATATGGATTGCCGATGGAGCCCATTGGATATGGTATATGCGTTGTAGTTCCGTGCGTGTGGGGGTTTTGAGAGAGAGGTTAAGGGCTTGGGATTTATGGATATTGATCTTGAAACCTGCCACTTTGGCCGACTTGTTCTAGCTCTTTCATGAAGGCTGGTAAAGAAGTCAGAGGGTCCTCCAGTGATGCTGTGACGTCGTCTGCGTACAAGCTGAGCTTGTGCTGGTCTCCGCCGAAGTGCACCCCCGATATGTGGGGTTTGTCCCGTACCTTTTGGGCCATAGGCTCCATGTATAGGGGAAAGCGGGCATCCCTGTCTTGTTCCCCTCCGAATGCGGAAGGGGGTAGAAGCAACACCGTTTACTCGCACCGTTGCTGTGGACGTAGTGTACCTACTCATAACCCATTGAATGTATCTGGCGGGAAGGCTGAAATGTCGTAGGGTGTCTCTCAGATATGGCCAGTGGACTCTATCGAACGCTTTTCCGCGTCGATAGAGAGGAGCATGCATTCAGCACTGTGCCTTGTCTATGATAAGGAGCTGGTGCTTAGTATTGTCTGCGCATTGTCTGTTGGGGTACAAAGCCTGCCTGGTTGGGATCAACCAAGCAGGGAAGACAATTGCGACGCCAAGATCCCAATGAACAATTTCAGGTTGATATTCAAGAGGGAGATTGGCCGATTAAAAAAGCACATTGGTGCCATTCTATACCTGGTTTAGGTATAACCACCAATGCAGCCTCTAGCACAGTGGGTGGGAGTGCTGATGAGGTTCCGACCACGTTGTAGACTCCAGTGAGAACGGGAGCCAAGATATTGCAGAATGTCTTGTAAAAGAGCGAGGTGAACCCATCAGGGCCCTGGGACTTCAGCAACTTCTGCTTAGAGATGGCCGATATCACTTCCTCTATTCGGATCGGGGCAGCAAGTGGCTCTGCCTGGTCTGGCATTAATCTAGTAGTGGTGGCGTCCCGGAGGTAGCCTGCCGGAGCATCTGAGGGAAGATCTTGCGAGTCGTAGAGCCCCGCATAGTATTGGCGAAATGTTTTGGTAATCTGTTGGTCTTCGGTATGTTCCACCCCTGTCGTGCTAATCACAGATGAAACACCGGCCGCCTGTCTCTGAATTCTCAGTCTGTTAGCTAGCAGTTTCCCACTTCTATTGTTAAATGTGTGTCGTAATCTGAGCTCTGCGTACTCCGCCCTGTCGAGATCCAAGGCAGACAATTGGGATCTAGCTGCCTCAAGCTGCCGCCAGATCCGTGGTGCGCCGGTCCGTTGGTGTATACGTTCCAGCTCTTGTACCTGTCTTGTGAGGGATTCTCTCTTGTCCCTACGTATTTTATTTTCGGACGAGGCAATCGCAATGAATTCTCCCCTTATCACGGCCTTCAAAGTGTCCCAAAGAGTGGCAATAGGGGTCTCAGGAGTATCGATCATATCCAGAGACCTGCTGAATCACCGCAGGACGATGTAGTAGGGTATCCCTAAGGTGCCAGAATCTAGATGGGGTGCGAGAAGAGGCAAGGGAAATATCTAATGTCACCGCCAAGTGATCCGACAGCGTGTGGGGGAGTATATCGGCTTGTTGAGTATGGGTTAGCAAGTTTTGGGTGCCTAGAAAGTAATCGATTCTTGCGTATGTTTTGTGAGAGTGAGAGTCGAACATGTATTCTTTGTCTGCGGGTTGTAGGGTTCTCCATACGTCTATCGATCCTACCTCCTCCAACAAATGTGCCCCCTCCTTCGAGAGTGCCCCAGTTTGGCCCTGTCGTTGGACCGATCTGTCAATAGTGTTGTTGAAAGCAAGGTTTAGGCCTCCCCCTAACAGTTACCTCCGGTCAGTCGACCGGGTGAACTCTGACATCGCCTTCTCCAGAAAGCGTTCTTGTCCTTCGTTAGGGGCGTAGATCGAGCCTACCGTAGAGGTGTGGGGGCCTAATGTAAAGGAATGGGCCAGCAGCCTACCCCTGATCTCTGCCTGTTTGAGGCCGACCTTTCCGGGAAAGGTGGAGGATACTAAAATGGCAACCCCCGTGGACTTGGAGACCTGGGAGGAAAATAGCTGATGAGGAAACGCCCTAGAGCGGAGTCTGTGTGTGTTTCCGGGAATGGGATGAGTCTTCTGGAGGAGACAGATGTGGGCGCCGTAATGCTAAAGGTAGGAGAGGATAGCGCGTCTTTTAACTGGGTTGTTAAGACCTTTCTCATTTAGTGATGATTTTAAGATTCGGTGTTATCAGGCGGGGTTCGTAAGAAGATCTATGGAAATGCGCTGTTTGGAGGAGTGAAACATCTGATAAATGGAGATCCGAGAGTGGGCTGCCTAGGGGAGGAAGTTGAGTGACTGCATAGGCGATTATTTTACACCGGGAGAACTCCGAGGTGAGGTAGGGCCCAACAAACCCCAGTGAATACAACAAACAAAAAACATGGCAAAGATAAACATCTGAAATGTCCTTTGTGGTAAGACCCATGAGAGGGGTGGTGAAAGAGGTCAGCAATCCCCCTCCTGCCCCCGTCCCTCCCAGGCCCACCACCCTTATTGGGTAAGCTGGGGCTCACATTTTTTTGACACATCTATCCAGCGATTGACATGTTGCCTTGAATCCTCGGTCTCCCGACCGTGAAATTAAGTGTATATATTTCGTTCTGTAGGGCCCAGTGTGGAGCCCATACTCCATTGTTTGTTTGCTCTCTATGATTCTGTATTACTCTCCTGGTCCTCTGTTCCAGGTATTTATCGCCTATTGGTGCGTTTCTAGTCTAGCAGCACCTTCATTTCGACTCACCTGGTTACTTGTATCACGATCTGGTTGAGTAGGTTTGTCACTGGTTTAATGTTTTCTTTTTTCCATTGGCACGTATATATGTCACATTGATGGTTTGGTGATCGATAATGAGGTGAACTCTAAGCAGATGCCCCTCTGTTGTGGAGTCCCTCAGGGATCTTCCCTGAGTCCCACCTTATTTAATGTCTACACTTGTTCCCTTGCAGAGGTGGTTTTACCTTTTGGAGTGCACATAGTCACTTACGCAGATGACACACAACTTGTAATTGGGCTCAATAGAGCCGAAAATTCCCCGCTCAGTCTGCGTCCATGCTTGGAAGAAATTGCCAACTGGATGAATGAGTCTTTCTTAAAATTAAATGGGGAAAAAGCGAAGTCATGATCTTGGGTAATAGTTCCCCCCTTGATCTAAAAGCAATCTGGCCGACCTCTCTCGGCCTAGCCCCTACCCCCAAGACCCAGTTAAAAAGTCTGGGTGTTTGGATTGACCAAGACCTCACATTTAAGATACAAGCACGGATTACGGCAGCTACTTGCTATGGTATTTTGAAAATGATTCGGAAGGTACTTCCCCTTCTCCCTTTTCAAGCAAGGAAGGTGATGGTCCAGGCTCTCATCCTGTCCCGGTTGGATTATGCGAATGCCCTCTATTTAGGCGCCCCTGTTGCGACCTTCTCCAAGCTACAGACAATACAGAATTGGGCTGCAAGAATCTTATTAGGCATTCCTAAACACCACTCCGCCAAACCTGCCCTGAGAACACTTCACTGGCTACCAGTTCGGGAGAGAGTTAATTTTAAGGCTCTATGCATTGCCCATAAGTCTCTAGCCGGAATAGGCCCCGCCATTCTTCAGAGCACTATTCAGTCTTACCGGCCCAATAGAAGCCTTCGTTCTGAGAATATGAATCTTGTCATCGTCCCTAAGATCAGGAAAGCCAGAAGCGGGGGCCGGGAATTTTCTTTTAATGCGGCTAGACTCTGGAACTCTCTTCCCTCCCATTTACGTGCAGAATCTAATCACTTAGTTTTTCGTAAATTGTTGAAAACCTCGCTTTTCCCTAACTGATGAAACTCACTACTGCCGTTAGTGCCAGCGCTGGGATGCTTCCGGGTAGCCATGCGCTTTAAAAATGTTATTTCAATTCAATCTTTATGTATTAGCTACTGACTAGATTAGCAACCTATATTTTCCTTATATCTTTCCAGTGTGCACGCTCCCTTGCTAAAATTATTTTTTAAATTCCTTATCCTTCCATTTTTTCCTAACCTGTGCCTTCCCCTCTTATCATGAGCCTCAGCAGGGGATGTACTGCATGTTGACAACCCTGCTTTATCACAATATATAATTTTTTTATGTTTATACAATATCTGTTGTTCCTCTAGGCGCATCTTATCTTGTGTTTCGCACACGATCAGCTCGCCCTGAAGAAGGTGTGACCCTCAGTCGGGTCTGACACCGAAACGCGCGTCGGCGCTGGAGCTTTACGTGTCTCCCTTGTCTCCACCTTCCCTTTTGAGAAGAAACCGGATTATGGACTGCATTATTGATTGAGGAATTGATTTCCTGATGTCTATTGTTATGTATCACTAAAACCTCTGGGTTTTCTTTTTTTATTGATGGGAAGGCTGTTGCTATTATTCGATTATGTGCACTGTTATTCAATGAATTTTGACTTGATGGGATGTATGAGTATGTCTGGATATGTGTTTGTCTGTTTGGTTTGAAAGATTGTGTGTGTGCGTCTCAGGATGCATGTAGAGTTTTTTTATATTTATTTCCTCTGTCTTTTTACAATTGTGATAAAATAACATGAATAAATGTGATATCCTCCATTTAATAGGTTTCCTTCATCATAATTGGGAAGGCCAGTGTCTTAGGATTGTTTCAACTTACCAGTGACCTTTAGCACTCTATAAAAGAAGTTATAGGCAGAGTGGTCTTTTTCTGATTGTAATCTGTCCCACCACCCTTATAGACTGTTGAAAGACGGGAACCAGGGAAAGTTGAGTGTTGCTTGTAGTCGACTGCTAGTTGAAACGACCCGGCTCCCACTACGCCGGATCACTGGTGTCATCATTGAGGGAGGCCAGCACCGCCTGACGTTCTTTTGTAATTGCCTTTGGGTCGGGCGGAGATGGGCCGTTGTGCGGCCCGCTGTCTGCCATCTGCTAGCTCTTGGGTATCTGCCCGTCCTGACGGGCGGAGAGGAGTCCTTCAGGGCATCCATTGGATATTCAGTAGTTGATGGGCCTCCCTCCGGGAACGAATCTGATGGATCTTTCCGTCCAGGCGGAAGATTAATCTAAAGGGGTGTCCCCATGAGTAGGGGATTTCGATAGAGAGAGGAGTGCTGTAATTGGCTGGAACGCTCTCCTTTTCTTAAGGGTGGAGGCAGCGAGGTCCTGGAATAGGAGAGGATGACGACCCTGGAACTGAACCGGGTGAGTGTGTCTGTCCTTTTTAAGAATAAGCTGTTTTAACTGAAAGTCATGGACACAAGTGAGGATGTCTGTAGGGGGTGCAGGGGTGGTCCTCTTAGGGCCGACGCAATGGGTACGGTCCAGCTTGATCTCCAGGTCCGGAGGAGCTTCCAGAATTGCTCCGAAGAGATCCTCAACGAAAGAAGTAATATTGTGACCCTCAGCACCGCTTGGAATCCCCCTAATACGTATGTTGTTGCACCTAGAGCGATTCTCGAGGTCCTCAGCATGCGCCTGCAGGTCTAGGTGTTGGTCCTTGAGACTGATCACCTCTTGCTGAAGTTGTTCAGTTTCCTCGTCTCTGCTTGTATCGTGCGCCTCCAGAGTGTCCTCTCTGTCTCCGAGCGAGTCTATATCCTGTCTCGCCTCCCTGAGTTTCCTGGGCCAACTTTCTTCATAGATTGCAAGTCGTCCCGCAACGAGGCAAACAGCGTTTCTATGAAGGAGCAAGTGAGCCGGGCTTCAGTATCGCTGGCGGCTGTAGACGTGTGTGACTCCAGGGGAGCTACAGGGGCCTCCGCGCCAGAGCTAGAAGACTTGAGGAGTAAGTCCTTGACCGAACGGTCCTTCTTCCCCTTGCTGACCACCATGTGGGAGGGATAGCTGGTGCGCTGTATCAGGAAGATGTTGGGCTTCCAGTTGTTCCGACCAATTCCAAACAGGTAGTGGGCGGCCTTCACTCCTCGCAGGCTCAGCCCAGGTGCGTAGTTTCAGGGGGGGGGGGGTCTCCCACGGCGCTCAGGAGGTAGCTATCTGTGCAGGCTGTGTATGACTTTCCCCAGAATGGAAGGGGTCATTCCCATGGTTATCAAACTAGCCTGTTTCATCTCAGGGCCCCCTTCCAGACCAGCAGGCCCCTCTCAAAGCGAACAGGGAAGGCCCCGTCCGGCCCGATCCTATGGATGCTGTGGGGACCAGGCAGCCGAAGCACCAGATATCTCACCGGGGGCGTGGGAGAGCCCCACCGCTAGACCAGACTTACAGGTAGTACCCTGTCCCGCGTGTCCCAGAGTCAGGGCAGGAAGAGCATGAATGGAGGTTTGGGTGACCCCCGGAGCTCGAGGTATCCTGGCCAGGTGCTGCGCAAGAGTTTAACTCCCAAGGCACGTGGGAAGGGTTCGCTTCAAGGCCTTGTGCTTCTCTCTCCTGGTGCTCCCCACACTCTGCCCCCTGTACCTCTGGAGAGTCTGCTAGATGGATCGGGCGGGGCAGGCCCAGTTAGGGGGGGGGGTGTGGCTCATATGGGACCTCCTTGCCTCCGGGGTAGCTGTTGTTAATCGTTGGGTTCGTGGAGGAGGAATCCCCACCTTACCTCCAACTCTGCAGGTCCGCGGCCCTGTGTTCCAGTCCTTGGGCCCCGGGCCTGACTCAAGCTCCTCAGTCAGCCTCCGTCGTCTGGGGTCGTGCTAGGCCTCGGTCTCCTCCTGGCCCTCAGATCGTGGGAGGGTCCAGGCCCGCTGTTGCCATCTCTTTCTGCCGCAGGAGCTTCCACCCTCAAGCCGGCCCTCAGCCTACAGCACTCCGGGGGCCGTGGTCTGGGCCGGGCTCTTCGTTAACTGCAGGGGGGTGGGGGTGCGTAGAGCAGAGCGCCCCCGATGCCCAGGTCTTCAATTTCTCCGCCTCTCGCGGGCTGGGCCTTGGCCGCTGGCCACCCAGGTTCTGCCCAGTCAGAATCGACCCAGGACTGCCAGCCTCTCGCTAGCGGGACAGGTTCATCACCCCTGTCTCAGTTCAATCCGCTTCTCTCTTGTCAGGGGCCTGGCTCTTGGTCCCCCCCGTGACACCGTGAAGGTCCTGGCTGAGCTGCACCTCCGCAGCAATTGCAGGTGTCACGGCTTTGGGAGAGCACCCAGCCTTAGGCCCTGGCGTGGGCCGGCCACACCGGTTTCTTGGTTGTGGTCGGGTCTGGCTGCTCTTCGGTCTCTGGGCCGCCAGCGCGGTCTGTGACTGGACTCCCTAGTTCAGCTTTACTAAGAGCGGGCGGTGTGGCCTTGCAGGCGAGACGAAGCGACGAGGAGGCACGTCCTACTTGGTCGCCATCTTGGCCACGCCCCAAACGACTCTTTTTAAAATAACATTTTGACCTGGGTTGAAAGAAAAGCTTTATATAGAGTTGGTTTGATCAAAACATCCTGCTAGTTTTTCAAACCTTATTAATTTATTACTGTTAATTGAAGAGAGATTACAGGAAAGATGAAGAGAAAGAAGTGCTGGGGAAATTATTCTAATGTTACCAGAGTTTCTTCATTGGTTAATCAGCTGTCCCGGTGGATCCTTTGCAGCAAGAAGAACCTATACAACCAAAGGACCCTTTGACAGAGAATAAAAGAAAATGCCAAAAGGCTAGATTGTCTCTGTATTTTAGTGATGCTGGATGTATGATTCAGACTTGTCCCAAAAGGCCTCCAGAAAATGTAGGAAGAATCCTCTGATATCCAGAGAGGAGAGAAGACCGGAGAACAGGAATGTGTTTACTGCATTATTTGAATCATAATCTTATGTATTGCCTTATGCTGGATTTTATATCAATAATGACAACAGTGATTTCTTTCCCTACCTATTGCATTGAGAATGGAAGAAGGGAAAGTTAGCAATGCATCTGCATTATTGGATAGTGGCACATGTGGAATGTTCATTGAGCAGGACTGTGCCACTAAGAATAATATTCCTAAGAGAGTTAAAAGACTTCTAAAGTGATTCAAACTGTTGATGGCGCACTAGTACCTCCTGGTCCAGTACAAGATGTCTCTTTTGTGATGGAGGTCTCTTAAAGATCATACTGAAGTGCTTTCCTTGACATTATTGCCTCCCCCGATTTAGGCTGCAATATTTGGAATTCCTTGGTTAAAGAGGCATAATTCAGATGCCAAACTGTCTACTAGAGCAATATCTTCAGTTTTGTCATGATCATTGTTATGCTTAAGGAAGTTATTGATCACCTAATCATGAAATAAAGGATTCCACCTCACATTTAATTGTGTCTAATCTCTTTGGTGCAACTTAAGTACTATGCTTTTTGCCCACTTTTTTCCAAGCCAAATTCCACTCTCTCGCCCCTCATGTGAAATATGATTGGCCTACACCAGATGAAGTGGCGTGGTTATTCCTTTTGAACATGTTTATTTCTTATTTGAAAAGGAGAAGGAGATAATGGAAGCTTATTTGTGAAATGGGTTAATGATACCATCTTCCTCAGCAGTTGGGGCACCTTAATTCTTTGTACCAAAGAACGATCAAGGTCTTTTATCTTGTGTTGATTACTAAGGTTTAAACCCAGTTGCGATCAAGAATATATATTTTCCTCTCACAAAGGAAATTTAGGAGTCAGTTCAAATAGCATGAATCCTCACTAAACTTGATCTTGTGAGGTGCTTATAATGTTTTACATCTAAACGGGAGCAATAATTGAAAAATGGCTCATTTTGAATATTGTGTAATGCTATTTGGGTTGTGTAATGCCGTTCTTTTTCAACACTTTATAGATTCAGTATTTTCTGATGACTTGAATCTGTGTCTACTGCTTTATGAAGATGATATTTTTGGGTTTTCTGAGAACCTTGCAGAACACTAATAACATGTGAGTTTGGTGTTATCAAGACTTTAGCACCATTGTTTGTATTGTGAACCAGAGAAATATGAATTTGCGAACAGATTCGGTATCTTGGACTTAGATTGAGTGCTTCTGGCTTTTTTGTTGATCCAAAGTATGCTTCTGACATTTTTGGAATGAGCTTCACCTACAAATGTTAAAAAGACTCGGTTTTCTTGATTTTCAAATATTTATCGTAAAGTTATTAAGAAGTTTTCAGAGATAACCAGTGCCATTACCTGTGGCTTGAAAAAGGAAAATCTCAAGTTTTTTTTTTTTGGGATGAGCAAGTTGAACAGGTGTTAAATGTACTCAAAAGATTGCTTACCCAAGCACGAATTTTTAATCGTCTTCATACTTATGAGAAGTTTATTGTGGAAGCAGATTCCTGTGAAAGAGCTGTAGGGGTCGTTTTATTACTAAAACAATAAGATGACGTGCAAATACATTGTCTTTTATTCCTCATTTTTTGTCAGAGACTATTACTTTTGTTAACGAACCATTTGTGGACCTGAAGATTGCTTTTACTGAATGGACAACTTTTTTTGATGGGTACTTGAGAACTATTTGCAATCAAAACGGATTACTAGAATTTGTAGTGTATTCAAAATTTTCATTGTAGGAATAGTCCTAAAGGTATAATTTTTCTTTGCACAGTATGAATTCAATATCACATATATTCCTGGTTCAAAGAATCTGTTGGCTGATGTTCTGTCTCGCTGTTATCATAGTTATCTCTCACTTAAGATCCATTTATGGTACCTTCTCATTGTGTGGTTGGAATTGTTTAATCCTTCTTAGATTGAGTTAAGTTGGTTCAAGAACAAATGACTCGGAAGGAATTAGAATATCTTCATCTTAAAACTCCTTTGGTTTAACCAATTGAGTTGTATTTTAATCAACAAATCCTTATTGGCCTGACTAAAGAACTAAAGCTTGAAGTTATGAATATGTGCCAAGACAGTACTATTACTGGTTATAGATAAGTGGAGACTACATTAGATTTAATTTTGTAATCTTGTTGGGGACCAACTGTTCATTCTGATAATCGAGGGTATTTTCTTGCCTGTCCTATTTGTGCCCAACATTAATCACTGCATTGTAACCTCAATAGAAAATTACAGGTGTTACCAGTGGTTCCTAAAACTTAGCATACAATTTCTACATTATTTATTATGGATCGGCAGCCTTTAGAAGGATATTGAATAAGAATGATTGCAGTTGACGCTTTTTCCAAGATGACCCATTTTTCTTTTCAGAGTTACCTACAGATGAATAAATTGCCCAATGTTCTGTCGCAGACATTTTCTTTTTTTCTCTTCATAGATTACTTGATACAACTATTTCTGACAGAGGTACTCCTTATCATTCACGTTTTTGAAAAACTACGTATGGCATCAGGAACTGAACAACTCTTTCTCCTCCGGTTATCATCTCCAGCCTAATAGACAAACAGAGTAAACCAATCCAAGATTGGACAAAAATCTGCAATGCTTCTTTAACGTAACTCAAGATGATTGGGCTTCCTATTTACCTATTGTGGAATTTTCTTACAACAATGGCACATACTACTAAGTAAGCTTCACTTTTTTAGGTCTGGGTTTTTACAGTGCAGATGTCAAACACTCATTGCTTACAATATACATAGAGTGGACTTTGAGCGCCCTTTCCAATCTTCGGCTTTCTTTGACCAACCTCTTTCAGCCATTGGTTGAGAGTTTGCTCATAGCGTCTTGGTCAGCCAGTGGAGTATTAATCTCTCACCTGATTCTAATGACTGTTTGGGTTTTGAACTGCAAGAAGGACTACTTCACACCTACAGCCATTTCTCTGCTCCTCCTGCCTCCCCCTACCTGTCTTTCTGTGATAGGCTAACACCACATGTGTTAGCACATTAAACTCTGACCCATGGGTTTGACAAGGCCTATTTCTTTAGGTAAGGTTTTAGTCCAAGAGTTTTTCCTTCTGCTTTTTGTATTTATCCTGTGATTACATCAGCTGCTGATTATTTCAGTCAGTTACAAAAACATTGGCAATTGGTATCTGAAAGTTTACATTGTTGAAATGTGAAAGTGAAGGTACAAGCATACAAATCATGATCAAATGTGTCCTATTTTGTTCCTGGAGTTCAGGTTTAGTTGTTTTCCAATGTTGTCCTGTTCATATACTGTCTGTCAAATTTCGACCTTGATATTTTGGTCCATTTGTCATTTCTCATCAAGTTAATCCTGTGGCTTTTCAGTTGAAGAAACCTATTCATGCTGTGTTTCACTGTTTCCAACACAAGCAACATTCTCCTGATCCTTCTCACCAGGTTCTCTCTGAAACTTGAGAGGGAAACGGTGAGTTCATAATGCATTCAGGCAATGAGTAGTAGGATGCTGTTTCAGAGCATGGCTAGGTGTCCTCTCTCCTGGGCAGCTCCAGCTTTTCTGAGGTGTAAATCATCCAGAGGTGTGCTCCTGCGCTGGGTGTGGGAGGGGGGAGCAGGGAGGTAGAAGCGGGGCTGCACAGTGGTGGGGATGGACTGCGGACGGACCCATTGGATGAAAGATGATGAACTTGGGCTTCTTCCTGTCATGCTTAGTCGACGGCCGGTGTTAGAATAGAGAGGCATTGTTAAGCCTTATGAATTGCCCTTTTCAAGATGCTGGTTGGTCCGGAGATTTATGCCTGACATTCCCATGCCAAGATGAAGTTGAGTATGCTCCTGTAATACCAATCCCTGTTTGAATCATATACAAAGGAGGCTTTAACAAGTGAAAGGTGGGTCACAAGGGGTTTACTTTTATTTTCCTTGTACTGCACGCCATAGTGCATCGGGAGGTGCCTGGCTCCCGCACCGTGGGTGCAATGTTGGCTTAGTAATTTTAACATGCTTTTATACATTTTATGGATTCTTTCTTTCTCCCTTTTTTATTTAATTAGTTTTTATTCACAGTACATTGCGCTCGCAGGGGAGCCTGCGAGATGCACCTGGGATAGATGACCCCGTTTTTATTCTTTATTTTTAGCTCACACTCTTTTAGTTTACCGCACTTTGCTAAACACTGTCACGCCCCTTTCATGGGTGAATATTTAAGACACACTAGAGCGCGTCCACGCCACTGGCGTGCGGAAGGCAAGCCCGTCTGCGTCCCGCGCCAGTCCCCCCTGGTTGTATCGCCCCAAATTCCAGACAGCCATTACAATATTCTAGCTAGAAACTCCACACACTGAATCCTAACAGTAAGTCCCCAGCTTCCCCCAATTATCTGTCGATTCATCTTCTTCGATTCCAACATTGCCCTGCCCTGTATGCAACCTCTTTCTTCCCAGGATCTCTATAGATATACACCACAGCCTTACCTGTACTCATGATACTATCTCTAGTAAATGGGTACCTAGTCAAGTAACATCATTATGCTGTGTCTAAATAAACTCTAGATCCTTGGTTAAGCACAGTCTCGACTGTGCAGACTTAGTAGAAAATAATCATCTAGATTGTATATTTCTCACTGAATCCTAGACAGATGCAGCTTTTGGACCAAATATGGCAGAAGCCACATCTCTCGGCTACGCCATATACACTCTGAATAGAGTAGGCAAAAGAGGCGGTGGTCTGGCTATCATTTATCTGGACCACCTTATGGCCTTCTCTGCGGCTCCTTCATCGGATTGTGAAGCATTGAATTTTAGTTTTCAAATACCACAACGCCTTGATTTCAAAGGCATCTTCCTGGATCGCCCTCCTGGGCACAAGGGATAATTTATTTCCAATGTTTGTTCTTTGCTCAAAGATGGATTGTGGTCGACTAATTTTACTATTATCGGCGATTTCAACTTTCATCAGGAAAAACAACAGATTTGGACTCCGTACACCTTATTGACGAATTTGACAGTTTGGGCCTAACCCAGTTGGTGCAAGAACCCACTCACTTGGCAGGTCATCTTCTTGATGGCATTTTTTTGAACCATCCACTTCTTAGCTTTCAGGGGTCCTTGACTCTTGCTTGGTCTGATCATTTGGCAGTGCTCTTCAATCTTACAATCCCTCTTAGTACTCCTACCAGTAATTCCATGGTTAAACCCATCAAGTTTTGTGCCTGGTATAAGGTTGATCCACTGTTGTTACAGGAACATCTTGTTTCTTCTCAGCCTGTCTATCAAGAGGACGCTAACGCTGCTACAGCATATTTTACTAGCTGACTGCATGCAGCAGGCTTGACACTAGCTCCGGACACTCTTAAGCTCCCTCAACGAGCACGTCCCTCTGCCCCTTGGTACTCTGATACGCTCGGAGCCCAAAAACGTACTTGTAAGCAGCAAGAACACCAATGGTGCAAAGACTATGACCCCCTCGAAAAAAGCAAATATGAAACTTGTTTAGCTCACTATAAAGCTCTATTGTTGCAGGAAAAAACTGCCTTTTATACCAGCCAAATAAACAAAGCAAAAAATGTGTCCAAGGGAACTCTTAAAATAGTTAGAAATGTATCTTTCCCTAACGCACCTAAAACATCAAGCAGCCAGGAGCTATGTGACAATATTGCCAATCACTTCCAGAACAAAGTAGAGCAGATTTTCTATGACGTTTGTGGTTCATCAGGTCACTCCACACAAGTGCCTTGCCAAAACCACCTGGAACCATCTTCCCCCGATTATCCAGTCTTGCCCTCTTTCCCCAGATTCAAGCCACTTTCCTCTGACCAGGTCTAGCACCTTCTTCATTCAACTATGTCAGGATCTCCCCTGGATCCTTGTCCAGTTCCTATCTTTAAGCTGATCCCTAACCTCATTGCAGAAAACCTCACAGCTCTGTTCAATCTCATCTTTAAAACAGGAATTTGTCCTTCCACCTGGAAAATTGCTGTCCGACTACCCTGCTTTTAAAAGTCAATCTGGACCCGATTTAACCTAATAACTTTAAGCCAATCGCCAGGCTACCCTTCCCTGCTAAAGTAATTGAGAAGGCCATGAATCGTCAAATTTCCTCCTTTATTCAGAGAACGAGCCTTCTTGATGACGCACAATTCGGCTTCAGAGGAGGCCACAGTACGGAATCTGCATTGATAAAAACAGTGGAGGAAATTAGAGAAGCCCTTGATGGTGGAGGCCAAGATGCCTTGATCCTATTGGACCTTTCGGCGGCCTTTGATACTGTTCACCATGGTATCTTACTGGACCGCCTTGAGTCCATAGTTCTGCAGGGATCAGCTCTCACTTTATTGCATTCCTTCCTTTCAGATGGGGTGCAATATGTGGAACTGGGTTCCTTCATCTCCAATTCCTTTTCCCTCCCTTGTGGAGTTCCTCCAGGGTCCTCTATTAGTCCAACTCTATTTAAGATTGATGTTACTCAGCTGTCCTCCATAATTAGATCCTTCTGGTTCACATTGACGTACTGTGCGGATGATACACAAATTGTCATTTGCATCTTCAGTCAGGATACAAATATTAAGAACCACTTCCATGATTGCATATTTGCGATCAGTGCTTGGATGGGCCAGCACTGATTAAAACTGAATTCAAATAAAACAGAGATTGTCCTATTTGGTAACAACCCCTCCTTCTGGTCTCCTTCCTGGTGGCCTGTAGAACTGGGCTCACTACCTACTCCGGCCACAAAAGTAAAAAATGTAGAAATTCTCATGGACCACAGACTTACCTTTAGAGGTCAGGTTAACTCTGTTACCTCCTCTACATTCTTTATTCTACAAAGGTTAAAGAAAATCTTGCGTTTCATACCTTTAGATGCCCAAAAAACGGTAGTGTCCTAGCTTATTCTGTCCAGAGTAGACTACTGTAACAGTCTGTACATGAACATGCAGCAGCAACGTCTTCGTAGGCTTCAGGTTCTTCAGAATGCGGTGCCAGGCTTCTTTCTTGGAACCCTTAAATTTATTCCCATCAGAACGGTGATTGTGGACCTCCGCTGGCTCCCAGTCACAAAGGGAAATAAATTCATAGCGCTCTGTATTGCTTAT
Organism: Calotriton arnoldi; assembly: GCA_963921515.1. Lineage (NCBI taxonomy): Eukaryota > Metazoa > Chordata > Amphibia > Caudata > Salamandridae > Calotriton > Calotriton arnoldi. The sequence continues at coordinate 232,765 of CAWUFW010001577.1, forward strand.
AAGGCTTCCCAAAATTCTGGTCCTGCCTTCCTCGGACAAAAGCTGGCCTGGTATCTTCCCAGTAGAACTCTTTGATCCTCCAGTGCAGAGCTCCTGACAGTCCCCAGATTCAAAATAGCCAACTGGGGAGGCTGAAGTTTCATCCTGGGCACTGTCAAGACCTGGAATCCACAGTTTAAGTAGGGCAATCTGTTGCAGTATTTCTGTAAGCAGGTCACCTTCCAGAGGTTCTTTTTTTTGTTGTCATTGTGTTTCCATCCACTTGTGAAATTGTATTAAATACCTTCTGTAGTGCATTAAACCTTTTTCATTTTTTATTTCACATCTTTAGCCAGTATCAAGGTAAACTCTGAGGATGAAAATATGGGGAAAAACAGTTTTTCTAGCTGCTCACCTAACCACCCTGAAACCTTTTCCAACATTTTTAGGTTTCGCCTGCACAGCGCTTGCACTGTGCTTGAGAAATCTATTGTTTTTAATATAAACTTAAAAGGGACTTGCATCCCGCCTCCTCTTTTTCCTGGCTTCTCATTGATTCCTGTGCGTGCCACTTAGCTTTCCTCCATTTATATTGGCTGTAGCATATTTTCCTGCATTTACCAATGCTTGTTCCTCCTCTGCCTCATCAGTTTACCATCTGGTTTGGTGGAACTATATTTTCATAAAGTTTTGCCTTTTACTATTGCAGCATATTTATATAACAATTTATCACCCGGAGAGATTAAGTGATTTGCATAGAATCACATGATGTTGCGCGTCTCTCGAGTCAGAAGCTCTGGCCACTGCGCCACATACTCTCCTGTGCTGAGTCATCTGTCACGGAGCTCTTTTCTTCTACGGACGGTGATTGATGAAAACAGCTCTTTATTCATTACATAGGCGAAACCGATGCATTACCAATGCTTGTTTAAAAATTAGCAGAAAGGAGACTACAGTTGAAGCTCACTGCTAGAGGTGCTTCCCCTTGGCCTTTTTTGCACTGTAGGGCTGCCTCTCTCGCCATCTTTTTTTTTTTTTTTTTTTAACGCTTCCCTGAAGAGATAATGCCCATTGACATCGGGGACAGGTGGGGCAAAATCTAAAGCCCAAATATCTTGTCATCCCAAGTCTGTCTGCTCCTTATCGCCCCAGATCATAAATTCTTCTCTGTTGGTGATTGCAGAGTAATGTCACCCTTGAGGTGTCTATAAAGCTGCTGGGCTGACTGTGCATAGGAACAAATTCTGAGATAGGTTTTCTTGTACTCAGGACCTCAGAAAATGTACACCAGTCCCTGAGGAGATGGGGCTATGGCGAGGGATTACCAGCTCCTCGGTCTAGTTAACATTTTGTGCACAGACTAGCCCAACATGATGATAACCTTTAAATTAATGCATTTAGTTCTTACTGTTACCTGGGAAACCAAGGAACTTTACACTTCGTCCTAACATAAGACCATATTCCGGCACTCTGTGCAAATCCATGGCTTGTTAATATGATCGTATCACTGAACGAGTGAGCAATTTCATATTTATAGCTAAGCTGACACGAGACCTGTCTGCACGCAGGTCATGACTACAGATTCCAGATTTCTTCCGCTATGTCTCTAAACCGTGCCAAGGCATGAAGAACATTTAAATAATGACTTCATCCGTGTTACGCACACTCTAACTGCAGCTGCCACATCACAGCTGTGAAGAAATAGCAGTCTAGTTTATTAATTCCAGTACCATCCGATGCAGGGAGACACCCAGGCTACAGTGCTTTGTGCCAGACCGAAGTGCAGCTATAATTACAGCGATTTCACACTCCGCTCTAATTTCATTTCTGTTCCAGTAGCTAGCAGCTTGTTAATCAGAGGCAGAAGCCAAAGATAGTTACCGCTTCCATTGGTCCTTAAAGACATTAAACTGCACACTGTGGCAGGCCTGCTTTCTCAGAAGCCCCACCTGTTGCGCACCTCTCTCACTACGAGGAAACTGGAATTGTGTGTCAGTGTAAAACCAGTGTTGCTGTTTAATTCCCTTTAATTGAACACTGGGGATTTGATTCTAAAATTATGAGGGCAAAACCACTTTTGGAGTTTTCAAAAGTTGGTTTTGTAATTTTTAATTTATATATATATATATATATATCTATATCCTGCTCCAGCAAAGAAGAAGGCACGTACTCGAGGCTGTAGGAATAGGGCTTCTTTATTTCCTTAGGTCTCCCGCGGCTAGAGAGACGCGTTTCGGCTTCGCAGAAGCCTTTCTCAATCTAATTGGCGCCATATACAAGTAAAGTATTTATAGCATTTCCCACTCTAGGCATTAATAGACATAAAGAAAATACTCATATAATTTGACAATGCACTGATACAGACCCTTTGCAGTGTTTAAATAACATAACATAAACACAGAAAAACGCAAAAACTGTAGCTGGTAAAACATGTATACACATGATATATGGAACATGCATAGTGCAGCAAAATATAAAAAATATCACAGCATAGTGCATAACCAGCCTGCGTTAATCACAAATGTGACGTGGTACATGTCCGAACGTGCTCATAGAACAAAAATATACCGCCAGCCTATTGTAGGAGCATATCATGAATTCATAGTATGGCGCCAATCTCTCAGAAAATACTGCCCTCATATATAAAATAATATTGTAATAAAACCATGCTGCATATGTCACAAGCGAGATCAACAGAGACCACTTTTGCCCGCAATGTTAAATATAAAGGAAACCGGCACATCGGTATTTGACCTATGACCTTAACTACGGAAATAATATTGTAGTATGCTCAATTGAAATCACATCAATATGCACATGGCAAAGTAAGAGGCAATACAACATAATGATTGTAACCGCAAACCGGGGCTGAACAACACCTAATGTGTACATGTCCGACATAAATGCCAGCCACCAGGTAAACGCTCATATCCCCGAAAGGACTTCAAATCCCATAATGCCTCTAAACCATCTTATACACATCGAAAGCTTGTGGGCATACAACCCATATGAGAGTCCATGTTATAAATTCACTTTGCCGGTGACCATAAAAAAACATTTCTGAAAGACGATAAATACTGGCTTTTTGCAGGAAATGTCTCAATGTTCTTCGTGGCAAGTAGCACTAAATATAAATTCAAAATGGGCACAAATGCGGGGTCGGAGGAGACCAGTAAACAAAAATTATATATGCCAAACAGTCCTCACCACTTCCGCGTAGACGTCCGCGGTGCCCAGTCACCAGAGGGCGCCAGTCTCCTGAGCGAGGCATTTCTAGACTGGGGGAATGCAGACCTCGTGCTGGCAGTCGGCAAACCGCCCCGCTCCGAGATCTTTGTATCCCAAATACTGTTATACTTGATCCTCTTCCCGGCACACTCTCTGGGGGCTCCACCACTAGCACTTCCATGCACCTCTTAAGAAATTGGATATATATATATCTATATATCTATATATATATATATATCGAAAACTTCTTTTTATTGAATAATTTAAATGACAACTAATGGCATTTGCGCTATTTGTGTTTTTTTTTTTTTTTTTTTTTTAAGAATACCCCAACTCTTGCTGGCAAGGAGTGGGCGTTCCAGGGCTGGCAGGTCCTGTGATTTTGTGGGCACCATCAATCATACATATATAAGTAAACACTGTGCCTCGTCACTCATTATTGTCCTTATTTGAGTCTTAGATAGTAAACAAAAATCCTGGCATTGATCATAAGACTGCTCACAAACGTATAATAATCTTAGTAAATCATTACAAGTGATTTCTCTGGTCATTTACAAAGAAGTTTTAATTGTCCGATGACCGTGCTTCACTTTAGCAATCAGAGATCATATTTCAATAATTGAATAAATCAGTCCATACTTCCCAAATAAGGACTTTCTTGAACATTCTCTCTTTTTAAATTTGGTATGCTGCTCCTCACGTAGAGTAGCGGATGGACCTAGTAATTGAAGCCTTGAAAAAGTTACAGTATGTAACGAAACACTAGTCGGCTGCCATCATCTCTTAACCCGTTAAGTGCTTCTGTCGGCCAACGGCCGTCGCGAGCACTACCTCGGTAGTGCTGCGCACGTCCGTTGGCCGACGCGGCCCCGCCCGCTTAATAGAACGTTCCGCACTGGCGCGGAACGTTCTAAGCAGTTAACCGGTTAACATCGAGGAAACATCAGGAATTCAACTTTTATCTGCTCAAATATTATCCTTGTTACTATGCTGGACTGATTTATTTAATTATTGAAATATGATCTCTGATTGCTAAAGTGAAGCACTGTCATCGGACAATTAAAACTTCTTTGTAAATGACCAGAGATATCACTTGTAATGATTTACTAAGATTATTATACGTTTGTGAGCAGTCTTATGATCAGTGCCAGGATTTTTGTTTACTATCTAAGACTCAAATAAGGACATTAATGAGTGCCGAGGCACAGTGTTTACTTATATTAAGAACACGGAAGCTCTGATGAACTACTGTGTAGTGACATCTTTTGGTAGTGGGCAGTGGCGGTGCGTCCATTGGGGGCGTTGGGGCGTTGCCCCACTAATGCCACAGCAGAAATCGTTCTACTTCTGACGCTAATTGCAGCAATCAGGACTCCTGATTGGAATTAGCGTCAGAAGTAAAGCTGCAGACGCTGAAGGGGGTGGGGCTGCGGCAGCACTCATGAGTTGAGTGACAGCGCAATAGTGCGCATGTTCGTTTTGGGCTGATCATTTTTACGATCAGCCCGAACATGCACACTAGCCTTCCCCTTAAGAGACCGAGGGTTGCTTCATGCGCAGCCCCCGGTCTCCTAATGGGCAGGGAGTATTCCTGCCCTCAGCCAATCCTGGCGCTGCTGGAGCAGCGTCTGGAATGGATTGGCTGAGAGGCAGAAGACGTTGAAGGCGCCAACTCACCGGACCCGGCCCAGGAGCAGACAGCAGAGGTGGCGCGGACCCGCCCGGTCAGGTAAAGTTTTTTTTTTTTTTATATACTTTATTTTTAAACCCCCGGCTAAAGTTGTTGTCATGCAGAACAATTTACATATTACAGTAACTGTTGAACAAATTAATGCAAGAAGATACGGGGCAGTTTTTAATGTGTTTAATATTTCAAGACTATACGTTCCCACTGCTTAATAAGCCTTGCTTTATCGCTGCATTCATTTGCTTTAAAATGCACCATTTGCCAATCCCTTTTTTACATTTTTTTCTCAGGAGAGGGACTCTCCCTAGATCCCAGGTTTGTCCATTGAACTTGTTCATCGCTAACTAGTGTTTTCTATTGGAAAGGGTAGAGCCAAAGCAGTCTTGCTTAGTACCCTAGCCCACTTCAGAAGTCAGACTTGCTTGGCAACCCAGAAATTCTCTGAAATAATGTATGAGTTCTCTTTTATGAATGCCTAGAAGAACTGAATTTTTAGTCCATTTATCACAGAAAAAGTGCTGAAAATCGCACCAAAAAGATGCCAATTTTTAAAAAATTTCTTCACGGGGGGGAGAAACCCCCCGAACCCCCCTTATTGCCGTCGGGCTCGCGCGCTGTGCGCGCTCGCATACGTTGATTTGTTCTGCTTACGCCTCACCAGTTTCAAATTACACCAGCCGCCACTGGTAGTGGGATGTCTTTGTGACCTCGAGAGGCACCAAAACTCTGATTTTGTTACTTGTTGAAACATATTTGGTTTTCGATAGGATTGATGTGCTGCTGTATATGCCACCACTGCCTTCTTGTTGTGTTTGTATACAATCATACATATATGTGGGTGTTCACAGTTGTGTCTCCGAACTTTTCTTGCCCTGGAAGAGGTCACATTTATACTCCTGCAAAGAACAGGAGTTAACCCCTTCTCAGTGTGAGAAGGGATCGGAATAACTCCAAAGTTGCTGGTGCTGAGCAAGGAGTTTCATCGCAGGAAAATAAAGAAAAAAAGTCATGACATAAATTTGATTGCATTTTCCTATGAACACATTTCTTCTTTGTACTTTTAGATCGCCTTTGTTTTAACACACTTATGACAGAGAACCAAATGTTCATGGCCTCCGATGTCCCTCCCTACGGCTGAGGATCTGAATGTCTTGTAATTAGTGTAGGGAGAGAAAAGCTTTCTGGTGCTTCCACCTGAAGGATTGTCTTTTTTTCAAAAATAATCTCAGGATGTGAAGGAAGACCTTCCCTCAGGTCTAGAGATAATTTGTTCTTTATTTATATTTTTTCAGACTGTGTGACAGGCAGCACTCGCTGTATGCTGACCTCACAGTGAGAAATTGAAAGCCATCGGGCGCTGAAACCTTTCCGGTTGATTGGTTCTCTGGTGGCATATCTCAAACAGGAGCTCCGATTAAGGCGGTAAAGGTATTCTTGGGGAGGGGGGAGAGTGTCTCTTTTCCAACAGTACCTCTCCCAGGTGGCTCTCTTCTTGGGAATTACCGTAGGTCAGCAATCCTCAAGCAGGTTGTGAAATCTTGATGTTTTCTTGTTGCATTTTAGAGCTCGCACTTTTGGACAAACAACAAACACTATGTATCCCTGTGATCAGAAGGATCGGATAGCTATAATGCTATAAAGCATGCCGATATATTAGTTTATGATTACAGTACTTCTTGTCATGTAGCGTGAAGGTATGAAGACCCGTACGTGATTGAGGTTGTATTTTAATGGAAGTTTTTGACTTGCTTAGTTTAGAGATTTTTTTTTCCTTCAGTTTTTGTATTTTCGCTTTTCTCGTGTTTTTCCTTCACCTAGACATGTTCAAAGAAATCCGACTGGCAATGGCAAGTATTGGGTAATGAGAGAGCGGAATGCACATGTTGGGGCTCAGGATGGGCTGGATTGGCTACTCTGCAACTTTGGCATTTTCCTGGAGAGTTTTAGGTTATAGGGCTGTTTTCATTGCTGGAGGAGCTGCCATGACCCAGTCGTGAAAGTTTCGTTAGTCCCATTCTACTTCCAGCCTCCTACGGTGTGGGGCTAATTTAATAACTTTTGAGAGAGCTAATTTTTTTATTCCACTCTGGCCCTAGTCTCAGTCAGAATTAACTTTCAGACAGTACTACTACTAGACTATCATACTAGTAAGAGGCGGATCAGATTTTACAGGCTCATCCAGGGCATATCCCTAGGAAGAAGGACAGTAGAGACCTCCTAGTCCTCAAGTTTATTTTTGAATGGGAGGTTGAGAGGTGAAATTCTCGTGGTCCACCTTACTGAATACTGCCCACGATGGAGCAGTATTGGTCAAGTGGGACTTTGAGAAGAGAGTTACCAGTTGTGAACTTTGTTGATGTATAAAGAATCAATGAGCTAGATGTGCCTATGCAAAGTCCTTCACTGCTCCCAATACTGATTATGGTGTTTTAATGTATTACACTAACTCTCTAATTGCTATCATGAATGCCTAACCTCTTTTGTTAGTTTAAATACCTCCCTAATCTCTCAACATATGTACTTTCCATCAGTATAGGTAACCATCTTCGCAAAAGTAGACTGGTGGGTAGATATTTAGCAAAGCAGATGCTTAAGGTGTAGCAGTGAGAAAATTATGAGTTGGTTGGTTTACCCACAAAACCTCTCCCACCATTCCAGGTCCGGAAAGTGTTGCATATAGGAGTTGGTGCTGGAATTATGTGGGGGCAAATTTCGGATGCACCATCAGAGAGGAATGAAAAGTGAATAATCATGTATGCTCCATGATAAAAGAGAAATGCCGCCATAAACGAACTGAAGATTTTTTTTCAATGAAATGCAGAGACAGTGGAGTTCTTGGAGCTATGGGAATGACTACAAGAGTTGTGACAGATTATTGATATTGCAAACACAGTTTAGTGCCTTCCTGATCGTAGAAGGTGTCTGTTTCACTTGTTGTAAATCCATTCTTTAGTTTTTTAGAAATTAGCGTTTAAAATGTCCTTATTTGGGAGTGAAGAAGTTAGGTTTTAGAGCTTTCTTGACCATTAATTCATGGATCCACAGAGGATTTACAAATCCTGTCTTCCATTGCGATTTGTGAATCTAGCAACAGATTTTGCGAATCCGCTTCACTCTAATTGGGTGGCCATCACAGAAAAAAATCTTTTTCAGCTGCCATTACCCAATACTGTGCTCAAAAAATAAAAGGGGATATGGGGGCAGGTGAAATTACCCTTACCAAACACACAAAAGTTGATGAGAGGAATGCTTGAATCAAGCCTATCAACGGAAAATTGCATTGGCAGCATTCCAGCCCATCGTTTGTTTGCCTACCCTGCCACCTAAGGTTCAATCATATGCAAATAAGTCTGGTCCTTCACCAGCAGAGACAGTCCAGCCCCAACTGCCACGCCAGGTCCTCTCTGAACCGGAACACAAACAGCCCAAGACTGTTTTCTGCCAGAATAGGCCCCTTCATTCAGGTGTAGCTTGATTTCAATGGCATAGTGAGCCAGGGAGCCACATCTTGGCAAGCATTCCTCCTGTAACCTTCTGTGTGTTTAATCTAATGCCTAAAGTGGCCAATTGTATACCCAGATGTGGGTCCCTTGTGCACTGTTCAACTCTGAGGCACTATGGTAATCTGAGGTGGCATGGTGGGCAAAAGAATGATGGGTTGGAATGCTACTCCAAGCGATTGTCGGAGGTTAGACCTATTGTAGCTATTCCTCCTGTCACCTTTTGTGTTTGAACATACCCATACCCTCTGGCTCAACTGGTGGGGAAGAGGCACCAAAGGGGCCCCATGCAATGAAAGTATCATCAAACAAATGATTTTAGCTCTGGATTATAGAATCCTATTATGGATTCGCATATTCTTGACCCTCCTGGGCTGCAGGATTTGTGAATCCGGTATATACCTAGCTGAAGAGCTCTAATCAGCGCAATACCATTCCTAGGTTGCCTGTGTTCCTGTTCAGGGAGGGTCTGGCAGTTCGGGCTGTACTCTTCCCATTGGAGGAGGGTCACGGCTGATTTGCATATGGCTGGGTCCAAATTGGGGTGGAATGGTGTGCAAATTAACAATGGACTGGGATGTAGCCCGAATAAATTCCAGTGGCTGAGATTAATTCGAACATTTCATACATCACTTTTTGTGCACTGCCTGTGGAGGAGAGGGCACAGAGGCTGGATTTCCGGTCTTGCAGCCAGATCTACTATATGCAGCAGAGGTTGGCAGCCCGCAGACTGTTGAGTGCTGGGCCTGGCCAGAGGCCTGGTCCTGCAGCCAAGCTCTGCTGCGCACTACCAAAGGCTATGTGCTGATGGTGTTGGACACCTGCAGAGAGATGGGTGCAGGCCCTGGCCAAAGGCTCGGACTTGAGGCTTAGCCCACTGTGCAAGGCCAAAGCCTTGCACAGCTTGAGTTTGTCACATTCAGAGGGTAGTGTGCAGCGCCTGGCCAGAACCAGACACTTGCAAAGGTTTGGAGGCATTGCCTGACTGGGGGGTGTGCCGGGGTGCCTCTGCCCAACTCCGTAGCAGATGCACAAAGGCAGTACGTAGAGGGGGCATGACCGCCAGCAGATGAACACCGAGAACCTTTGGCTGTGGGATATGATCAAAAATCCCCCAAAATAAACTGAAAAAAACATTTAAGGTATGGTAGCTTTGGTTATAACACCTCAGTGCAGGTTTAAAAAAAACAGTTGAAGTGCTGTTGTATTTATGAATTCAAAACCGAAAAATCATTCAAATGTTAAACTTCTGGTTAGGATATCAGTCCATGATCTGCCCAACAGCCAAGCAAATTCTCACAGCAAATGCTGGTTGACCATTAAAGACTCGTATGTTTTTAAGTTTACGCCATCAGCTACATTTGCCAAACAATATGACCTATCAAACATGCCTAGCATGACGATCCTTTGTTGAAGATAGATCCCCACTTCATTTGCATTCGTGAAAATTTACATTATGAGGAAGTGTAAATTGAATGTGACTGGTTGCGAGACTTGCATATTATGGCTGACAATGAAATATTAGTCAACAGATAGATCGATCAGACTCTTCTGTTGTCTGTTTTGCTTCTCAAGTTAACTTTGAGGCTTTTGCTTGCATGTGTATGATGGCTTGAGGCAACCTTGCCTGTGGAATGCCTGACCGGCTGGTTCTGCTGATGGGACTAATTGTGATTGCTGCTATTTTCAGTAAGGTATCCCTGCTTTATTGCACAGCAAACACCTTTGAAACTTGTTATATATTGTTTTTTTTTTTTAAACTATTTATTTTTCATTTTTGCACAAAATTTCGTGACATACATGCATAAATTTGACAATTATTATTAGCTGGTTGCATTTGTTATGTTACATTTCACGGCAGTTGACAAAACATACCTGTCAAGATATTACATCTCTATCTGTATTTCTACGCAGTTCTAACTCCACCATGGGTGAGACACAGATATCCCCTCTATACACGTTCCACTTCATCCATTTTTTGTCCCATTTCTTCGGGCACCCCCTGGTTATAAACACCTCCTTTTCTGCAATCATACACCTATTTAGTTCCGTCAGCCATATCGATTCGGAAGGTGGTGTCACTCCACCCCATCCTCTTGCGAGTTCTCTTTTCACTAATGTGTATCCCAACGTCACCAGCTGCTGCTCAATCTCCGTCAGGTTAGTGTCTGCCCATATATTCAGCAAACCCAGCTGCGGTGTCATGTCAACCGTCTTCCCCAGTGCAGACTGTACGTGGTGTGTGGCTCTCTCCCAAATGTAATGCACTAGGGGGCATTCCCATAATATGTGATAGAAGGTCGCTGACTGCTGGCAGCCTCTAAGACAGAGGTCATCTTGCCTTGCTCCTATTTTTGCGAGGGTTATCCCGGTCATATAAGATCGATGTAGGATTCTGAGTTGTATCAGTCTAAACCTAAGCGTAATGGCCGCCTCCCTAGGTGACATAAGGGCCAGTCGCCAGTCGTCTTCTGCAATTGGACCCAAGTCTCTCTCCCATTGCTCCTTGAGCTTACCAAAGTTGTCTGGAAGATTATTACTAAGTTTTTTATATGTTAAGGATATGGCCTTGGATTGCAGTGGCCCATCAAGCAGACGGTCCTCCAGAGGCGACGAGTCTGGTATGTCCTCGCAGCTCGGGAAAGCCGCCCGTAGGGCATGTCTTACTTGCAGGTACCTAAATGCCTCCCCTGGAGCCATCTTGTAGATCCTCTGGAGGTCGTCAAATTTAAGGACCGCGCCCTTTTTAACTAAGTCCCTCACCATCGAGATTCCTATCGTCTCCCACTTATCAAATCCTGGTTGATAGCACAGCATGCCTAGCTTCTGAGTATACCACAGTGGTGTTGCTTTGGTAAGAACGTTAGCCCATCCCAGCCTCGAGTTTGCCAGCCGCCAGATTTGTATCGTGTGCAATGTGGGGCCAATATATTTCCGCTTCTTAGTGCGGGAATAGAGGGCTCCCAAGTATCCTGAGCGATCCATCTGATATCTATCTAAAGCGTACGCCGGGTCATTCGGTGGGGCGTACATCCAGTGATTCACGGCCACCAGCTGAGAGGCCCAGTAATACAACCGGAGGTCTGGCAACGCTATCCCCCCCGTCATACCACCCTTTGGTTAGTTTCTTAAATGCCACTCTAGGAGTCCCTCCATCCCACAACAGCGTCCGTATCTCTCCTTCCACCGCCACAAAGTACTCATCCGGGATTCGATGCGGGCTATTCTGGAAGATATACAGAAATCGCGGGAGCGCTAACATTTTAAAAAGAGCAGCCCGGCCCACCAATGACAGGGGCAGCGACCTCCAGTGTCTTACATCTGCTCTCAATCTGGTCAGTGGGGCGGGCTACTAAGTTACGACTATAGAAGAGGGCCTGGTCCAATGTAATAAAGACTCCTAGGTATTTTAATCCTTCCACAGCCACTACTAACTTGCAATCTTTGGGAAGACGGGGGGTCTGCCCCTGGAGCACGAACAGCACCGACTTATCCCAGTTTATTGCATATCCCGAGTACTTCCCGAAATTTGTAAAAATGTTCAAAACTGCGTGTATGGACCTATACGGGGAGGCAAGATATAGCAATACATCGTCGGCATATAGGGAAATCCTGTCTTCACATTCCAGTGTCCATCTCAAACCCCTCACCCTCACATCTCGACGGATCCAGTCCGCCAGGGGTTCCAGCATGAGGGAGAACAGCAGTGGAGACAGTGGACACCCCTGTCTGGTGCCCCTCTTCAGTGTGAACGCCCGAGATGAGTAGTTATTGACCCTTACCTGCCCCTGTATGTCTGTGTACAGCAGTTTCACCCAGCCGATAAATTTAGGGCCTAGGCCGGCCCTAGCCAAAACTTCAAATAAATACGGCCATTCTATAGAATCGAACGCCATAGAGGCATCTAGGGATAATATGACTGCGTCTTCCATCAAGAAGTCCCTGCGCGCCATCACATTATGCAGCCGGCGAATGTTAAGAGCCGTATTTATTCCTGGCATAAAGCCAGACTGATCTGGGTGCACCAGGGAGGAGATCACCGTCCCAAGTCGCATGGCTAGAACCTTTGCCAGGATCTTTGCCTCCACATTAATCAACGAAATAGGCCTGTAGGAGCTACAGTCATCTACCGGTTTCCCAGTCTTATGGATAACAACAATACTTGCTATACGTTGATCTACTGGCAAATGTCCCTTCTCATAGCTTTCCTCATACATATCCCGTAAGTGTGGAACTACCTGAGAGGCCATAGCCTTGATGAATTCGATTGGGGTGCCATTTGGTCCCATTGCTTTCCCAGACTTAATTTGGCCTATAGCTTTCTGAATTTCTTCATCTGTCAAATCGGCCTCTAGCGCTTCTTTCTCGAGTTCCGAGAGGGTTGGCACGTCGCTTTCCATCAGGAGCTGGCGTGAGTCCTCTGCTGTATACGTAGTGGAAGGAGAATACACTCCTTCGGGGTGGTCTGCAAATGCCTCTGCTATGTCCTTCGGATGATGAAGGACCTCCCCACTAGGCAATGTCAGTCTAGGTACCCATCGGGTACCTTGCTCCCTTTTTTTCCAACCATGCCAGAGTTCTTCCGGCCCTATCCCCCAGTTCGTACAACCTATGTTGGGTGGCGCGGTGTGTGGTCATCATGTGCTCGCGTGTCTTGAGTCTGAATTCATCCTGCTTCAGGGTCAGTCTATGCTGTGCATCACACGAGGGATTAGTTGCGTGTTCTGCCTCTAGCCCCCGGAGCTCCTCTTCTAACTGGACCAATATCTGGCGCCTCTTTGCTATATATCGTGTTTTTAGCGACAGGGCATGTCCCTTTAGAACCACCTTATATGCCTCCCATATCGTTTGTGCCGAGTCCACTGACCCCAAATTATCCGTTAGATAATTCCCGGTTTGGGCACGCAGTTCTTCTTTAATGTCTGGTATTTTCAGCAGCCATGGGTTAATAACTATCGTGGTACGTGTTTGCTGTTCCCCATGAGTGAATTCAATCCAAACGGGGAATGGTCCGAGATACCCCTGGGCAGCGTCTGGGGGCGCTTAAAGCTGCTAATCGAGGCCGTGTATGTTAGAAAGTAATCAAGTCGGGAAAGACTGCCATGTACGCTAGAGAAATGCGTATATTGGGAATCTGCCATTTGTAGTTCCCGCCCCACATCCGACAGTCCCAGCGCCCTGGTAAATTCTGCCATGAGTTCATTCGGTCTGGTCCTTTGTCTCTGTGGGTGTCTGTCCATTGTGTCATCCATAGTCATATTGTAATCCCCCCCATTATCAAACTGCCCCCGGGTAGTCCAGTCAACACTTTGCCGAGATCTGCTAAGGCCACCTTACCCAAGGCCGGTGGCAGGTAAACTGAAACAATATTGAGAGCTCTTCCCTCCCATTGGGCTTCAGCCATGGCAAATCGACCCCCCGGATCCGCCCATATCTTGTGAACCATAAGGGGCGTGCCCTTCTTAACCAGGATACACGTACCTCTGGAACCCGTGGTATAATCGGCATGGACCAAAAGCTTGTACCCCCATCTATTGAGGGCTTTACTTTTATTACCTACAAGGTGGGTCTCCTGCAACAACACAAGGTCTGGGGAATGTCTCTTCAGATACCGTTGGACTATACCCCCCTCTTTATTTTATCACCCATTCCATTAACATTCCAAGATAGGACAGAGAGCACTGATTCCTTGTCAACCCCCATCCCACAGCCTGGTATTATCTACAGCCTGAAAGGTCAAAATTAAGGTAACTACGGCATGGCACACCCCATGTCCTGGAACCTCCCTCCTATGCGTATGTCTGTCACTTCCGAAGCCAACCTGAGGCTTGTCACAAAGCAAAATATCACATTTACAATTCAACTTGTCGCAAAAACACCCCTCCCCCCCACCTCCCCCCTCCCTGCCCGTGGATTCGAAACTACCCACCCCCAAACATGGCAGAGTGCCTCTCTCCCACCCAAAAATGCTGAAAATGCACGGGGTCGGTTCGTCCCCCCCCCCCCGCATACACATATCATAATTTATGAATTTTGCCATCCACATTCTGTAATCTCGTACGTCTTGGGTGGGTCTTACCAATTGAGTCTGCGTTATCATACTGAATCATCAGCTCCCACCTTCAGCATCCGTCACAAGATCTCCACTAGAACCCCGTCTCCACCCCACCTTATTTACTTCGCCAGCAGGGTTCCATCTCTGATCGGTTCCCACCCTGATTATCTTATTCCCGGTCCTTTGTCGGGTCCCCTTTGTCCGTCGAGTCCATCCCAGGCGCTTCCGTACGGCGGTTTCCCTGCTGGCCTGATCTGCCAGCTTGGTTTCTTCTCTGGCCCCCAACTTTGCTCCAGCCGTCCATCCAGTCCTGCGCTTCCTCCGGTGAGTCAAAAAACCACGCTTTCCCGTCTGATTCCACCCTAAGCTTCGCCGGAAATAGCATTGCATACTTCACTTCGCGGTCGCGAAGTTCTCTCTTCACTGCTTGAAAGCTGCGGCGTTGCGCCTGTACCTTGGCCGTGAAGTCTGGAAAGAAGGCTACCTCGTAATTGTCGACTTTCAAAGGGGGACCAGATCTCGCCGTTTGCAGGATGCTATCGCGGTCTCTGAAGTTAAAAACTCTAGCTATGAGGGGCCTCGGGGGGGGCTCCTGGTTTTGTCCTATTTTCCGGCACCCTGTGAGCTCTTTCAATAGAGAAATAGCTGGACAGCTTCTTGGGTTTGAGGTGTTTGGTGATTAGGTCTTCCACATATAGGTCCGCAGCAGGCCCCTCTTCCCGTTCTGGAACCCCCAAAATACGTATATTGTTACGACGGGCGCGGCCTTCATAATCGTCCAGCTGATGCGCCATTCGCTCTTGTTTCTTTTGCAGCTCGACCACCTGCGTTTGGAGCTCCGACGTATCCGTTTGCAGAGCAGAAGTAACTATCTTAAGCTCTTTGACCTGTTCGTCCATCTTTCTAAAGTCTGCTCTGATGAGTGAGACCTCCACCGTGACCGAGTCCAGTGAGGTACGCACCCCATTAATCGCTGCCATAACATCATGTAGCGTCGGCTCTGTCCCCTGTTTAGGGGCGTTCTGCCCTCCGTCTTTCTCCATTTGTTGCGACTCACCCGTATCCCCAGTCTTAGACCATGCAAATTTGGCCAACTTCTGGGCGCTTGCTTTAGGACCCCTTCCTCCGGTCGCCATATGTGCAACGCTGTGTCTCGAAGGCCGGGAGAGAACTCGGGGCCCCACACAAGGACACCTCTCAGTGTCCGCTCACCCCTTCCGCGTAGTATGGGGCCAGCCCGGTCGCGGCCTATTGCGATGTTGGTTTGGATCACAGACACAGCCAGGCCCCACCCTTATGTCTATTGTCCGCAAATATCCTTCCCCTGTGGCACCTAGAGGGAAGTATCTTCTCCGTGGAGGTCCCCGAGACCCAGCAAGAGCCGTAGTCCCGTCCTCTCCCAGCGTGCGTTGCACTTCCGATCTAGCTGTCTCCGCAATCACCCAGCCGTGACTCCAGACTACTCCAACCCTTCCCACCAAGCTTCCAAGAAGGGCACCGCAGCCACCGATGCAGGGACCCTGCTTACCGCGTCGTAAGGCCGGGGCAGCTACTCTGGTGTGCACCGGCCGTGGTCTCCACCTCCCGGAGGACGTCTAAGC
Organism: Calotriton arnoldi; assembly: GCA_963921515.1. Lineage (NCBI taxonomy): Eukaryota > Metazoa > Chordata > Amphibia > Caudata > Salamandridae > Calotriton > Calotriton arnoldi. Next base: position 248,815 of record CAWUFW010001577.1, read on the forward strand.
ACACTCCGTATTCTCTCACCGGCAGCAGTTCCCTGTGTCCAGCTCAGCCACTGGTGTCTGTACGCTGCACCTCAAAGGAGCGTAGGGCCCTCGAACAGCGTCTCCGGCCGCGGGGATGCTGGTGTTAATGTGCCTAGGGGCATGGGGCCTCCGGCCTCCTCAGACCCTGTACTGGCGGCGTCCTCATGTGATGCGGGGTTTAGCAGGCCCCGCCGCCGGGGTCTCAATTAGTGAGGTCCACCTCCTCACTTGCATCAGGCCTGCGGAGACTGCACGCACCGCTCCACGATCAGCTCCTCTTCCCCCCCGCTGCCCACTGTCTTCCAGGGCTCCCGGTCAGGCGCCGTAGTCTCTCCGGCCCCGCCTATCTCCAGCCTCTTCAGGAGGGACGCCTCCGTCAGCAGCACTAGGCCTTTAAGCCGGGGCCTCAATTAGGAGCGCCAGTCCCTCGGCTCTCACCTCCTGGGCTCCGACGCCACTTGCGACTCCTCGCGTTTTTCCTCTTCGCGGCTGCCGAGACCCCTCTGTCGCCTGTGCGACCTCCACGCATCCGTTGGGCTCTTCGGGATGGTCACTGTACCGCCTTATCTCGGCCTCGAGTCTCAGCTCCGGGAGGTCGCCATTACTGCCGTCTCTGTGCCTCCCAGTAGGGGCCTTCAGACCCTCACACTCCGACTTTGGATTCCGCCGACTTCGACCCCACAGGTAGGGAGTGCGGCTCCGTCTTGTTTCGTCTAATTTTCCCTTGTGGATGGCACAGGATAAATAGAAACCTTGCGTGGAAGAGGGAGCCCTCTTAGGCAGCGGCCATTCTCGGTGGCTGCTAGCCACGCCCCCCCTTGTTATATATTGTTGTTGCATTCCAGAATTATTGGCCGTAGATACAACTTGGGTATACTATGATCACAAATTGTAATGCTAACTCTCCTCTTATTTGTGTGCTTGTCCAAAGTTTGGATTAGGGCTGTAACCTTCACACCATCATGCTACTTCACCTCTGCCATGCTACTTCATCTCTGCTTCACCTCTCTCATCCCTTCCTACTGCATATGCACATCTTCATGATGTTCTTCTCGACCATTAATTCAAACTGTCTTCTCTCTCTCCTTTCTTTTTCTGTGGCATTTCCCTGTTATGATGTAATCAATGCACTTCCCTATTAAATGTAAGTTAATATCTGAAAGAGACACGTTGGTGATAGATTCCTTACCTTAGAATATCCCCAGGTGTCAGACTGGATCTGGAAAGTTTTTCGTCAGCAGTACCCCTGCGCGTCGGTAGGTGGCGTCGTAAGCGCCGAGATGACGTCACGGAGACTACTTAGGCGCCACCCATGCGCGCTGACGTCAGTTCTTTCTTTTTCCGCACCAGCAAGCGCAGATCCGGTTAGAGCTCGTACCCTAGTCACTTTTTGACTAATTTCTTTTTGGGACTTTGTCTCTACTTCTTTTGAGTCTTTGACTCCTGGTGCCATGTAGGGATGCCTGGGTTTAAATCCTGCGGGGCCTGCCGCCGTACGATGTCGGTGGCCGACCCCCCATGGCGTCTGTCTCTACTGTCTGGAGCGCGACCATGACTCCCGGTCATGTTCCGACTGTCTGGCCATGGCTCCGAAGGCTTTGCGGGAGCGGTCCCGAAAGCTGCTAGAGGCCCAACAGTCGTCTCCGCGCCGTTCGAGGTCCAGGGGTCGCTCGAGGGACCGACCGCGGAGCCATCATCATCGCTCCTCGGGGTCCAAGTCTTCACCCTCGGAATCGGGTAAGAGACGTCACAAGTAACAGTCGAAGAAGCGCGTACGCTCTCCGACCTCCCCCCGTCGGTCTCCGGACGAGGGGGCCAGGGGTCCGTCCCCCGGCGGCTCCGGCCCAGGTGCAAGAGTTTCTTGCCACCATGGGCTGCCTTTTCAGGCCTAGGGCTCCCGCCGGCGCGCCTTCGGGCCCCGTGGTCCCTATTGAGGGCCCTTGCTTGCCACCGGCTCCGCCGCTGGCACCGCCGGCGGCTCTGGCCCCGGCGCCCCCTGCGGCTCCGTTCCCGGCGCCGCACTGGGTTCCGTCGTCCCACCTCCTAATTGGGACATGGCGCCGACCGGCGCCGTTGAAGCGGAGGACTCTGAGGATGCAGGTGGCCTTGACCTCTCCTCTGAGCCTGGGTTTCTGTCTCCTCCCGCTGTCATGGAGGAAGGCGCCACATACACTGTGGTGCTCCGTAGAGCAGCTGAGGCCCTTGACCTTGAGCTGCCTACTGTTACCCTCAAGGCGCACCTCCTTAACTGAAGTGCTTCAGCCGGCAGCAAGTTCTATGGAACCTCTGCTTCCGTTCAATGAGGCCTTCACGGATGTTTTTAAAGGGCACCTGGTCTAGGCCAGCCACAGGGGTTCCTGTGGATAAACACGTGGCCAGGCGTCACCGCCCGGCACCGGGTGACCCTGCCTTTTTGGTAAATCATCCGACACCGGAGAGCCTGGTCATTCAGGCCTCCTCTTCCCAAAGTGCATTCCCTACCGCTCCACCGGATAAGGAATCGAAAAAGCTGGAGCTGCCAGCCTGGGGCTGCGGTCAGTCAACACCGCATGCCTCTTGGGCCGCTACTCTCACGCTGTGTAGGACACGGTGGCGCAAACTCTGCCCCAGTGCCCGGAGGAGGTTCGGGCTGTACTTTCCCAAGCTGTTGCGGACAGGAAGAATGCAGCGCAAGTCACCATTCAGTGTGGGTTGGACACCGCGGACTCTTTGGGACCATCTCTACGACGGTGGCCTTGCGTCGCCACGCCTGACTGCGGTCCACACAGTTTTCGGGGGATGTCCAGAGTTCCCTCATGGACATACCTTTTGATGGTACTCGCCTGTTTAGCGATAACGCAGACAGTGCGCTGAAGCGTTTTAAGGACTCTCTGGCTACAGCCACGTCCTTGGGTCTCTCCACCACACGCCCGGCCACGTCTACCTTTCGTTCCTTTAGTGGCCACGGAAGGGGCGCCCCTACACGTTAGTTCAGCCAGAGGCCTGCACAGAACCAACCTCAGCGCGGGCGTGGTGGCCGCCGTGGCGGCACAGGGGGCCAGCGTGCGGGTCACTCCACCTCCGCTCCCACAGCATCCGCCTCAAAGCCTTCCTAGTCCGAGCTATGGGGTGCACCCCACGCCGGTGGGCGGCAGGATTCAACATCACCTCCCCCACTGGCGCTCTGTCACTTCGGACAGGTGGGTGCTGCAAATCGTCCGAAGGGGCTACTCCCTCCCCTTCGAGTCTGCGCCCCCCCGGCCATGCCACCTCAGTTCCACCGCATGTCGGGTGATCACTTGGCACTTCTCCGACAGGACGTCACAGCCTTCTTGGCCAAGGGGGCCATCGAGCGCGTTCCTGGGCCAGAAGTAGGACATGGTTGTCATTCCCACTACTTTCTGGTCCCCAAAATGGTAAAAGGGGGCCTGCGCCCCATCTTGGACCTCAGGAACGTCAATCGTTTCCTCTGGAAGGAGAAGTTCAAGATGTTGACTCTGGCTCAGGTCTTGTCTGCCCTCGACCCTGGAGACTGGATGGTAGCGTTGGACCTGCAGGACGCTTATTTTCACATTCCCGTCCTGCCGGCCCACCGGCGTTACCTGCGGTTCACGGTAGGCCGGGAGCATTTTCAGTTTGCCGTGCTCCCCTTCGGCCTTACAAGCGCCCCTCGGGTGTTCACGAAAGTGATGGCGGTGGTCGCAGCTCATCGGCGCAGTTCAGGGGTGTCAGTCTTTCCCTACCTCGACGACTGGTTGTTGAAGACGGGCTCGCCCCAGGCAGTCGTCGCCCGCCTTCTGCAATTGCTGGGGTTCTCCATCAACGTGCCGAAGTTGCACCTGAGTCCCTCTCAGAAGCTCCCCTTCATCGGAGCGGTTCTGGATTCGACGCAGTTTCGGGTTTATCCTCCCGGGCAGCGACTCCGGGGATATTCAGGCTATGATTCCAATGTTTCAGCCTCTATCCCGGGTTTGTCAGGATGACCCTCCGGCTACTGGGCCTGTTGGCCTCACTCATTCTGCTAGTGCAACATGCCAGGCGGCATATATGGGCTCTGCAGTGGGACCTGAAGTTCCAGTGGGCAGCATCAGGGCAACCTGTCCGATCATGTCCAGATCTCGGGGGCACTGCACAACAATTGTGGTGGTGGCTCACGCATCGCGATTGGGTCAATGGCAGATCCCTCTCCCTTCCCCAACTGGGGCACACAGTGGTGACTGATGCGTCCCTCCTGAGATGGGGTGGCCACTTGGGAGAGGCGGAGATCAGAGGCCTCTGGTCTCCGGCAGTGTCCCGGCTCCATATCAGTCTTTTGGAGCTTCGGGCGATCCGACTTGCACTGAAGGGAAGTGTGGTGCAGGTGTTCACGGACAACACCACCGCCATGTGGTATTGCAACACACAGGGCGGGGTGGGTTCGTGGACCCTATGTCAGGAGGCTCTGCGCCTCTAGACATGGCTGCACCATCAAGGCATTGCCTTGGTGGTTCAACACCTGGCAGGTTCTCTGAACGCCAGGGCGGACGGACTCAGCCGCCGGTGCTTGATAGATCACGAATGGCGTCTGAACTCGGACGTGGCGCAAGGTCTCTTTCTGCAGTGGGGAGAGCCTTGGTTAGATCTATTCGCCACCGAACAGAACGCGCAATGTCATCCGTTCTGCGCGTTGGAATTTCCAAGGCGGCACTCGCTCGGCGACGCTTTTTGTCGCGAGTGGAGCTGCGGTCTATTGTACGCCTTTCCGCCTATACCACTTATGCCCAGAGTGCTGAAGACGATTCGGCGCGACCGGGCCCAAGTCATCCTTGTGGCTCCGGATTGGGCACGAAAATACTGGTATCCCGAGCTGCTCAACATGGCGATCGATCCCCCGAACCGACGGCCTCTTCGGGAGGATCTTCTGTCGCAGCAGCAGGGGACGGTCCTCCACCCGAACCTGTCCAGCCTCCGCCTCCATGCGTGGAGATTGAGCGGCGACAGTTGACAGCTTTCGATCTTCCTCCCGAAGTCTGTGATGTCATTCTGGCAGCCAGGCATCCCTCCACTAAGACGGTATACGCCTGCAGGTGGAACAACTTTGTGGCATGGTGCACAGCTAAGTCTGTGGATCCCCTCTCTGCCCCTCTTCTGTTCCTGCTCTCCTTGGCCCAGCAGGGCTCTGCTCTGGGCACTATCAAAGGTTATCTTTCGGCCATCTCCACCTTTCTCAGGCTTCCAGAGCATCCTTCTCTCTTTAAGTCCCCGGTTGTTAACCGTTTCCTGAAGGGCATTGCACATACGTTTCCTCCCGTGCCTTTCATACTGCCTCAATGGGACTTAAATCTTGTCTTGACCTATCTGATGTGCGCTCCCTTTGAGCCCCTTCATAACTGTCCTTTACGTCTTCTTACTCTCAAGACGGCTTTCCTGGTAGCTATCACCTCTGCCAGAAGAGTGAGTGAGCTCCAGGCTCTTTCTTCTAATCCTCCTTTCCTTTCTGTTCATCCGGACAAAGTGGTTTTACGGACCCGTCCTTCTTTCTTGCCAAAGGTTGTCACGCCCTTCCACATCGGGCAGACCATCACTTTGCCCACCTTCTTTCCGCCTCCGCATCCTTCAAAAGAGGAAGAGAGGCTCCACCGTCTGGACCCAAAACGTGCGCTCTCGTTCTATCTGAAGTGCACACAACAGTTCCGGGTGGATGACCAGCTCTTTGTTGGCTACCTGGGCGCCAAAAAAGGTCGAGCCGTGCACAAACGAACCATCTCTCGGTGGGTCGTTTTGTGCATCGAAGCGTGTTACTAGTTGGCTAAGAAGGAGCCTCCTGTGGGGCTGCGTGCCCTTTCTAACAGGGCGACGGCAGCCACTACTGCCATGGGACGCAGCGTTCCCTTGCAGGATATTTGTCAGGCAGCTACGTGGGCCTCGCTGCACACATTTACCAAGCATTACTGCCTTAACAGTCCAGTCCGGAGAGACGGCTTCTTTGACCGTTCTGTTCTCCGTGACTTTCTGGTGTAATCTATTCGCAGACCCACCACCGGGTTTGGTATTGCTGGGGTATCTATTCTAAGGTAAGGAATCTATCACTAACGTGTCTCTTTCAGATGCACAAGTTACTACTTGTGTAACGATATATCTGTAAGACATTAGTTAGTGATAGATTCCTTACCGCCCCACCCATCCTCACCGTTCTGCGAACTGATTCTAGGGTTAAGGTCATCCCTTTCAGGGCCCTAGTTTCATGGCACCAGTGGTAAGTTTCTTGCATGGCTCTGCGTTCCTTGCACGGAAAGTCGTGTACAGAACTGACGTCAGCGCGCATGGGTGGCGCCTAAGTAGTCTCCGTGACGTCATCTCGGCACTTACGACGCCAGCGACGAACGCGGAGTCGCACGACGCCACCTACCGACGCGCAGGGGTACTGCTGACGAAAAACTTTCCGGATCCAGTCTGACGCCTGGGGATATTCTAAGGTAAGGAATCTATCACCAACGTGTCTCTTACAGATATATCGTTACACAAGTAGTAACTTGTGCAATACTGCGTTTTTATTATGGCTGCTACCTCCTTTCCAACATCCAATTGTATTGGTCATCCAAAGCCCTTTTCTACCTGTTAAGTAATGTATCCTCCCACTGCATTTCATATTTGATTCTGGTTCCAACTACAGGATGATTACCCATGACATTCTACTCCTACTTTCACATCTCCAATCCTTGCATGACTGCATTTGATTTACTGAGGCCATGACTACACTAGCCCTGGAATGTTGAACCATAGTATTCTACATCCTGTGTCTGGTACCTCAGTGATGTGGAGATCTCCCTTAGATTTTCCACACCGGTTATTTCTTTGCATTGTTACACACAGAATAAGATTTATTGCTCCTTTTGGCATTTGATTCTTGAGTCTGTGATTATTCTTTTGAGCACTCTGCTTGATTATTGCCATTGCAGGATAGTGTGCTTGGATTCCTGATCTTGGAGTAATACTTGCCCTACTGGCATTGCATTGTATATTGAGATTACGCTGTATGTGTCTTCTTATTCTGTAACAAAAGAATACAACTTTTTTGTTGCCACCAACTACATTTTAGATACCTGACGAAGGCTTATAGGGTGCTTAATATTTCTACTCTTGGTAGATGAGGATTGAAGGGAATTTTCCCCAAGCCAACTGTAAACAGAATAACCTGCTCCCTAGCATCTCAGTTATTACTCAACACCTCAGCCACAGTGTAGGACAGTAGTTCATAAGATCTAGGCTTTTACAATTGTGGTAATCTTTATAGTGCTGCATTATGGAGAGCTAAGAAAGGTGGTGAGAGAAGCAAATGTCTTCATTTAGATACCACTTTGATTTCTCTATTGTGGAGCATTTACACCTAGAGTGTAGGAGCGGAAAATGTGTTTTACTGTGATGATGGTGACCAGGGTTGAATCCAAGATAGTCGAGGTTTTAAGAGCTGTGCAGAATGTACTGAAGCATGATCAGTCACTGTGGTAGAAGTACGCTTTCTCTGTAGGAAGAATGTATGAAGCTTAAAGTTAGTTGCTGCCCGAAGACCACTCTCGTTAGCCCAGTGCCACTGGTGGCGCTGACGCACCGCTATTGTTAAACTAAATGCTTGTCTTTACATCTAGTTAAATGGAAATGTCCAGGTGTTTAATATAGTGTTCAGTATTGTTTATTCTGTTAGAATTCAAACCAAGGTTTCTGGGATCCCTCATTGACAACTAACTTAAAATCCATATTTTTATTTTAAGTAGGTTAAAAACAAGCACCATAAATAGCATAAAAGTCAGGTTTTAAGGTGTCAAAGCGGGGGTTGGGAAAAAGGATAGTATCGAGGGATAAGTAATGAGAGGGCAACAGCAGATTAGAGTCATTTGACATAGCTCCTTATTTGTACTACATGACAAGTGGGATACAGGAGAAGGGAAAGGGTAAAACTGGCTGATTACAGACCATTTGGTGGCAATGTAGCTGATAATAACTTATTCAGCTAGTTTTTGATGGTTGGGGCACAAAGGAGGAATCTTGTTTCATGGTTCTCTGCTCACTGTGGTGAGTTGTTCCCCCTCTGAGACTTTTTCTTCTCGATTTAGTTATAGAGAGCTCGCTGTCTGCTTGAGCGTAGATTGATTTTTAGCTTGTTGGTGTGAATAGTTATGTTTTCTGCAATTTGGCTGAGTGAGGGTGAGTGGCTTTCTAGATGATGCAATGGGTGTTCAATATGATTTCCTGTTTGATGAACAGCGACTTTAATTGGACTGTAGGACGATAGTGCTCATGATTTTTCAGGCGAAAGGAAATATTAATTGCTCAATTTAGGACCATTTGCAGTTTTCTCAGAATCTTCACTAATATGTTAAGGAAAACAGATGAGCAGTAGAGCAGTCTGGATTACACTTGAGCTTGAATGAGGATATCCTTTGGGGTATGCTTAGCTTGAAGCATATTTATGAGATGTAGCGGAGATGATGTGCATTTCTAGCATTTGCTTGGACTTGTGGGGGGTGAATGAGTGCTCTAAATCAAATCTAACATCTACATTTCGTAGTGGTTTGAGATGAGTACAGGGTGGTTCGAGGACTGATGGCTATTTGAAAGGGAGCACAGAGGGATTTTTTTCACCAAACATTAGTATTTCTGTTTTGTTATTGTTTAGCTAAAGGAAATTTTTGTTAATCTAGTTTTTAGTAGCAACCAGGCAATGGTCAATGGCTGAGGAATCAGGACTGTCTTGGTGGTGTCTTCAGCATGCGTTTGAAATGTGACAACGAATGAGTAGCTTACTTCAGCGAGGGGGTCACATGTACGTGTTCAGCAGTGTAGGAGAGAAGGATGAGCGTTTTGGGACCACAAGTCTGATTTATTGTTTCCTGTTTGTCAGGAAGGATCGCATGCAAGTGTGTGCTTTCCCGTGAATGCCAAAATCGGTGTTAAAGTGAACAAGGAGTAGTTTGTGTTCAACTGGTAAAGGACGTTGAGATAATAATAATAATAGCATTTCATTGTGGCCTTTGTCATGGATACTAAATAATTGCACCCAGATGTTTAGGACTGCTGTTCCTGTACAGACATTTGTTCTGAAACTAAATTTGTAGCCTGAGAGTAATTGGTTTGTTTTATATAGTTTATCAGCTGGGGGCAGGCAAATGATTTGGTGATTTTGACCAGGAATGGTAGACTAGAAACCGGTTTGTAGTCTTCAAGTATAGTAATATCTGAACCAGTTTTTTTCAGAGGAGCTATTATGGTAGCTTGTTTAAAGTTTTTGGGGTAAATTCCATGCTGATGAGAGGCATTGATGACTTGAGAAGTGTTCTTCTTTTAGGATGGAGATGAAAGATTTTGTTAGGTGTGGATAATAAGTTGTATATTGATCGCAAGAGGCAGGCGACCCGACCGCGACAAGCGCCAGGGACCCTGGTTCTCCCAGGCCCCTCCGCTACAACTCAGCCACCCTCCACGCACTCAATCCCGGAAGACTCGCCGGCTGCGCAAGACCCTCGCCCAACACCACCCATGGACAGTTCTCCTGCAGACCCTGCCGCAGATCCTTCACCATCGACAAAGCACCCGCTACCACCGATGGCCCGCCGGATGCTTGCACCACCGTACCCCTGACTTGCATACTCCTCAACGTGCGCTCCCTGCACCGACACGCCGTAGAAATCTGGAACCTGATCGACACCCTCTCGCCCGACGTCGCTTTCTTCACGGAAACCTGGACCAACGCCTCCTCCGGACCCGACATCGCCACGGCCATCCCCGACGGCCCCACCGCCCAGGAGGAGGACTCCCCATCGCACGCAAGACCCCCCTCCGACTCTCCACCTCCAGCACAATTGACCCCGACTCCAACACAGAGCACCTCCACTTCCAGATCCGGACCAGCCCTAGAACCACGCTTCGCAGCACCCTCATCTACAGACCGCCAGGACCTCGGACCCAGCCCGCAACCACCATCGCCGAACTCGTCGCACCCCACGCCATCACCTCCACGGACTACGTTCTACTTGGGGACCTGAACTTCCACCTAGACAACGTCAGCGACCACTGTGAAAATGTAAAATCTGAATCTCTCGTTTTTTAATTAAAGCTGTGCTTCATCCATTTTCACCCCTGTCCTGTTTTCAGCCTGGCTCTATCCTTGACACCGCACCTGCATCAACATTGGTAAAGAATCTAGATTGAGACATTGTAGGCTGCGTAAACATGCAAAGTCAGCACAAAAGAACAGCTGATGTCTGCACTGGGTTTCGTGTGTTTGTTAAACAATGGTAAAGCCTTAGATAAAGTTTGCTCAGATAGCCTATCTTGTTGTGCAGCTTCAGGACGTGACAGTTACACAAGGCACCAAGGTTGTTGATTCTTACCGATTGTCTCATTTGTATGTTCTTCCCAAAGCTCTATTTACCTCTGGGCGTTCCTTGTCTATGATGTTCACTATAAAAACTCATGTAACCATCGTTCAGCGTGTTCCCTCCTTGGGTATCTTGATGGTACTTGTCGGATGGAGACCCATTCATGAATGCTTAATAAATAACCTATGGTTTGACTTCGCTCCAGTGTCGATTCCTCCTTCCTTGTTAAAGAACCCGTGGCGAAGTGGTGATCCCTGCACCAGCAGGTTATTAATTAATCTGCTCCACACCCCGACTCCACCACTCTCCTCGACAACCTCGGACTGAAGCAGCTGGTCAACACGCCCACTCACAGAGCTGGACACACCCTCGACCCCATCTTCGCGGGAGGAACGAACATCCGCTTCAGCCACACCACCCAGCCCCTCTGGACGGATCACCACTGCGTCCATTTCATCTTCAACACCACCACCGCACCCAAGCCCGCCCCACTCCCGCCTAGACGGAACTGGAGCAAGGTCACAGAGGAGGACCTCAACACCACCCTCCTCCAAAAACCCCCCCAGCGCCACGTCCAACACCAATGCCGCGGCCACAGAATTTCACCGCTGGATCTCCTGCTGCGCCGACAAGCTCACACCCCTCCGGCACCCCACCAAACAACGCACCCTGAAGGCCGCTTGGTTCACCACCGAACTACAGGAAGCCAGACGCTCCTGCAGACGCCTAGAGAAAACCTGTCGAAACCAGAAAACCACGGAACTACAGGAGTGCCCTGAAGGAATACCACCAGCGCATAAGAGACACCAAACGGACCTTCATAAGAGACAAAGTCCAGACCAACGCGGCCAAGGAGCTGTTCAACATCATACAGCAGTTCGCGAAACCTACCAGCGAGGCCATGGACGTCACACCCTCCCAGGAACTCTGCGACAAGCTCCGCTCCTACTTCCATCTGAAGATCAAGACCCTCTACGACGATTTCAGCGAACCGACACCGGACACCACTACCTCCACCGATAAGCCAACCATCATGACCTGGGATCCCGCCACCATCTAGCTTATCATCGCGACCATGAAGAAAACCCACTCAGGAGCCCCAACGGACCCCTGCCCACCGCACATATTCCATAGGGCCGCCGCCGCCATCGCACCCGAACTTGGACGAACCATCAACTCCTCCTTCAGTTCCGGCATCTGCCCAGACGACTGGAAGCGGGCGGAGGTCAAACCCCTCCTCAAGAAACCTACCGCCGATCCAACGGACCTGAAAAACTACTGGCCCATCTCTCTCCTCCCCTTCGCGGCCAAAGTCACCGAGAGACTCGTAAACGCTCAGCTGACCGCCTTCATCGAAGAGAACTCCATCCTAGACGCCTCCCAGTCTGGTTTCCGCAGCAACCACAGCACCGAGACCGCCCTCCTCGCCGCCACGGACGACATCCGTAGGCTACTCGACCAGGGACACACTGCGGCCCTCATCCTACTGGACCTCTCCGCAGCCTTCGACACCGTCTCGCACCGCACGCTCACAGCCAGACTTCACGATGCTGGGATACAAGAAACCGCCCTTGACTGGATCCTATCCTTCCTCTCCGGCAGAACCCAGAGGATCAGACTCCCTCCCTTCCTCTCCAAACCCACCGATATCATCTGCGGAGTACCCCAAGGATCATCGCTCAGCCCCACGCTCTTCAACATCTACATGGCCCCCCTCAACGCCATCGTCAGACAGCATGGGCTCAGCATTGTATCCTACGCCGACGACACCCAGCTCATCCTCTCACTCACGGAGAATCCCGAAGACACCAGACTGCGCTTACAGGAAGGAGTGAAGAACGTGGCAGCCTGGATGAAAGACAACTGCCTGAAGCTCAACTCGGAGAAGACCGAGGTCCTCATCCTCGGACCCTCCACCTCCGCCTGGGACAACACCTGGTGGCCATCCGCCCTCGGAAATCCTCCCACCCCTACGGACCACGCACAAAACCTCGGCATCATCCTCGACTCCTCCCTCTCCATGAACCGCCAAATCAATGCTGTCGCCTCCACTAGTTTCAACTGCCTGCGCATCCTCAGTAAGACCTTCAAATGGATCCCCCCCCCCCGACTGCAGAAGGACCATCGCCCACGCGCTCATAACCAGCAGGTTGGACTACGGCAACGCCCTCTACGCCGGAATCAACAGAACTCTTCTACGCAAACTCCAAACCATCCATAACGCCGCAGCCAGACTTATCCTCGGAACTCCGCGCCACGAACACATGACCCATTACCTACGAGGCCTCCACTGGCTCCCCGTCAAGAAGAGGGTCACCTTCAAACTCCTCACCCATGCCTACCAAGCCCTCAACAACATCGGACTCCAATACCTCAACGAGAGACTCTCTCTTCACGTTCCCAGGGAAACCTCCGCTCCGCCGACCTCGCCCTGGCAGAGGTACCCCGCATCCGCAGAAACAGAACTGGCGGAAGAGCCTGCTCCTACATCGCAGCCAAGGCCTGGAACGAGCTCCCCGTTAACATCAGACGCTCCCCGACCCAACACTCGTTCAGGAAGGACCTCAAGACCTGGCTCTTCGACTGATCCGGAGCCGCTCCCCATCCCCCTCCCTTCCCCCCGGAAGCGCCTTGAGGCCCTCACGGGTGAGTAGCGCGCTATACAAACCCCCTGATTGATTATATAAGTAGGTGATGGGAGACCAAAATGATTGAGAGTAGGGTTAATGTGGTGTTTGTTAGTTAGCTGGTTTGATTTGTTTTTGTCATTTAAGAAATTGAGGTAGTAGTGGGGGCTCTTTGTTGATGTTTGTTTTTTATTTTTGGAATGAAAATGTAAAACTTAAAGTAAAAAGAAAATTGGTCTAACATTTAATTCTCAAATTACATGGGAGCAGTAAATAAATATTTTGCGGAAGTGTAATTATTATTTGAAACTATTTTGAAACCTTTCCTGACTAAGGAACAAAGAGCAAGAGCAACCCTGGCAAGAGCCATTATTGGTGCATACCTTCATTATTGCATTGCTTTCTCTGTGGTCCTTATTAAACAAATGATCCACAGATTGCAAAAAAATCAACAACACTGAAGCCAGGTGGATATGAGGATTTTCCTACAATCGTCATATTACCCTCATTACGTAGGTCCCGTTGGTTGCATGATTGAAATTATAGTCCGAGCTGTACTACTGATTCATAAAGCCATATGGCCCAGAGGCTTCTATGGGATATTTGAAAGAGCTAAATAACTAACATCAGCCAACTATGAGATATTATTAGCCCCATGTTTTTAAAAGTGTATTGTTGGCATTGTAGCAGTCTGTAGAACATTATCCCACACAGTTAAGGGTCAAACGTCCAGATTTAGAAAAAACTATTAAAGATCTACTTTAATCCTGAAATCATCTTGTAAAAGTTAGAATTCGTATTCTAGTATTTTTATGAGGCCTAGCACTTGTATCCAACTAGTGTTTTCACTATATAGATATAATCACATCATCAAAGTTGCCGCAAATGAAGGCGCCGCACATGAAGAGTTACTGCCTTTATTTGTAGGCAGAGACAGCATCCCATCACGACCCTTATTTAAAAATGCAGACGCGTTTCGGACATCTGTGTGTCCTTTGTCACAGGCTCAGCATAAATGGATACAACAGCCGCGCTGTGAGACAACCTGTTAAATACAGTCCAAATCCCGCCCCAATGGGCGTCAGCAGAATGGCCTTCTGGTTACTGTAGTCCCACAAAATACAAACCCAAGTGGGTGCTGCTGTAAGATACCAATTGTTTCTTGCCCCAGTGGGTGAGTCCGTAATAGAACAGCTGTCCCCGAGTTACTGTCTCTGTCGCTGTCTACAAATTGGTGGCCCACTCACACCCCACCTCTTCCTTTCTCCCGTAGTTTTTAACCACTCATTTCTCAGTACCGAACCAGCAGACGCAATGCAATTATGACCCATGTCTTTGGTTAGTGGGAAGTCTCTTCTGATTAAGTATAATAGCTTGTATGCGTATACAATAAGTATGTCGCTAATGTCATTATGTTTCTTTGATTTTTCCAGGGGAGTGTAGCAGAGAGTCATCTGTGAACATCACGTTCGTGTTAGAAATATGCGCACTGGAGTCACTGGCGGATCTTCCCCTCCCACTCACTTTTCTGTGCATGCCATGGGTACTATACCCTCATTTCACTATTTACAAAAAACTCACGAACAGCCTACGTACTTTATGTTAATCTGGTTCCACGGGGCCAATCCATCTGCCACACACATTGCTCGTTAATACCCAGCAATTTTGATCACTTTGGGCACTAGACCCGACACTCCATTTAAGAACGCAATGTATTTACACAACATTTGCAACTACAAGCAACATCACTATGGTGTTGTCTCAAGACACTGACCTTCATAGACTTGCCACGTTCATGAATTTTCACCATGACAAAACCATAGCACTGCTAAGTATTTCAATAATAATTATTGGGTCTGCTTCTTTCTTGGTTTTTTAAAAATTATCACCATTATGATTTATGTGCCTTAAACATTTATTTTCTTTATGTCTAGGATTTTAAAATGTGCACGTACCTTTAAAATGACTTGTAATGGAGGCGGAGGTCATGTGACCAAGACCACGGACGTGGTCGAAACGCGTCGTCCTTTTCTGCTGTTTGACGAATAAACTTACCTGCAAATTGATCGTGTGGGCTCGAGCAAATCTTTCTTCGGATTTCCATTTTTTGGGGAATATATATATATATATATATATATATATATATATATATATATATATATATATATTCTTTCCGCATATTCCAGGATCACTCCAAACACGGACCACAAATCTTCGTGCAGGAATTTCCTTATTGCTTTGTCGCCATAACGTTTTGGCTCGTCCGAGCCTTGATCACAGGACATAGCAAGATCCGTTTTGGGACATTTTTTAAAGTGATAGGTGCATTGACAACTATTACCACGTGATTAGTGCTACCATAGACATAAAAAGTTATTTATCCAACTCAATATAACCTTTTGACACCGGGTATTAATACTTTCAGATACCTTAGTTGCAATACTGTTGGTTTATCTAAAGCCCACGTAAAAATATTATGCAATTCATGTTGTGCATTATTGCTTGTTTTTCCTTCTTGCATGGAGAACATAGAATATTCGCACCAATGTGCCATAAGATGTTGGATTTATTGTAAAATAACACACTCACTAACTAATACTGTGGTTGAATCCACTTAGAATTACCTGGTGATCCTATGAATACGTATCTCCAACTATATGAGATGAATATGTCTACCGTTCTTTTCGTGTAAATAATAAAAGTGAGTGGTGAATATAAATACCTATGTGCATTCATACTATTTACAAAACTCCATACTGTATAGGTTGTTTTTTGTTTGAACAGGCATATGGTGGCCATCACATTTTCTTTCTCATGTGGGCAGTCGTCTAAATGAATATCATAATTTTATAGTTGTTGATTTGATACAATCTATTGTGGTCTCAATACCTGAATGAATCATGGCTAAGGTAGAAGAGCATATTGGTATCTTATTGAAAGTGTACCTGTGCAAATCATCGCAAATGTAAATGTAAACCCATATAAATACATAAATATCAACTAAAATCATTGATAAATAATTATATAAATACATATATACATTAATAAATAATCATTACATTTATAGTATATAGTCTAAAATTATTCTCAAACATATATACTTAAAATTTCAAATACATCATATCACAATAAGTCTAAAATGTTACCTAGCTTTGTCTGAGCTACAAGATATTTGTGCGTTGCTCTACCTGATCGAATAAAACCATGTCATACATTGACACCTCACGTAATACCCTGCCATTTCTATCCTAGGCAGGTGTACATATCCTCCGTCGCATTCAATCCCCCTGGATATTTAGAGTCTAGTTGTAAGATGTATCTTGTCTCTAATTTTCTCAATTTAGATTCCCTGTCTCCTCCTCGTCTGCTAGGAGACACTATCTATTACAAAATATATATATATTCTATCAACACTTCTCCTCCTTCTTAACAAAAGGAAGTCTCGGCACTCAATGCAGTAAAGGTTGTTTATTTCTCAAACCGGATAAAGGCTGTAGCAATGGTCTATCTTGGACGCGTTTCGGTCTTTGCCTTTGTCAACAATTAGATGGCCATTTTTATGATATATTTATAGTCACTTGGTAATGCAAGGCAATGTGCATGGTAAAAATACTCCAAGCGTAGAAAAGGTCATTTTCAATGCCTCATTTCAAATTATATAGCTCAAGGAAACAATATCTATATAAATAATAAAATAATTCAAAAGCTTTCTGGTAAGCAATTCTAATACATTTACCCATTTCTTTCAATTTTGCGATATTTTCAATTTTGAAAGATTCTTTACAATTCAGCCCTAGTGGGCTCATTCAAGAGTTTCATGGTCCATGTTTATTTTTAACTAGTAGCAATACAAAAATATAGCAAGTTCTAGTTAAACAATTTATAAATAATAAATTGCAAATACAAAATAAAGCTACTTGCTGAACACTTTAGCCCCATCTGTTGTTCTGGATCATCTTCTCCGTCTAATCTGGTTTGTTTCCTATTCACTACCCTGCAATAGAGAACACATAAAAAAAATTTGATCAGAGAAGGATGTCTGTTAAGAAATGGCTCTTTCTGTTGCTTGCAGGTACAAGTCACACCACATCAAAATTCTAAAGCATGGTCTCACTCATCCATCCTCATACAATCCAATTCCAGCTGCACAAACCCCTTAATTATAAATGCACATACATTTCCTCATCAAGATTGAGGCCCCTCGGTTCCTTGCTATCTGATGCCAATATGTACCTAGATTCCAAAATCCTCCGCTTTTCCTCTTTTCCCCCCCCCCCTCTCTCACCCAATTTGACACCATCAATAACCCTGTATGTCATATTTTTTTCATCGCCATTGTGTACCTTATGATAATGTCTAGGTACTGAGTAACTGGTATCGTAGTTTTTTTTATCGCTCGTAAATGTAGTAATATTCTCTTATGTACTTGGAGGGTGGTACTACCCACATAAATCTTTCCACAGCCACACCTCAAAATGTACACCACAAACTCACAAGTGTAGTGGCCCCTTACTGTGTGTATCCTCCTGTTTATGACTAGTTCTTTCAAATTCTCTCCATTTTTACAAGCCTTGCATTTGTTGCACTGACAGAAACCATCTTTGGGCTGTAGCCTTGTCCCCCGATCTACCCTCACATCACTCCGAACCAACTTCTCTCATTGAGTGTGCTCTTTTAAGGGTGATTAAGGGGTTCTTCCGTATGTCTTGGCCTATCACTGAGTCGCTTTTTAGTAAATGCCAGTGTTTCTGTAATACATTCCTCAACCTCTGATATGAGCTGTGGTATGTTGTGATAAAGCGTTGTTCTACTTTGTCTTTTATCTACCTACTGTTTTCTTTTGAAGAGTAAGCTTTCCCTTTGAACTCTCTCAATTCTATTGCCCGTTACAGTCAGAGTTTTAGAAATGTAGCCTTGTTATCTGGATCTCCTGGTTATTTCTTCCCTAGCCTGTCTGAAGCCATCTTCTGTATTGCATATTCTTCTCGCTCTCAGAAGCTCCCTGTATGGGATACCCTTAATAAGGGGGTGGGGTAAAAGCTTTTGGCATGAAGTGTACTGTTGCCTGCACTGGGTCTTCTGTATAAGGAAGTTACTTGTTTTTGTTCCTTCACTTCCAATTTAACATTAAAAAATTCAGCTTTAGTGCCACTAATGTGACTGGTGAATTTAAGATTCAAATTATTTGAGTTGATGTGTGTTACAAACATCTCAGCACTAGTTATGTTGCCTTTCCATATCACGAAAATATTGTCTATGAATCTTAGCCATAGCAATATGTTCCTATTCCATTTCTCTAGTGGATGGTTATTCAAGACTTGTTCTTCCCACCAGCCCATGTGTAGGTTTGCAAAACTTGGGGCAAAGCAAGTACCCATCGCTGTACCCCGTTGCTGTTCATAGATGTCATGATTGAAATAAAAAAATTTATGTCTTAAGCACCAACTCAAACACAAGGAGATGATGGACGGAGCGCTGAAACTTTTCAGACACTCACCCCCAGATCTGGGTTGAATCCATCATCATTCTTTAGCTCACTTCGCCACCTCAGTTCAGACCCAGCTATATGCAAATCAGTCTTGACCCTGTGCCTCATGGGAACAGTCCAGCCCGAACTGCTAAGACAGGTCTTCCCTGAACCGGAAACAAGCATCCTGGGACCGGTTTCTGGGTAACACCCTTCATCAGCCAGGCTAGCTTGAATCCAGTGGCAAAGTGAGCAAGGGACCCACGTCTGGGCATACCCTGCCAACTTAGGGCGAACAAAGCAAACACAAGGAGTCAAGCTATCCTGGCTGATGAGGGCTGAAAGCCCGAAACCGGTCCTAGGATGCTTGTTTCCAGTCCAGGGAGGGCCTGGCAGTTCGTGCTGCACTGTTCCCATTGGGCGCAGGGTCAAGACTGATTTGCATATGGCTGGGTCCAAACTGGAATGGCATGGTGAGCAAAAAAACGATGGATTTAGGCCCAGATCTTTGTACTGGGGTGAATGTATGACATTGTTCTGCATTCTGTCCATCAATTGTTGTTTTTGCATTAAGCACCAACTCATAATTTCTAGTAACATGAGATTGTGTTTGTAAAATCTTATATGCCTTTCTTTCAAGAAATATTTTGTCACTTTCAGTTCATCCTTGTGGTTTATGCTAGTGTACAGGGATTATACATCTAAAGTCATAAGTAACATGTCATCCTTCCATTGTATATCCTTGATGTGTTTCAAGAATTCTGTAGTATCTTTGATGTATGATGGTAACCTTTCCACAAAGTGTCTTAGAAATGTATATGTATTTAGACACATTTTCAAAGAGACTGTCATGTGCTGCAATGATGGGTCTGCCGGGGGGTTTATTTGCATCTTTATGTATTTTTGGTATTAGAAAAAAGACCGGAGGTCTAGGTTCTTGGATCTCAGAAAACTGTATTCTTCACTACTGATAAGTCCTTCACTCCGCCACTCTGGTATTGCTGTGTTAAAACTATGCTCAATTTCTCTATAGTGTGATGTGCTTAGTTTCTTATAGCATGATTTATCCCTCAGCTGGTTGTAAGCCTGTGCCATGTACGCTTTTCTTGACCAGAGAACTGTGTTGCCCCCTTTATCTGAACTCCTCACTACAACTTCAGGGTTCTTGGACAGTTTATCCATTGCTTTCTTATAGCTACGATCTGTGTTGTATATGCTCTTTTTACTTGTGTTCCTCATTTGCCTCAATTCAGTAACTACTCTGTCTGCAAATTTGTTCAGATCATCATTCATAGTAGGTTGCATGGTCTTGGATTTCGGTTTTAGAGCAGAGCCTCCCTCCTCCGAGACCCATACTCTCTTTCCAATCTTTCAACTACAATTTCTTGTTCAATACTGATCGTAGCTTCTCCTTCTAGTTCTAGTAAATCTTGCATTACAACAATGTCACCTACTACCAAATTTCTCTCCATCTGGCTTGTGTTCAGATTGACGTGCAGGGCGGTTATAAGTGTTCATTGTGTACATTTTAGCCAATTTCAACTTCCTAATGAATTTGAAAAGATCTATTCTACTTTCAGTATAGTCAAAATTATTGGTTTCACAGTACGATAGTTCCAAGCTAAGGTTTTTGTAATCCTCTTCTGTAAGTATCACATCTGATAGATTGGTTACCGTCATGGTCACATCTTTCAGTATCTCCTGTTGCTCTGTGTCACTTTCCCACTGTTCTCTTCTTTGTTGCCTTTTTTCTTGGCCACCTATTCTCTTCATCCTCTTCCTTTGCCTTTTTGTCTTGTGGTACCCCTTCATGGTCTGTGATTTGTTCTTCTGTCCAATTTAAAAAAAAATCTAATTTGTCTTGCAATGTAATATGTCCACCCACTCTTCTCCCTTCGTCATAATCTGTATCAGAGGTACTGGTGTTGCTTGGGGCTGGGTCCTGTTGCACCCTCTTGCCTCCTCCCAATTTTTGTCTGCGGAGATCATCAAATCTCCTAGCAAAAGTGTAGATCTGACCGGATTCATAGTCAATTTTGCCGTGATTGAATTTGCGTGCTTTTTTTCTGAACGATACCTTCTTCTACTCCATCTATTATCTCCACCATTGATTTATTTAAGGACTGTGTTAACTCCCGATTGTCATGTTTTTCAATTCTTTCTTCCAATTCCTTAATTTCAGCCAAGATTCTTTATCTATCTATTTGTGCATATTTAATGAGAATCTTCATCATGCCAGCCGAACTATTGGCATTTTGCTCCGCACATTCCTTAAGCATTTCTGGGTTTGGATTCTCATAACTAGGTATTGTTAGAATACGCAGTCCTCTTGGTACTCTGCCCACATCCAGATACTTTTGGAGGGATTCACATCCCCACCACTTTGTAAGTTCAGCTTTTTTTCAGTTTCTCGAGGGTTTTGAAATGAGAGTAAAGGTTGTCTCCATTGGCGAGAATTGCCCTGTAGTGCTTCTGGTGTTCTGTGTTGTTGTGCTGCTGAAAATAGTGGCTCACCTGAGCTGTCTCGCAGCAAACACCAATGCTGCAATGTTAGCCATTTTCTAACCGTAAAATGTATACCGCTTTCGCTGCTACCTTGTTGGGTCAGTGCACGTTGAAGCAGCGTCTCACTCCGTAATGCTTCAGGCACAGAGACAGGAGTCACTCGCCTCCGGGTAACAGTGCTCCCTCGTAGGAGGGCCTCTGACCTCCCCGCTGGTCCTCTTGTCCTCGGGCGCTTCTTCTCCTCTGTGCCACAGTACTGAGTACGGGGGCTGGCAGGTCGCATATGTATATATGTATCTGTATGTATATGTATCTGTATGTATATGTGTGTGTGTATATATATATATATATATATATATATGTGTATGTATGTATCTATATATATGTGTGTATATGTGTATATATATATATATATATATTAATTATCTACTGGCGGTCGCCAGTAGATAGTTATAGTTAGGACGTATTTTCCATAGGAAATCCGCGACATTCTATTTGAAATAACTCTTGCGTCGGTTGACGAATCTTCGCGAAATTTTCAAACTTTATGGCCCGCTCCGGCCCGCTCCTACCCTGAAAGTCTCAGGGTGATTCGTCAAACGGGGGCCGAGGAAAAAGGGGGGGTCCCAAAACGTGTTTTCCCCATTCATTTTCCCATAGGAAACTTTAGACACGGCTACAGCCCGAACTGCTGAACGGAATTACACCAAATTTGGCAAAGAGGTAGTTCTTGGTTCAAAAAGAACCCTTTTTGTTAAATGGTGTAAATCCGTTCAGTAGTTGCTGAGAAAATCAAAAGTAAAAACACATATATATCTGGGCGGAGCCTAACCACACGTCATCGTGAGATCTGATTGGCTGTCAGCACTTCATCCTGGAATTGCTGGCAGCCATCTTGGGACCAATATAAATGATAGTACCCCTTTGAAATGCATTGTAGTGAATCGAAGATTTTGAGGGTTACCAAAAGGAGAACTATAAAGGGTGATAACAGACTTTAGTTACATTAGAATTCATTTGTTGATGGTACCATACTAATTTCAGGAATTGTGGTGTGTTCTAAGGTGATTTTACCCTGTGAAAAACCTTCTGCTGGGATATCATGAATCATGTTTGAGAGAACTATTTTCACATGCTTGTCCCATACAGTTTTGGAAGGTGCCCCAGAAGCTAAAATGAGAGCATATTTTCTGTAAATTCACATTATCTTTCTCAGTCATGTGAGAAGGAAGTCTGACATTCTCAGTAAAACATGTACATCCAACAAGGGCAGAGACTGTCAGTTGATTCCTTTGTGTTCTACTGCAGCTTCCCAGAGTGTTCTAAAGAACAACTAGAGTGCTAACAGCCTTACTTATGACAAAAGTATGGCACACCTGAAGCCATCTTGATTGGAATAAACTGGTAACACTTAAAACATTTAATTTAAAAAGGAACAAAATGATGGGGTTCATCTTGTCATAGAAATTATGGTTAGTGCTCTGGAAAGAAAAATTAGGACATGTTTCAAGTGTGATCTCAAATATCTTCCTGTTATATTTCAACAGGAGCAGCCTGTCAGTTGATGCCTTTGTGTTCTACTGCAGCTTCCCAGAGTGTTCTAAAGAACAACTAGAGTGCTAACAGCCTTACTTATGACAAAAGTATGGCACACCTGAAGCCATCTTGATTGGAATAAACTGGTAACACTTAAAACATTTAATTTAAAAAGGAACAAAATGATGGGGTTCATTTTGTCATAGAAATTATGGTTAGTGCTGTAGAAAGGAAAAATTAGGACGTTTCAAGTGTGATCTCAAATATCTTCCTGTTATATTTCAACAGGAGCAGCCTGTCAGTTGATGCCTTTGTGTTCTACTGCAGCTTCCCAGAGTGTTCTAAAGAACAACTAGAGCGCTAACAGTCTTACTTATGACAAAAGTATGGCACACCTGAAGCCATCTTGATTGGAATAAACTGGTAACACTTAAAACATTTAATTTAAAAGGAACAAAATGAGGGGGTTCATTTTGCCATAGAAATTATGGTTAGTGCTGCAAAAAGAAACTTTAGTGCATGTTTTAAGTGAGATCTCAAATCCTCTTCTATTTCATTAGAAAATTCTGACATGCAGACTGAAACAATCACTTTCAATACCAGCAGTAGACTTCCAGTTAACTCCTTGGTGAGCAGTAGCTTTACTACAGTGATCTAATGAACAACTAGAGTAATAACATTCTGAATTTATGGCAAATGTGTGACACATCTGAATGCCTTCTTGATGGAATCAAAGTAAAAACTGAAAGCATTTCCTACTGAGGAGACTGCAGTAAATGAGGAAATTAGGAAACTTCATAACAAAGAAGTCTTCCAAGATGGCCACCAGTGAAAAAAGAGCCCAAATGTAGCACAAATATTACCCAGATGTAGCCCACATATAGCCCAATGACAAAAGTGTGCAAAACACTTTTTATTTTTAGTTTTTTTGCAGTTTTATGTAGTGCAGACTGGTCAGGTATTGGAGCGTTGCATCTTAAAACATGACCCCCCTACACTACAAAAACACCACTGCACTACCCTAAACCCTAAAACACTACCCCAGCACGACCCCCTACACTACACAAGCACCACTGCACTACCCTAAAACACTACCCCCAGCACGACCCCCTACACTACCCAAGCACCACTGCACTACCCTAAAGCATGACCCCCTATACTACACAAACACCACTGCACTACCCTAAACCCTAAAACACTACCCCCAGCACGACCCCCTACACTACACAAGCACCACTGCACTACCCTAAACCCTAAAACACTACCCCAGCACGACCCCCTACACTGCCCGAACACCACTGCACTGCCCTAAACCCTGAAACACATACCCTAGCACGACCCCCTACACTGCCCGAACACCACTGCACTGCCCTAAACCCTGAAACACCACCCCCTTCACGACACCCTACACTGCCCGAACACCACTGCCCTAAACCCTGAAACACCACCCCCAGCATGACCCCTACACTGCCCGAACACCACTGCACTGCCCTAAACCCTGAAACACTACCCCCAGCAAGACCTCCTACACTGCCCGAACACCACTGCCCTAAACCCTGAAACATCACCCCCAGCAAGACCCCCTACACTGCCCGAACACCACTGCCCTAAACCCTGAAACACCACCCCCAGCACGACCCCCTACACTGCCCGAACACCACTGCACTGCCCTAAACCCTGAAACACCACCCCCAGCACGACCCCCTACACTGCCCGAAACCACTGCACTGCCCTAAACCCTGAAACACCACCCCTGCACGACCCCCTACACTGCCCGAACACCACTGCACTGCCCTAAACACTGAAACACCACCCCCTACACGACCCCCTACACTGCCCGAACACCACTGCACTGCCCTAAACCCTGAAACACCACCCCCTGCACGATCCCCTACACTGCCCGAACACTACTGCACTGCCCTAAACCCTGAAACACCACCCCCAGCACGACCCCCTACACTGCACGAACACCACTGCACTGCCCTAAACCCTGAAACACTACCCCCAGCAAGAACCCCTACACTGCCCGAACACCACTGCACTGCCCTAAACCCTGAAACACCACCCCCTGCACGACCCCCTACACTGCCCGAACACCACTGCACTGCCCTAAACCCTGAAACACCACCCCCTGCACGACCCCCTACACTGCCCGAACACCACTGCACTGCCCTAAACCCTGAAACACCACCCCTGCACGATCCCCTACACTGCCCGAACACTACTGCACTGCCCTAAACCCTGAAACACCACCCCCAGCACGACCCCCTACACTGCACGAACACCACTGCACTGCCCTAAACCCCGAAACACTACCCCCAGCAAGACCCCCTACACTGCCCGAACACCACTGCCCTAAACCCTGAAACACCACCCCAGCAAGACCCCCTACACTGCCCGTACACCACTGCACTGCCCTAAACCCTGAAACACCACCCCCAGCAAGACCACCTACACTGGCCGAACACCACTGCACTGCCCTAAGCCCTGAAACACCACCCCCTGCACGACCCCCTACACTGCCCAAACACCACTGCACTGCCCTAAACCTTGAAACACCACCCCCTGCATGACCCCCTACACTGCCCGAACACCACTGCCCTAAACCCTGAAACACCACCCCAGCAAGACCCCCTACACTGCCCGTACACCACTGCACTGCCCTAAACCCTGAAACACCCCCCCCAGCACGACCACCGACACAGGCCGAACACCACTGCACTGCCCTAAGCCCTGAAACACCACCCCCTGCACGACCCCCTACACTGCCCAAACACCACTGCACTGCCCTAAACCTTGAAACACCACCCCCTGCATGACCCCCTACACTGCCCGAACACCACTGCACTAAACCCTAAAACACCACCCCTCAGCACGACACCCTACACTGCCCGAACACCACTGCCCTAAACCCTGAAACACCACCCCCTACACTGCACGAACACCACTGCACTGCCCTAAACCCTGAAACACCACCTCCAGCAAAACCCCCTACACTGCCTGAACACCATTGCTCTGCCCTAAATCCTGACACACTAGCCCCAGCATGACCCCCTACACTGCCCAAACACCACTGCACTGCCCTAAACCCTGAAACACCACCCCCAGCACGACCCCCTACACTGCCCGAACACCACTGCACTGCCCTAAACCCTGAAACACCACCCCCAGCAAGACCCCCTACACTGCCCGAACACCACTGCACTGCCCTAAACCCTGAAACACCACTCCCTGCACGACCCCCTACACTGCCCGAACACCACTGCACTGCCCTAAACCCTGAAACACCACCCCCAGCACGACCCCCTACACTGCCCGAACACCACTGCACTGCCCTAAACCCTGAAACACCACCCCCTGCACGATCCCCTACACTGCACGAACACCACTGCACTGCCCTAAACCCTGAAACACCAGCCCCAGCACAACCCCCTACACTGCCCAAACACCACTGCACTGCCCTAAACCCTGAAACACCAGCCCCAGCACAACCCCGTACACTGCCCGAACTCAACTGCACTGCCCTAAACCCTGAAACACCAGCCCCAGCACGACCGCCTACACTGCCCAAACACCACTTCACTACCCTAAACCCTCAAACACCAGCCCCAGCACGACCCCCTACACTGACCGAACACCACTGCACTGCCCTAAACCCTGAAACACCAGCCCCAGCAAGACCCCCTACACTACCCGAACACCACTGCACTGCCCTAAACCCTGAAACACCACCCCCAGCAAGACCCCTACACTGCCCGAACACCACTGCACTAAAGCCTGAAACACCACCCCCAGCAAGACCACCTACACTGGCCGAACACCACTGCACTGCCCTAAACCCTGAAACACCACCCCCTGCACGACCCCCTACACTGCCCAAACACCACTGCACTGCCCTAAACCCTGAAACACCACCCCTGCACGACCCCCTACACTGCCCTAACACCACTGCACTGCCCTAAACCCTAAAACACCACCCCTCAGCACGACACCCTACACTGCCCGAACACCACTGCCCTAAACCCTGAAACACCACCCCCTACACTGCACGAACACCACTGCACTGCCCTAAACCCTGAAACGCCACCTCAAGCAAAACCCCCTACACTGCCTGAACACCATTGCTCTGCCCTAAATCCTGACACACTAGCCCCAGCATGACCCCCTACACTGCCCAAACACCACTGCACTGCCCTAAACCCTGAAACACCACCCCCAGCACGACCCCCTACACTGCCCGAACACCACTGCACTGCCCTAAACCCTGAAACACCACCCCTGCACGACCCCCTACACTGCCCGAACACTACTGCACTGCCCTAAACCCTGAAACACCATCCCCAGCACGACCCCCTACACTGCACGAACACCACTGCACTGAACCCTGAAACACTACCACCAGCAAGACCCCTACACTGCCCGAACACCACTGCACTGCCCTAAACCCTGAAACACCACCCCCAGCAAGACCCCCTACACTGCCCGAACACCACTGCCCTAAACCCTGAAACACCACCCCCAGCAAGACCCCCTACACTGCCCGAACACCACTGCACTGCCCTAAACCCTGAAACACCAGCCCCAGCAC
Organism: Calotriton arnoldi; assembly: GCA_963921515.1. NCBI lineage: Eukaryota > Metazoa > Chordata > Amphibia > Caudata > Salamandridae > Calotriton > Calotriton arnoldi. Next base: position 275,893 of record CAWUFW010001577.1, read on the forward strand.
GACCCCTACACTGCCCGAACACCACTGCACTGCCCTAAACCCTGAAACACCAGCCCCAGCACGACCCCCTACACTGCCCGAACACCACTGCACTGCCCTAAACCCTGAAACACCACCCCCAGCACGACCCCCTACACTGCCCGAACACCACTGCACTGCCCTAAACCATGAAACACCAGCCCCAGCACGACCCCCTACACTGCCCGAACACCACTGCACTGCCCTAAACCCTGAAACACCAGCCCCAGCACGACCCCGTACACTGCCCGAACACCACTGCACTGCCCTAAACCCTGAAACACCAGCCCCAGCACGACCGCCTACACTGCCCGAAAACCACTGCACTGCCCTAAACCCTGAAACACCAGCCCCAGCACGACCCCTACACTGCCCGAACACCACTGCACTACCCTAAACCCTGAAACACCAGCCCCAGCAAGACCCCCTACACTACCCTAACACCACTGCACTAAACCCTGAAACACCACCCCCAGCAAGACCCCTACACTGCCCGAACACCACTGCCCTAAACCCTGAAACACCACCCCCAGCAAGACCACCTACACTGGCCGAACACCACTGCACTGCCCTAAACCCTGAAACACCACCCCCTGCACGACCCCCTACACTGCCCAAACACCACTGCACTGCCCTAAACCCTGAAACACCACCCCCTGCACGACCCCCTACACTGCCCGAACACCACTGCACTGCCCTAAACCCTAAAACACCACCCCACAGCACGACACCCTACACTGCCCGAACACCACTGCCCTAAACCCTGAAACACCACCCCCTACACTGCACGAACACCACTGCACTGCCCTGCCCTAAACCCTGAAACACCACCTCCATCAAAACCCTCTACACTGCCTGAACACCATTGCTCTGCCCTAAATCCTGACAACCTAGCCCCAGCATGACCCCCTACACTGCCCAAACACCACTGCACTGCCCTAAACCCTGAAACACCACCCCCTGCACGACCCCCTACACTGCCCGAACACTACTGCACTGCCCTAAACCCTGAAACACCATCCCCGGCACGACCCCCTACACTGCACGAACACCACTGCACTGCCCTAAACCCTGAAACACTACCCCCAGCAAGACCCCCTACACTGCCCGAACACCACTGCACTGCCCTAAACCCTGAAACACCACCCCCAGCAAGACCCCCTACACTGCCCGAACACCACTGCACTAAACCCTGAAACACCACCCCCAGCAAGACCCCCTACACTGCCCGTACACCACTGCACTGCCCTAAACCCTGAAACACCACCCCCAGCATGACCCCCTACACTGCCCGAACACCACTGCACTGCCCTAAACCCTGAAACACCAGCCCCAGCACGACCGCCTACACTGCCCAAAAACCACTGCACTGCCCTAAACCCTGAAACACCAGCCCCAGCACGACCCCCTACACTGCCCGAACACCACTGCACTACCCTAAACCCTGAAACACCAGCCCCAGCAAGACCCCCTACACTACCCGAACACCACTGCACTGCCCTAAACCCTGAAACACCACCCCCAGCAAGACCCCCTACACTGCCCGAACACCACTGCACTAAAGCCTGAAACACCACCCCCAGCAAGACCACCTACACTGGCCGAACACCACTGCACTGCCCTAAACCCTGAAACACCAGCCCCAGCATGACCCCCTACACTGCCCGAACACCACTGCACTGCCCTAAACCCTGAAACACCAGCCCCAGCACGACCACCTACACTGCCCGAACACCACTGCACTGCCCTGCCCTAAACCCTGTAACACCAGCCCCAGCACAACCCCCTACACTGCCCGAACACCACTGCACTGCCCTAAACCCTGAAACACCAGCCCCAGCACGACCCCCTACACTGCCCGAACACCACTGTACTGCCCTAAACCCTGAAACAACAGCCCCTGCACGACCCCTACACTGCCCGAACACCACTGCACTGCCCTAAACCCTGAAACACCACCCCCTGCATGACTCCCTACACTGCCCGAACACCACTGCACTGCCCTAAACCCTGAAACACCACCCCCTGCAGCGCCCCCTAAACTGCCCGAACACCACTGCACTGCCCTAAACCCTGAAACACCACCCCCTGCACCGCCCCTTACACTGCCCGAACACCACTGCACTGCCCTAAACCCTGAAACACCACCCCCAGCACGACCCCCTTTACTGCTCGAACACCACTGCACTGCCCCAAACCCTGAAACACCACCCCCAGCACGACCCCCTACACTGCCCGGACACCACTGCCCTAAACCCTGAAACACCACCCGCTGCACGACCCCCTACACTGCCCGAACACCACTGCCCTAAACCCTGAAACACCACCCCCTACACTGCCCGAACATCACTGCACTGCCCTAAACCCTGAAACACCACCCCCAGCACGACCCCCTACACTGCCCGAACACCACTGCACTAAACCCTAAAACACCACCCCCAGCATTACCCCCTACACTGCCCAAACACCACTGCACTGCCCTAAACCCTAGAACACTCCCCCAGCACGACCCCCTACACTACACGAACACCACTGCACTGCCCTAAACCCTAAAACACTCCCCCAGCACGACCCCTACACTACCCAAACACCACTGCACTGCCCTAATCCACTACCCCCCGCATGACCCCCTACACTACCCTAAACCCTAAAACACTACCCCCGCACGACTCCCTACACTACCCAAAGACCACTGCACTACCCTAAACCCTAAAACACGACCTCCTACACTACACAAACACCACTGCACTACCCTAAACCCTAAAACACTACCCCCTACACTACACAAACACCACTGCACTACCCTAAACCCTAAAACACTACCCCCAGCAGTACCCCTACACTACCCAAGCACCACTGCACTAACCTAAACCCTAAAACACTACCCCCAGCAGTACCCCCTACACTACCCAAACACCACTGCACTACCCTGAACCCTAAAACACTACCCCCAGCACGACCCCCTACACTACCCAAACACCACTGCACTACCCTGAACCCTAAAACACTCCCCCAAGCACGACTCCCTACACTACCCAAACATCACTGCACTACCCTAAACCCTAAATCTACCCCCAGCATGACCCCCTACACTACACAAACACCACTGCACTACCCTAAACCCTAAAACACTACCCCCAGCACGACCCTCTTCACTACCTAAACACAACTGCACAATTTGTTACAGGCGTTGCAACGCAGGCCTGTGGTGCTTACTGAAAGTACCTAGTGGGCTAGTTGGGCCCCAGGGACCCTCAGGATTCAAGGTGACCTAATCCCCCAACTTAAAACGCACCACGGGGCGCGTTTGCACAGTGGTGAAGGAAGGGGGCGGGGCCTCAGGTGACATGTGCGCGCAAACGCCCTGTGGTGCGTTTTAAGTTGGGGAATTAATTCCCTTTGAATCCTGAGGGACCCTGGGGGCCAACTAGCCCACCAGGTACCTTCAGTAAGCACAACAGAGTTGCGTTGCAGAGAGGTGAAAAAAGGTGCGTGGCCTCGGAACGCCTCTCTGCAACTCAGCTCTGTGGTCCTAACTGTAGGTACCTGGGGGGCTAGTTGGGCCCCAGGGACCCTCAGAATTCAAGGGGACTTAATCCCGCAACTTAAAACGCGCCACGGGGTGCGTTTGCACACATGTCACCTCAGGCCCCCCTCCCTTCACCACTGTGCAAACGCGCCCTGTAGCGCGTTTTAAGAGGTAGTTTTAATCCCCTGCCCTATTATGTACTAGGGACTTGCAGAGGAGGTCATGCTAATCACAGGGGTACCCCAACGCATAGTGTTCCCTAGTGTATGTAGGTGTTTTCACTGTATTCTAAGTGTCTTTTAGCATAGCACTGGCTCTGGTTAGTCAGTCAGTTACCACCAGTACCCGTCTGAAAAAGTTGTGGGCACAGGATGATTTTGCAACAACGCCTCTTTCTGCTCCTCTGTTGGTTCTTTCTGCACATCTTTTGCTTCTTTCTGTGCGTTTTTTCTTCTTTCTTCACATGTCCTACCTCTGTAGGCATAGTTAGAAACTAGCATTTAAAAAAACCTTTGAAATTCACTTAAAAAATCATAGGTTTCAGGCACGTTATAGTTAGAAATTAGCATTTAAAAAACCTTTGAAATTCACTGAAAAAACCATAGGTTTCAGGCACGTTCTAGTTAGAAATTAGCATTTAAAAAACCTTTGAAATTCACTGAAAAAACCATAGGTTGTAGGGACAGTTATAGTTAGTTGGACATTTCACTCGTACAAAACCATAGAAATTCCCCGTTATAGTTAGTTCAGCTAACTATAACTCGCGCCCCACAATGCACTGCTGATGACGTCACATATTACATCACTCATGACATGGTCAGTGACATCACTGATGACATCATCCATGTGATAATTTCATGCATCTTCTCACACCCTAATATAACTTTTGATACACCCACTCTAAATTACAGACTGCCATTCTCAAAACCATAGACACTCCAACACCAAAAACTACATACCCACTCACTGATTCTTAGGTCTACACACACATCCACTCACTCACCCGTACAGTCACTCATACTTAGTCACTCAGTACAGGACTATCATATGCACTCATACACCTATATAAACACTCACACACCGCCACTCATCCATAGAGGTACTCACACACCTAGTCAGTCATGCAAAAACTTAATCACACACCCATTTACTCACCTATACAGTTATACACACACCAGCTCACTTACTCATACAAATACTAGCACATTCTTACGCTCTTATACAATCACTGATACAAGTACACACTCATCCATACAGCCACTCTCACAATCACACACTCTCACTTATAGCCATTTATATAATCCAACACACATATATACTGCCTTTCACATATGTAGTTACTCACACATGTACCACTGAGATATACATTCAATCACTAACACACCCATACACACACACTCACCCACCCATACAGTCTATCACAGATGCACTCTTGAAACCATGCACCCAGTGAATCACCAACTCACACATCTATGCACAGAGTCCCACACACCCCACCCACACAAACACTCAGGCACCCATACAGATACTCAGACAATCAATCAATAACCCATGTAGACACTCATGTAGCTATTCAGAAAGCCATGCAGCCGCTTACAAACCAACAGACAGACGGATACAGACATTCACACAGTTTAGTCACTAACCCATGCATTCAGTAAGATACATTTAATCACTCACTTGTAGAGTCAGTCACTCACGTACTAAATCATCCATTCAGACACTTATACACCCACTCATTCTTCAATACGCCTTTCCCTATATATATTAAACATATTTAAACTTTACAGAAACAGTCACTGGATGATGTCATCAGTGATGTCACTGACCATGTCATGAGTGATGTAATATGTGACGTCATCAGCAGTGCATTGCGGGGGCGCGAGTTATAGTTAGCTGAACTAACTATAACGGGGGAATTTCTATGGTTTTGTACGAGTGAAATGTCCAACTAACTATAACTGTCCCTACAACCTATGGTTTTTTCAGTGAATTTCAAAGGTTTTTTAAATGCTAATTTCTAACTATAACGTGTCTGAAACCTATGGTTTTTTCAGTGAATATATATATATATGTGTGTATGTATATATATATCCACAGGGAACAATAGTATTCCTTTTCATTCTGTCTTTTTCAATAGACAGCATTGAGACAGCAGTACTAAAGAAGCGTTGGTAAAGCCAGTATGTCTTGCACAATGGTTGCAAACACAGTTCTGCAGAAACTGTGCATGAATTGGCAGATGAGTGTCCAGTGCTGGTCCAGGAGGGCTGGGGTGAAGCCGGATTTTCAAAATAACCACTGTTCATTTAAATTAATGTTATTTCGTTTTTATTGAATTTAATTTATTGTTGTATTCAGTACAATTTTATGGGGGCCTCGCTCGGTAGATCCCCTTGGGCTCAAAAGGTAGTAATAAAGCAATTTATTTTGTTGTTTCTGAAGTGTGTTGAAAACAAATACTTTAATATGATCAAAACAAATCAGTACACTAGGTGATGCCATTTCCTCACATTTTCGCCTCTGCACTGTATAGTTTTATTAGTATAACCGTATGTCTGTGCAAATGTAATGGTCATTTCAATTGAAAATGTGCTGTCTGTAATGGAAGTTTGCTGCCACCCCTTGAATACTCCACTCAACTCTACTCTGCACCACTCCACTTTACACTACTCCACGCCACTGCACTCTGCACCACTCCAATCTATGCCACTGCCTCTCTGCTCTACCCTGTACCACTCTACTCTATGCCACTGCACTCTTTGCCACTCTACACCATTGCACTCTACACCACTCCAGTCTCAGCCACACCAATCTACTTTGCACCACTCCACTCTACGGCGCTCTGCAATACTGCACTCTACGCCACTGCACTCTATGCCAATACACTCTACGCCAGTGCACTTTACTCTGTAACACTCCACTCTAAGCCCCTGCACTCTGCGCCAATCCATGGACGCCACTCTAATCTACTCTGCACCACTTTACGCCATTACACTCTGTCATTTTACGCAACTGCACTCTACAGTGCACCACTCCACTTTATGCCACTTCACTCTACTCTGAAACAATCTACTTTATGCCACTGCACTCTGCCACTGCACTCTGCCACTGCACTCTACTCTGCCTCACTGCACTATCAGTCACTGAACTCTATTCCACTTTATGCCACTATACTCTGCTCTGCACCACTCAATGCACCTCTACTCTGCACCACTTTGTCACTGCACTCTATGCCACTCAACTCTACACTGCACTCTACGCCACTGCACTCTGCTACCGTACTCTACACCACTGCCCTCTGCATCACTCAAATCTACGCCACTCCTCTCAGCACCACTTTACGCCACTGCACTCTACGCCACTCCACCTACTATGCACCATTCTACGACGCTGCATTGTAACGCCGCTGAATTCAATGCCACGGCACTCCGTGCCACTGCACTCCGTGCCACTGCACTCTAAGCCACTATACTATGCAACATTCTACGTCAATGCACTCTTCTGTATACCACGCTAGTGTATGCCACTCTATGCTACTCCACACTATGTCACTCAATACACAACACTCTGCCACTCCACAACACTACTCTTTGGCATTCCACTCTACAACACTCCACGCCGCTCTCCTCTGCGGCACTAACTTTTAACCATGCTGAACAGCTGGTGTACAACATGGCTAAAACACATTGGCAAAGCCAATAGCTCTTGCATAGGTGAGACCTATTAGCTTTGCCACTGCTTGTTACTTCAAGGAGCACCCACACACACACTATCTTATGTGGATGTCCTGATAGTGTGACTGGCATCTGGTCCTCCTGGATTGAAATTGGCCTCCCCAGCGTTTGCACATTAAAGCCAGGCCTATTGGTTGGCTGTAAGAGGATGAGGGAAGGAGGCAGCATCCTCTGCATACTAATATTAAATAGTTAATGTAGTGCTTAATGTGTCAATGTTTCGGTACACTCGAAATAACAAGTGATACCATTGCTTGTAGTAATTGTGTTTACTGTATCGACCTTAGCAGGGCAGATTGCTATAGTTGATAGTGAAGTTCCACTAGCCCAGTGGGCTGACTGCTTGCCCCATGCTGTAGTGGGCGGAAGAAAAATATGAATGATGCAACAAAAGATCAGTGTATGAAGAGGGCTCGGTGATGGCCCTTCTAAAGTAAATATATTTTATATATTTTTAGTAAAATCAAATGGATTTGGCTAACGCCAGATGTAAAAAAAAAAAAAAAAAAAAAACGAGTCCATTTGACATAGAAGCACTTGTCAATTATGCAGTTCCTCCTCCTCCTCCTCCTTCTTGTGTACTTTGTTTCACGGACCATACTTTGTAGAGCTTTTGCTCTTTAAATTGGATAGAAGCAATTATGAGAGACTATATCTTCTGATTCTAAAAAATAAATTAAGTTTTGCATATATTACTTTGCACCACAGATTTGCAGTCTATTACAGGTCTGCAAATAATAGGCATTATTAGAACCAGACCTAACTGTGTTTAGTACTCATTCCATTAACCTTGAGAGAAAGAAAGGTGGAGCCAGCCACGCCGGGTTTTAAACTGGTTTACTTTTGGTAACACGTATATCAAGGTGGCAGGCGCTTTCCCAGTAACTTATTTTTCCTCGATATTGAGGTTTTCATGGTATTTGTTTGGCAGCTTGGAAATCCAAAGGAAAACTCTGTCTATAATTCACAATTAAAGCGTGAAATAGCACTAAACCTTAACTAAACCCCAATTGGTGATACTCCTCTTATTGTGTACAATGATGAAAAGCCAAGTTAACAGTGTCCATATTCAATCTACGACCTCAAGGTTGCTCATAAACCCCAGAATACAGGCAGCCTAATAATTCCTGTAAATGCTTCACACTCTTACACTCACATAAGACAGAACTGCTATGGGTCATAACCATCACCTAGTATTGTACTAGTCCACAGCAATATGTAATGTAAATAGGTACTTATAGAGCGCATGGCTACTCCACAGAGTGTCCCGGCGCTAAAAGACCTCGAGACAGACATCAGCACTATACTAGAAAGGAGCAGAAGACCAAACTATTGCTGGAAAAGCCAGGTTTTTAGCTGCTTCCTGAAGGTAAGCAGATTTTGCACCTGCCTGAGACAATGGCAGACACCACCCATTACCGTCTGATCGGGCGTGAAATAACTGAAGAGATCTGCTGCATGCCACTAGCCAACGGAGGACTCTAATTTAGTCCACCACTGCAGGTCCCGACTAGCTACATATTACAGCCACTTCTTGCCTCTCACAATGATAATCAGATTTGGTGTTATATTAACAAAGTCCATCCCAGCACATCTCTCCATCATTCTCCCTTTTGACCTATGCCTGCTGAGGACAATGAACTTTTAAACAAAATATTCCAGAATATACAGCCAAGTGCAGTAACCAGCTGAGTGGACTGCACACATTAATACCAAAAATGGACCTGCAGAGCTGCTCAAAGCTGCCAGCTTACTGAAAAACCTAAACTGTGTGCCTGTCTATCATACCTCTTCATCCATCACGCTGCTAAGCGCTGCGTCCCAAAATACGATAATCGCACCTCGGTGAACCACATACTTCCAGCCAAACACCCTACATGGTGTAGCATGTTAGCCATGTAAGCAAGAGCTTCTGCGCCTCACATAGGGGTAGTAAGCGTTCTGTAAATGTTGCTATACAGTGTACAACAAGAGCCAGGAAACCCAGTGAGCTTTTCTTTATTATTCCTGAAGGCCAGATGACAAGTACCTCAGTAAATTACAACCCCTCTGCAAACAAATATTTGTGCACGGGTACTAATTACTAGCTGTGCAGTTGTATCTCACACTGTAAATATTCGGTTCTATAAAGTCCACATCTCCTGATAAATTTCCGCTGGCCAAACCTACTGAAATTTACCAGGAAAAAAGGCCTGATAAACACTGGCACAGGCAGATTTTGGTTCCCAATTTCTGTTTACGAGCAGTACTTGTGATAGGTGGAATTTATTGCACCCAATAAATTCTGAAGCCAAGGTTCTCAAATTTCATCAAATGTGTAAAATATCAGCTATCCTTACAGGGCATATATATATTCAGTCCCCTAAGTGTTTTGAGTGTCACAAATAAGTCTGCACCGTGCAGGAAGTGGGGGTGTAAATACAGGGGGGCACTATAGGTGCTTCCCCGCATGCACGCCGGCTCAAATCCGGCAGGGCTCCCTTTGTTGCCTATCCGCCACCCTTTTCATGGCGGGATGAAAATGCAACCTGTAAAATGCTCGATGGTTCCGGCAGCGGCACCGCCAGCATATTACAGCCGGTTGCAGACCACCGGCCCAGCGGGATCCTTGACCCCGGCGGTGCTGGCAGTCACGTGGCGGTTCGACTGCCGCAGTCGAAATACTGCGGGCTATCACACAGTGTGGTGGTGGTTGGACCGCCACCATGGGTTCGGCGGTCCTATGGGCCACCGATCTCGTAATCAGCACTATGTCTTAAACTAATTGCACACCAAACCCAATACATGTAGAACATAGTCTAGTGTCAATGTGCGATCTTTTTTTATTATGTACTTGCGTTGTGAGTTATATCTAATCTGCCACTGAGAGCTCTGTTTTTATTAAATGTCTTGTTTTAGTGTGTTCTAGGACCATGGCATCAAAAACTGCAGTGGGCTTTGTTGGACTTGGTAACATGGGAAACCCTATGGCAAAAAATCTTCTGAAGCATGGATATCCTATTGTTGCTTTTGATGTTTTTCCAGAGGCTTGCAAGGAAATCCTGGACTCCGGGGCACAGGTACTGTTTCTTTGTGCTTCATTCTTTGTGACAAAATTGTGTGTAAATGGAATTGGATGTGCTGAGCTTGGTGAGTCCATATCTTGCTGCAGATGGTCAAAGGTCCTCTAACTCAGTTGTGACATGTGTAAGGGCTAATCCTAGATGCTAAGATGCACTGTAACATGGGATCATAAAATATCGTTTTCATGGTTCTTGACATGTTCATCCCAGTTTACCAGCCAAACCTTTTATTAGACCATGGTGCCATGAGGAATTGTAAAATGACTATGCACAATCTTTTAAAATTCTTTTTTTAAAACTCTGTGAATGAGTTTCCAACCAATAATCCTATTATACGTTATTAACTAACCATAAACTGTAGTTCGAGGCCCGACATAGTTTCCACCCATATAAATTTGCCCAGTTCTTGTAGCACATTACATATATATGGTCCCATATGCCTACTCCTTCCCATTCCTGCTGCCCTCGCTCCTCTTGTATGCACAGTCTTGAGTGGTGGACCAGTACTTTGCTTCTCCCCTGATCCAGGCTTTTTTTTTTGTCCTCCCATTACCTTTCCCTTAAGCCAGTAATATTAATCACCACGTCAGCAGATTTTACTTCCACAATGCATCCGATTTTACTTCCAAGTCTTTGGTATAGCATTCTTAGAGACTTGTCCCTATATCATTTAAGCCAACAGTCCCTACCTCAATTGAGAAAGCAGTTTCCACCTTCATGAAGCAGCCCCATCCTAAAGCCAGCAACGTTTGCTTCTGTGAGCAAGTAATTTTATGCACTTTCAAATTTCTGCCCCCCTGCTTTCGCATTTAGTTGTCACCCAACCAGGCCAGTAGTATCCCCCATGAGGTGTGAGTCTCTAACTGCATACTGCCTAGCTGTTTTTACCCTTCTAGAAGTTAGCTAGCAAATTTTAACCCATCCCACAAAGCCACCAGATTTTTCCCTTCAAGTGAGCCATTCGTTTCCCCCAAAGACATGTTTTCAATCCACAGAGGAGCAATGTAATGCTCCTTTAAGGTGTCTGACTGATGTGGCAGACCTTTCTAGGCAGCAGTTTTTCTTACTAAGGTGGCATTAGTTTTTATGCTCCTACCTTAAGCCACTGTTCCTAACAATTAACACTTGTGCATTGATTTGCCCATCTACGCCAGTAGTTTTAAACACTAAATCCAAGACTTAGATCTTGAGCTATAGTCACTACCCCTCGTCACCACAAAGATGAAAGTTATCAACGCTCCTGCCTCAGCAGCGTGAGCTTTGCGTTAAAGAGCAGCCCAGAGGGTACAGAGCAGTTTTTCCCCCCAAATAGATTAGTTCTCTCTTGAGCATTACTGAGATATGTTTATTCACGCCAAGCAAGAAGTTTTGCCATGACCTAAGTTAAAATGTTTTACGCCCCTGTGCCTGCAGTTTTGCCATTAAGTTGCTATACTAGCAATTTGCAACACTTCAATAGCATACGTCATCAATCTCTCCTTCGAGACCCCGACCTTCCCAGAGAGCTGGAAACACGCCGAGATCAACGCCCTACTCAAAAAACCCAAGGCGGACCCAAGAGTCCTCAAGAACTTCCGGCCCATCTCCCTGCTTCCGTTCCCAGCCAAGGTCATCGAGAAGATCGTCAACAGACAGCTAACCCGATACCTCGAAGAAAACAGCATCCTAGACCCATCCCAGTCAGGACCCTGCTGGACAACGGTGAGACCGCAGCCCTCATCCTGCTGGACCTCTCCGCCGCCTTCGACACTGTCTGCCACCGCACTCTATGCGCACGCCTCCACGACGCAGGGATCCGAGACAAGGCCCTGGAATGGACCACCTCCTTCCTCGCCGGCAGAACCCAGAGAGTCCGCCTCCCACCATTCCGATCCGAAGCCTCCGAGATCATCTGCGGCACACCCCAGGGATCATCCCTCAGCCCAACACTGTTCAACATCAACATGGCCCCGCTCGCACGCATCACCAGACCGCACGACCTCAACATAATCTCCTACGCCGACGACACTCAACTGATCCTCTCCCTCACCAAGGACCCCCTCACCGCCAAATCCAACCTCCACGAAGGAATGAAGGCCGTCGCCGACTGGATGAAGAACAGCCGACTAAAGCTGAACTCGGACAAGACGGAGGTCCTCATCCTCGGCTCCAACCCCTCAGCCTGGGACGACTCCTGGTGGCCAACGACACTGGGGGCAGCCCCGACAACCACCGACCACGCACGCAACCTGGGAGTCTTCCTCGACTCAACGCTCTCCATGGCCAAACAAGTCAACGCGGTCTCCTCCTCCTGCTTCAGCACCCTCCGCATGCTTCGCAAGATCTATAGGTGGATCCCGACAGCTACAAGAACAGTCACCCAGGCCCTCGTCAGTAGGAGACGACTATGGGAACACCCCCTACGCGGGAGCCCCGGCCAAGCTCATCAAGCGACTGCAACGCATACAAAACGCCTCCGCACGCCTGATCCTCGACGTACCACGCCACAGCCACATCACCCCCCACCTGAGGAACCTGCACTGGCTCCCCGTCGACAGGAGAATCTCCTTCAAACTCCTCATCCACGCTCACAAGGCACTCCACAATACCGGCCCAGCCTACCCCAACAGACGACTCTTCTTCTACGTCCCCAACCGCCAGCTCCGCTCCGCCGACCTCTCCCTCGCCACCGTCCCTCGCATTCGAAGAACAACCACCGGCGGCAGATCCTTCTCCCACCTCGCCGCCAAGACCTGGAACACCCTCCCACTCAGCCTACGACAGACCCAAGACCTACTGACCTTCAGGAGGCTACTCAAGACCTGGCTGTTCGACCAGTAGCGGAGACCCTGAGTAATTTCCTCCCACAATTTCCATTACCCCTGAGCCGACCATGCAGTTGGACATCACCATAGCCAGCTCCTTTTTTTTTTTTTCAGCTGACTCCACTCTCAGCATTTCCATTGCTAGTTTTTCCCTGCCCAAAGCAACATTTTCTCCCCCTTCACTGATTCCGAACCTTCCCTCTCCCCTTCCTGTTTTCAGCCCTACCAGGGCCAGTGTTTTCTGCCGTGCAAGGGCCAGTTCCTGCCACCCCATGGCCATCATTGTTCTGCTTTCTCGGGGCCAGAAGTTTATTTCCCAGGGCCAAGGTTTTTGTGCCGTCAGCTGAGCCAGCATTTTTGGCCTCCTGGCTGACCCTATAGTTAACGGCTTTTGCCTGAGCCTGCCATTTAATTCAGTGAACCACCAAATTAATCTACAGGGGTTTTGAGGGGTCTCTCCTACGTTGTCCTACATGAAGTAAATAATAAGAAATAAAAGAAATAAAAAAATTGTGTATGTATATGTATGTATATGTGTATGTATATGTGTGTGTGTGTGTATATATATATATATATATATATATATATATATATATATATATTTTTTTTTTTTAATTTATTAATTCCCCAGCCCACTGGACATGGTGGCAACATTATACCCTGAGTTTCGTGAGCCAGTGTTGCATGCACTAGTTGCCATGGTACTGACAAAACACTGATCGTTGGTTGTTACCGCGTTCTTCCCTAGTTTTAAGGCAGGTCCACTGCCATTTTAGTGACTTGTCATGTCATTGCACTTATTACAGGATAAACCCTCCCTTTTCGATTGGAAGTAATGAGGACAAGATAATCCTATTAAACCAGTCAAGCTACCACCCCGTTCTTTCTGCTCACTTCACAGCCACCCGCATCTGGTAGATTCCAGCACTTAGTTGGGGATTTTTCACAGGTCGGGATGCTTTGTTACCATTAAAGAAAAAAAGGCACATTGATGTTAGACAATAGCAGGCGGACTCAAATAAAACAAGAAGATTTAAACTGGAAACCCTTAATGCCAACAGCATGAAGAATTGATTCTGTTCCCTTTTGCGAGGTGCCCTGACACTGCAGGTCTCTGGCGTTTCCCAAACCTTTTTCTACAGTTTGATCCTCCCTTTGTACACCTTACTACATCCTCTGCACACCTCGAGCCATCATTCTGACCACCACGACCTAGCCTCTGCGCACACTGCTCACTGGAAGGAATTAGAAGTCCATATGTCCTGAGTCCAGTGTGCGCATATCTGGACTGCAATGATCAGAATCCCTCACTCTGATATTATCCGCAGATGGGAGGAATGCTTAAAGAATACACCAGTGAACCTAAAACAGGTTTTCGAGATTGCTGCTATACCCGCTTAACATCGGCAATTTTGAGAAGGCAAAGTCCTATTGTGGTTCAGCTTGATGAATGTTGTACTGCAGGCCCTAACTGGCTCCCATGTTTTTGAGTCGCATCCAGCTCTGTTCTGCAGCAATTGCGTTAAGTCCTGTACTCTAGTGGCTTTGTAGGCATGGGTGAGCATCTTGAACTGGCATCTCTTCTGTATCGGGGGGCCAGTGTAGTTTCCTGAGGTGAGGTGTGATGTGGGTCCTTCTAAGCAGGTTGAGGATGTCTTACCGTGTTCTGTATTGTCTCCAGCCTCTTCAGGAGGCACGCTGTGATTCCTACGTAAAGTGAGTTTTCATAGTCCAGCTTGCTGGTGACGAGGGCCTGTGTGCCGGTCCTTCTGGTGTTGACAGGGAGCCAGCTGAAGTTCTTGCGAGGCATGCCGAGGGTGTGAAAGCAGGCCGATGAGACTGCATTGACTTGTTTTTTCATCGAGAGATTACTGTCCAGGATGATGCTGAGGTTGCGGGCACGGTCTGTTGGGGCTGGTGGTGGGCCGAGACTTGCTGGCTACCATGCGTCGTTCTAGATCGAGGTGGTGTTCCCAAAGATGAGGACTTAGGTCTTGTCCATGTTGAGTTTCAGACAGTTGTCTCTCATCCATTTGGTGACGTCCATCATGCAGGTGTGGAAGTTGACTCTGGCGGTGGAGGGGTATTCAGTCAGTGAGATGAGCTGTGTGTCGTCGGCATATGAAGATGTTGAGTCCTTGTGAGCTGACTGTGTGTGCCAGGGAAGTCAAGTAGGTGTTGAAAAGGGTGGGGCTGACTGTTTGTCCAGTATAGACCTCCGACCCTCGGTCTAGGTCCACTCTCTCCCTGCAGCTCCGCTGTGCCGTCTCTTGCCTCCAGACCCCGACCTCCTCCTTGGGAGGTTCGAGGCTGCTGCCCGCTCCTGCGCCTGCTGCCTGCTCCAACTGGGACCAGACTGCCTGCAACCACCGTAACCTTTCTCAGCCGTTTTTTTCCTTCTTAATTTTTCCCTGTTGTGCCACTGTTATTGTGCCCATCTGTGTCTTGCTCTAATTCCACCACTGTTTTTATTTTCTCGTGCCTGCCTGTTCCTTTCGCCGCTGCTGCCCCTGCGGCCCCTACCCCCCGGAATTCCCCCCAGGATTTCCCCCGCTCCCGCCTCCCAGCCTCTCCTCCCTCCCACCTCCCCTACTTAATGGCGGCCGCTGCGGGGGAGCGCAGCGGACGCGCGCAGGGGCTCGCCGCTGGCGCGCCAAAGGCAAGCCCGTCTGGACCGCGGCCAGCGCCAGGAACCCTGGACCTCCCACTACCCATCGCTACGACTCCACCACCCTCCTCGCACTCAACCCTGGAAGACTTAGAGAATGCCAACAGGCTTCGCCGAACACGACCCACGGCCAGTTCTCCTGCCTCCACTGCCGCCAGACCCTCACCGCCACCCCGGCCTCCAACACCGCCGACGCCAGCACCGGCGACTCCCTAAAATGCATCCTCCTCAACGTACGCTCCGTACACAAACACGCCATGGAAATCTGGAACCTACTCGACTCTCTCTCGCCCGACATCGCCTTCTTCACAGAGACCTGGACCAACGCATCCTCCGCCCCAGAGATCAGCACCGCCATCCCAGACGGATACAAGATCCAGAGGAAAGACCGCCCCAACCACCCAGGAGGGGGCCTCGCCATCGCCCACAAGAGCACCCTCCACCTCACCACCTCCAGCGAAACCTTCCCCTCCGCCGAACACCTGCACTTCCAGATCCAGACCACCCCCAAAGCCACACTCCGAGGAACCCTCATCTACAGACCCCCAGGCCCCCGAACACCCTTCGCCACCACCATCACCGACTTCATCGCACCCCACGCCATCGCCTCAACAAACTACATACTCATTGGAGACCTGAACTTCCACCTCGACAACCCCAGCGACCCCAACTCCACTATCCTTCGTGACAACCTCGCCAGCATCGGACTTAAACAACTCGTCAACACACCGACCCACAGAGGAGGACACACCCTCGACCCCATCTTCGCGGCAGGAAACAGCATCCAATTCAGCCACACAACGCAGCCGCCATGGACCGACCACCACTGCGTACACTTCGCCATCAACAAACCCAAGGCACCCAAACCAGCCCCACGCCCTCCTCGAAGGAACTGGAGCAAGGTTACCGACTAGCAACTTAACTCCACCCTCACCTGAGACAACCACACCTGGGCACCCGACGCAAACGACGCAGCCAGAGAACTCCACGCTTGGATCTCCAACTGCGCAGACGAGCTCGCCCCGCTACGCAACCCCGACAGACAACGCCCCAGGAAAGCCGCCTGGTTCACCACCGCTCTCCAAGAAGCCAGACACACCTGCAGACACCTGGAGAAACACCAAGACAACCGAAAACCACACCACCTACAAGGACGCCATGATAGACTACCACAACCAGATCAGAGCCACCAAGAGGAATTTCATCCACAACAAAATCCTGGCCAACTCCGCCAACTCCAAGGAACTTTTCAGTGTCATTCAAGAATTCACCAACCCACGCAGCGAAGCCACAGACATCACCCCATCCCAAGACCTCTGCGACAAGCTTGGAACCTATTTCCACCTCAAGATCAAAAACCTCTACGACAACTTCATCGACCATCCACCAGGCGCCACAGACGTCCCCCCGCCCCCAGAAACACCAGCCAGCCCACCATCTCCAACTGGACACCGATCACGGCCGAAGACACCGCCTCGACCATGAAAAGCATCCACTCGGGGCCCCCACCGACCCCTGCCCCCTCACATTTACCACAGAGCCGCGGCCGCCATCGCACCCGAACTACAACGCACTATCAACACCACCTTCAAAACAGGCACCTTCCCAGATGACTGGAAGCGTGCAGAAGTCGGACCCCTGCTCAAGAAGCCCACAGCTGACCCCACCGACCTCAAGAACTATCGGCCCATCTCGCTCCTCCCCTTCGCAGCCAAAGTTGCAGAGAAAACAGTCAACAGGAAATTGACACAATTCATTGAAGAGAACGCTTTCCTCGACCCGTCCCAATCTGGATTCCGAAGCAACCACAGCACAGAGACCGCCCTACTCGCCGCCACAGACGACATCCGCACCCTCCTGGACCAAGGCCCCTCCGCAGCCCTCATCCTACTCGACCTATCAGCGGCCTTCGACACCGTCTCCCACCGCACACTAGTCGCCAGACTACACGACGCAGGCATACAAGGAACAGCCCTGGATTGGATCCGATCATTCCTCACCGGAAGAAGCCAAAGGATCAGACTCCCACCCTTCCTCTCCGACCCCACGAAAATCACCTGCGGAGTCCCACAGGGTTCATCACTGAGCCCCACCCTCTTCAACATCTACCTGGCCCCCCTCGCAGCCATCGTCCGACAACACGGCCTCAACATCGTATCCTACGCCGACGACACCCAGCTCATCCTCTCCCTCACCAAAGACCCCACCACTGCCAAACAACTTCCAGAAAGGAATGCAAGACGTCGCAGTCTGGATGACCAACAGCTGCCTGAAGCTCAACGCCGAGAAGACAGAAGTCCTCGTCCTCAGTACCACCCCTTCTGCATGGGACAGCACCTGGTGGCCGACCGCCCTCGGAAGCCCACCTACCACCTCAGACCACGCCAAGAACCTCGGCATCGTACTAGACTCATCACTCACCATGAACCGACAAGTCAACGCCGTCACCTCCAGCTGCTTCAACACCCTCCGCATCCTCCGCAAGACCTTCAAGTGGATCCCCCCTGAGTCAAGGAAGACCGTCACCCTCGCACTCCTCACCAGCAGACTGGACTATGGAAACTCACTCTACGCCGGCATCAACAAGTCCCTACTCCGCAAACTCCAGACAATACAGAACACCGCCGCCAGACTCGTCCTCGGCATCCCCCGACACAAACACATCATCCAACATCTACGAAGTCTCCACTGGCTCCCCGTGGAGAAAAGAGTCACTTTCAAAATCCTCACTCATGCCTACACAACAACGGACCCAAATACCTCACCGACAATCAACTTCCACGTACCCAAAAGAAACCTCCGATCTTCCAACCTCGCACTGGCCGAAACCCCGCGCATCGCCAGAGCAGGCGGAAGATCCTTCTCTCACATTGCAGCCCAGACCTGGAACGAGCTACCGGCAGACATTCGACGCGCCCCCTCCCTGAGCACCTTCAGGAAGACACTCAAGACCTGGCTCTTCGGCTAAACAGATCTGCGGATACCCCCCCCCCGCCTCAGCGCCTTGAGACCCTCACGGGTGAGTAGCGCGCTTACAATTCCCTGATTGATTGATTGATTGTATATTTCATGTAGAAAATGCTTGAAATATTTACTACTGGGGTTTATTCAATATAGGCATTACACTGAAAATATATTAAGGAGTTGAGGTGCTTCTGCTTTTTAAAGATCATTGAGAGCCCAGAACCTTATTAAAATCATTTAGGTCAGTTCCCTACTTGTCAGCCACAAGCTGTCGAAGAGGCAAGCAGTCTTCTTGCTGGTTAACAGTTGTGTTTCCTTCCAAATAAGGGTGTAGTTTACTTTGACCTATGTGAAGGATGACCACCAGAAATTGGTAGCCCTTGCTTTTCTATGTTTTGAAGCTGCTATATATACATTTGCCTAAGACGGTATGCTTACGCTGCATGCATGTATAGGGGCTTAGAAGGTATTGTTTTTGCTGTTGGTTGTTTGATATGCTTACTTAATCAGCTTTGGTAAAGAATAGCTAAAATCTACCCTTGTTCCTCAATTGCAGACCCTCTTTTCTAGTGATTTACAAACAGATCAGTGTTCTGTACACTTTATGCCATGTAACTATGATTCATAGCCTTATGCATCCTTTTGGATTTGGCAGAGGTAATAACAGGAACTACCTTTCTCTCCTTGCAACCAATGGCTCCTAATTGATCACAAAAGCAGAAATTCACCCACCGTGGAAGTTAGAACGAGAGC
Source organism: Calotriton arnoldi (assembly GCA_963921515.1). Classification (NCBI taxonomy): domain Eukaryota; kingdom Metazoa; phylum Chordata; class Amphibia; order Caudata; family Salamandridae; genus Calotriton; species Calotriton arnoldi. Next base: position 295,428 of record CAWUFW010001577.1, read on the forward strand.
AGACGAAGCTCATAAAGGGGCTTGGGTGCTGTCCTTGGACATTGTTCAGCATGGTTTCTGTCTTAGAGCACCCAGGAGCCTCCCCATAGGACAAATATACCACTCACCTGACACTCTCTTTATTATTACAGAACCAAATGGTGCTATATAAATCCACGTCTGACAAATCCTGTTTGTTTTTACTGTTAAGGAATAGCAAAATCCTAAACTGATATTTTGGTATTGTTTGGTACAACAAAGACAGAACAAGAATACCCACCCAAACACAATAAACAATCGCAAATGAAGAAAAGTTTTGAAAAGTCTAACACACACATCACCAAAGTATAGCTTTATCTACATTTAATTAATCATTGAGAAGACCATTTCTGTATGATAATCAATGTTCTACCCTACTTACACAAATTTATGTTGCGATGTTTCTGCCTGTGATTGATTATTTTTGGAATGAATCAGGACCAGCATAAATTATATAATAGTCTTCAGCATTCTGTTTGTCTAATACACTGCATGCTGCAGATAATCAAATGAGCTGACATTCGGGACTGGTAAAGAGACTGTTAAACAGGAATGGGTTTGCATAACATGAGTGTATTTCTTTAGGCAGACTGACTCCTGAATGTAATCTGTATACTTACTGATCCGTTCTGATTTGTTCTGTGCTTTATTAGGAGTGTATTGTCTGCCCAGTTTGTTGCCCTCATTAAATGTCAGTTTGCAACATCTGGTAGAGTATTATAAGCTTATGTACTAATTGTGTTAATATGAATTCATACTTTTTTCCTTAAATACTGATTATATCCTTTAATTTGACGTCTTCTTGATATCCTTCTTACTATGCACCTTAATTACTAAATAAAGCTATTTTATGTAAGTTATGCCAAAGGCATGCATCTGTTGTTTCTGACCAACTGATGCATACATATCAAGGCAGTCCAATGCAGCCGAAGCCCAAGCTAATCACACATGGTTATTTGGATACAGGCACCTTGTGTAAAAATAGCATAAATCTGCGCAACAAGGGAAAGTAATCCCGTATTCCACAACTATCCCATCAGAAAGCGAAAACTGAAAATGACAAGAACTATGGCATGATTTATTGCTTGGATCCCTCATCTACCACAATGCTGCTTTCCATCTATAATTACCTTGTGAGCTGGTTTGGCTCTACACTGCATTAATATCTAGCCTCTTTACAAAAGGGCTTGGTTGGTGGACACAACAGCACCGATCTTTGCACAAGCTCACACTTGGTTAACTTCTCATCAACACACAGAGACTGCTGGGCATGCTGCACATAGTGCAAAAAGTCACCTGTAGTACATTTTGTTTATCAAATACATTTACTGATTTCAAATTACATAATTTTTTTTTTTCCAATATGTTTATTGATTTTTTATAACAAACATACAAGACTCATTTCAGATTCTCTTCTGTACATTAATGCGGCATTCACCGAACCCGGTGCAATAGTAACAACAGTGAAGTATTATATTTAGCAAAATGATTTCACAGCCCTAATTATCAGTACACATCTTATAGCATCATATCAACATTTAGTATATCACAGGATGCAACAGAGTTTCCAAAACAACCGCGTCACATGTCCATCCGTGGCATCAAGTGGGTCACTTGTTACACCGCAGTTCCATTTGTCCTCTCATCCGCGCTCCTAGTTTCCATAAACGTTTTGTACAGTGCCCAAAAGTTTTTAGGTCTATTACGAGGTGGTAATAAATCACTATAGTTTTCAGTCTGGGTGCTACAGTATAGCATATCTTTTGTCCATTGCGCCACAGTGGGAAGAGGTCCACGAGACCAGCAAAGTGCGATGCATCTTTTTGCTATTAAAATTCCCATATCTATTAACCTGCGCTGCGCTTTGGGGGAGATCTTTAGAGTACCCAATCAATGCCAACATTGGCTCAGTGACAACTCTATCTCAACAATTTAGCTCAGCGCGGCAAAGATCTGATCCCAAAATAGTGCTATGCCTGGACATGTCCAGGCCAGATGGTAAAAATCAGCCATTGTGGGCGTCGCATCTATCGCATGTTGAGTCAGCTCTCAGGCCATACCTATGCAAGCGTTCCGGTGTATAATATACTCTATTAAGGAATTTGAAATGTATCAGCCTATGCCTGCCATTAAGGGATATGCGCTTAGTGCTTACAGCCATATTTCATCCGTAACATCTCTCTGTAGATCGCGCTGCCAAGCTAGTCTTGCTTTCGTGTAACTATGCTGCCGGATAGCCATTGTGGCATGGTAAATTCTGGTCATCATCCCTGTGGGTGCCTGCGCTTTGATAAGAATAGAGAGTGCCGGGACATCCGGGGGTTCAGCCATATCTTCCCCTAGTATTTCCGCGAGGGCATGTCGAACCCTGTGAAACTGAAATTGCACCAGGGGTGTCGGGCGCTCCTGCGTTCCCCACAACATCAGCCCAGCTTTTAGCCCGTCCATCAGTAAAGAGGTCACCAATAGAATGTATTCCCAGCGTCCGTAGGGCCAACACTACCCCTCTGTCCCTGCATGGAGGTAGCCATGTACACCAAATTACATAATTAAAGCATACATTGCTAGTCACATAAAACAAAGGTGGTGGGAAGGTATGTTGGAAGACAAGAAGAGCAAAACAGTTATCTTCTGTGCTGTATAATGACCTTTTCAAGTTAAAAGTCCCCATACTCTGCTGCTGTAAATATCGTGCATGTTATCCTTTGCTAGCTGCAAGGGAGGTCCTATTTGACAGCTGTAAACATTGTTTTTCCATTATCCTATTAGTTTTTTAGAATGCTCTTTTTGAATCGTATTGACTTGATCACCCACGTTAACTGTGAAGCATGTTTTCAGTGCATTTTGGGTGTCATTGGATAAAACAATTTGTTTCTCCAAGGAAGTTTCTAAATTAATAATAAGCCTTATTACCTTATAAAATAACCAAGTAGATTCCTCATTCCAAGAGCCCTTGACAAACAACTTTACCATAAAAAAGAGTGAAACCTTGCCATTACATCAGAGGAAATTTGAGTGAAGCTAACCACCAGCTCCCATTCCCTAGATCACCCTCCTGCGCCACCTTATTCCTCAGTTCTGAAATGTTGGCTATCTAATGAGGGGAAAAGGTTCTGAAATATCAACATAAGATATGATGGGCAGGCTGGAGTTCTATAGTGACTACATGTTCTATGTCAAACAGTGAGCGTATAGTTCATGATGGGATTCTCATAAGCCAGTTTAGTGCAACTATATATTTTTTAAACTGTAGATTTTTATGAAATTTCTGATGCATGTGGGATTGTTGAGTTTACACCCATTGCTTGGCGCTGTGACTCCTAATTCTCTAAATTGCAGTAGTAAGATATCTATTTTCAGATCATCAACTGTTAAGCCTTTTTAGGTCTGGTGTTAGCCAAAGCTTTTAGATATTGCCTAAATAATGTATAGGTAATATATCTAAATATAAGGGCTGTCAACCCTCTTCATCTATTGATCTGTTGTTGTCATTCACATTTTTCTTACACCCACTGCAGCATACAGTATGGGACAATGGGTCAGCTAACTTCAGCCTTTGGCTAACTTCACTATGAGTGCGGAAACTCTTCTCTTTCACAAGGTGTACATCCACTTCCAAAATAGTTCCCTTCTGTGCTAGTGACCACTTTGGCAATTGGTGCTTTTTGAGACCAAAAAACATTTAGCTTTTTGAGATTTTTTTTGTGTAGGTGGGGGCCTGACTGATCCCTCAAGTTTTTCAAAAACCATGACAAAACAAGTATTTGCAAAGCCAAAAGAATGGCGGCCAACTCCTGACCTATTGTCTTGTTCTCAGAAGTATCTCTTTTTACATGCTGAGTAATTTATTGGCCTAGTTTAAGTTAAACTTAATCTTGTGAAGACTAGCCAACATGTCTTGGTCTATTTTGGACAACGAGCACCTAAAAAAGATGGGGTTCCTGTACAAATAACCATATCTGCATAACAACTGTTCTTCCTGTCCAGGAACCAACATATCGGCTCCATTTCTGTAAACTGTCATACCTGTGGGTTTAGGATAGGTATTTATATGTATTCATCTATAGCTGTTACTGATAATCACCCCCATTGATTAGGAAATCACTTTGATGTCTTCTTACTGCCTTCAAGCTGCTCGTCTTATTCAGGGCATTTACCTTAAATGATCATAATTTTAGATCAGCGCTATTCAATTCGTCTATCATTTACAGCAGCAATAATAATATAGTTTGACAATTATGTTGGTTTGTGCTGTTTAGCCTCAAACAGCAACCCCTCAATGTCTTTTCTGTCTCTTATCCTCGAAGCAAGTGATTCCATGATCAGTTCAGTTACTACAGTGGAGAGAGGAGACCCCTGACCTTCCTTTCAGTCTAGTGTTTTCCAAGGATAAATGTTTCGCATGGGAGGTTTGTAATTTTCCATAGTTTGTTTACTGAAATATAGATAATATACACATTTTTGAAAAGTGGGTGTACGTAAGGAGCACTCCTTATGCTCAAATTCTTACTTTGCTGCAAAATGAACTCCTTTGCAGTTGCTTTCCATTGGTGCAGACTGTCACTTTTCTTGCTGTCTTGGTAAACGTTTGTTTGGTCACATATTCAGCTTGGTCCTGCTGAACTAAGCTTTGCATGGTGAGTTTTATCCTGAAAGCCTCAATTTTTTCAAATAATTTAGCATGAAGCTTTATTATTAGCTCTGTCAGTCTGTATATGATGCACATTCCTTGACATCTGCATGGGTTTTGTAATTAAATTTGAATCGGCTCCCATCATTTACATAGTTGTATGCTCTTTGGGTGGATAGCAACTGATTATATTTTCTAGTGGTGATGTAAGATGTCATAAAAGAAGTTAATAAACTGTGCCTAGAAATCACACTGCTCCATGAAGTTCAGTAATAACAAACGTTCAGAAGGTATGATGGTCGTCCAGACCTTCACATTTATTTGAAGCACTTCCAAATAATTTGGTAGCTTGCCTAGTGTGAACTGTGGGGTGTTTGAAGTAAACAAGCAGATTATGGTAAAATCCTCAAAACTTGAATCGTGTCTTCTTTTAGCTACAGAGATCTTAAGGTGCTTTATTTTAGCCATAAGGTAGACTTGGATTTTTATTTTAAATATGTTTCTGTACTTAATTTCATTCTTTGTTCTTACACCTAAGTGGTATCCTTGGCCTTAGTCATTGGTGCAGTGGTATAGTTGTTGGACAATTAAATTAAAGCAGTGACGCAAACCCTCAATATTTTATACGGATGTAAAGCTGCCAGAAAAGGCTTCCGAAAAAAGTATTGAGATGTGAAAGAGGGAGTGGGTCCACGGTTTGGGTGCTAGGAAAAAGAAAGATTTAAAATGGGAGGGAGTGCACTTTGAATGTTGCTAGACAAGATGGGTTTGTAAAGTAGGCTGAACGTACTGGAAGGTACATAATGTGAATAGGTAAAGACAATAGCTGGAAAATCGATTACAGTGAGAATAATAATGCTGGTTGCCCCGACTGCTGTGAGTTAATGCAGTTTGCAAATGATCTATTTCAAACAAAGCAGACATGACAGATTGAAGAGTGCCCAAAGAAAAAAATTGATGGAGTCCAATATGGCCTAGGTTTCTTGCAGAAGTGTTTAACAAAAAATGGACAGAGAGAAGGTAGTTTTGGGTGGTGTGGTAAAATGTGGAAGGGAAGAAGGGAAAAAGTATTTGAATTTTTAAAGGATATAGAGTGAAAGACAGCCATGAGGTGATAGTGGAAATGTCAGAAGTGTTGTGAATATAAGAGAATGTTATAAATGTGTTCATAGGCCAGGTGAAAAACGGAAATTGTGGCTGAGGGTGGGGAGGTGAAACTACAGAAGAAAAATAGGGGGACCAGGACTGAGTCTAGCAAGATCCCTATATTGAAGAGGTTAAGAGGTGGAAGAATGAGCCTATGTTACAGATAAGCCAAAACAGAGGTGTATTGCAGTAAAGGACCAGAGAGACCAAAGGAATAATTGGTCTAAAGAGATGAGACAATTCGACATGACAGTCGCCTTCAAGATTACTTCTGGCTGAGGCTTGGCAGTTTCATTTGAACAAGCCAGAAGGAAACTGTATTGGAGAGAACCAAGGATGGAGAGGGCATCAAGGAATGTTAATACTTATTGGAAATATGTTGGAGCATTTAGTTAGGGTGAAGGTTATAGGGGACAGTTGGATCCAAAGAAAAGTTTATGAAGCAGCAAGTTTGCGTTTTACTTCTATTGTAGTTTTTGTTTCCTTTTGAGTAGTGACACTTCTAGTTCTGAGGAGAATTTTTAATCTTTACTGTTGGTCTATTTGAACTTCACATGTACTCTCTTGAAACCTTTGTCTGTTTGACCCAGTAGCTCTAACTGCTTAGTGGCACATCCCTAAATGATTTAGGAAGGTCATTTGCTAAGCTGATAATTCCGCCTCTTTTAATCCATATGCACACCTCCAAACATATTCATTCTCAGCTATTTTATTTTAGCTTCATTGTATATTTATTCTGCTATCTCTTCCCTCTAACAGTGGACCTTTCAAGATTTAATTCTGGGCATTTTAGGATTGTGGATGTTTTTCTCACCTCAAATTCCAGCTCCGAAGTTGGTACCCAGTTTCCTGAGTGTGTTATGTTACCATTATTAGCCATACAAATTAAATCTATGTACTGGGTTATTAATACATAAACACTTTATATAGACGTTGAGGTGCCAAGAGCATGGCATAGTCATTTTTCCTCAGTTTGAGAAGGTGTCATGTGTTCGGCAGGCTTAGCTGTTTAAAGCACTGGCTTTGGAGTCTTGAGTCTTCCGTGGACCAATCTTCCTAATGCATGAATCTTTTTTTTTTTTAATAAAAAATTTAAGACTTTGTTTCAGAATTGTAATTTTGTCCAATTTTGTTTTGTTAAATTTACCATGGTTTGACAATAGTTCTCAAAAGAAAATGATTTGTTGCTCGCTATTTAGATTGCTTTAGATGTCTTCAATACTACTGTCTAAGTTCACTTTTGAAAGATACAGGAACATTTCTTTTCAGGATGAAGGCTACTTCTTGCTTTGTAGACTGGTGCAAGACTAAATACTGGTGGGGATATCATCTGTTGACTTATTTCTCCTCTTTTCACTTTAGGAGCATTTTTTGAAAACCAAGAATATCTATCTTAGTGATCGAAGACTAGAACACAAAAGCAGCTCTGGCAAAAATGTTCAACCCATCCCTGCTCCCTTCCTGTCTTTCTTTCCAGTCGCTCTCTTTTTCTCCGTCTCCCTTTTTTGCCCCTTCTGTGGCATCTTCCATAACCCTCAGGTTGTAGACTGAGGTGGCAGCTGTTGAACTTCTAAAACCAGTTTCCAGTGGCTCCTGTCCCTCTGAATAATGCCAGATGGGATAAATGGCCTATTTGGTCCTGATAGTAAAACCATAAACTCCTTTAGTAGGTGAGTTCACACCCCCACATTTTGTGCTTTAACCAGCTAAAAAAGATTAACATTCAACTTGGTATTATTTTGCCTACATTTGCACGAATCTCTCAAACTGCCATGGTATTTTTTCTCAGATTTCTCTATCGTAAAAGATGAATCCACTCTCCCTAATCCAAATTTAACCTATCAATTTGCCTCTTTCATAACCCTTCTGGGATGCGGTATTTCTCTTTCTTACAATTGTCTAATTAGTTTTCCGTCTTTAGGCTTTATCCTCAAACCCTGTCTTTTTAAAATTTTTGTTGCTGAAATCTTACCTGTATCTTTGCGTTATGAAAGTATGCTTTGCACCAATATCCTTCATGTTTATAGTTTAAGTCTCTTGTGCGCCTTTTCTAAAGAATTCTGTTGAATGTTTACTGAGATTCCGAGTTCCCAGATCTTCTTTCTTGTAATTTGGCTTCACATGGAATGTATTGATTTTGTGCTGGCAATGTAGTGCATTACCTCTGCAGGAGTGGATGTGATCTTAGTTTGAATTTTAACCGTAATGATTAGACTAAAATAATATAGAGGCTATGTTTTCCATTAGTACCTTTAGTAAATTGATAAATTAGGCTCTGTTATCATGGCCAGATTTTCCCCAAGGGTGACCCAGCTGTAACAAAGCGTGGATAGATTGTAGCTCTAAAATCACCTTCTCCTTTGTTCGTTAGTTCTCTGATGCTGTTATTTGCAGGGCACATAGTGTGGCATGAGCAAACCGAGTAAACAAATGTTGTCCATCACACCTAAGTTGCTCCTTGGTTGACAAGTTTCACTGCTCCACTATGTATCCACTAAACAACGTCGACTGCTTCATCCCTCTTCCACTCCCCCCGCTGACCTAGAAGTTTGTGCCTCCTGACCCACAATGTACTGACACAGAATAAGAGCAAGACTTTATTGTGGGTAAAAAACAATGGGTAATGCAAAGTGAACTTTCTTTAATATTATAGCCTGAAGTTTGTTATCCTTGCGTTCAGCTGATGACTTTAAACTCTGATATCAAGCACCTAAAAGGGTGGAACTGGGGCGAAGAACACCTTTCCCCCATTTTCCTCCTCTCAAAATGTATATATTTTGTGAAAGTATATTTTTATTGAAATGTCAATGCAGAAACCATTATCATAACAACGAACACCTGCATTTAGGTGCCTGAGGTATACCGGTCCTATCACTGTTCAGCCGTACGTCACATTCACATACTGGGCAGCTCACAGGCCTTCCATCCACTGTTGTACACTTGTAAGCTCCGTGCTTCACTCAGTATGAACCCCCTGCACCTCCCTCTGTTTGCACCTAGCGCCCCTCCTCTAACCTCAGGGGTCCGTGTCTACTGTGGCTCTACAGAGGCCCCATACCATTTTGAACTTCTGTGGGCATCACCATGCCTGATGCACCAGTTTTTTTTTTTTTGCCCTCATGCACATATCTAAGTACGCTTCCCAGGCCCGCAGTGACAGGATCTCATCTCGTCCCCAGTATCCGATCACATCACACCGTGAGACCATCAGAGCAACATTACAAAACAATTGTGTGTAGTGCTCAAGTGTTTGTTCCCCCCCAGATGCTCAGGGTCACCAGCTGTCGAGTAAATTCCAGCAAAAAGTCCATAATTTATGATAATCTATGATCCACCTCCCTCCTAAAGCCCTGGATTTTGGGGCAGGCCTAAAGTATGTGTATCAAGGTTTCCCCTCAGTTGGCAGCCATTGTGACAGAGATCATTGTTTGATCTACCCATATAGTATAGTCGGATCCTCATGATGTAGGCTCTGTGAAGTAGTTTTAACTGAATTAATTTGAACCCTGCTCGTATGGCTGTGAAGCAGATTAATTTTAATCTGCTTGGTGCAGGGTCACCACTCTTGCCACGGGTCCTTATCAAAATGAGGAGGACTCGACACTGGAGCGAAAGTCAAACCACGGATAGTTTATTCAATCATTCATGAATGGGTCTTCATCCGACAAGTACCATAAAGATACCCAAGGATAAAAGCACACTGAACGATGGTTACATCGGTTTATATAGGGAAAAATCACAGACTAGGAACGCCCAGAGGTAAATAGAACTTTGGAAAGAACACACAAATGAGACAAGGCAAGAATCGACAGTCTCGGTGCCTTGTGTAACTGTCGCGTCTTTGAGGCTGCACAACAAGATAGGCTTATCTGAACAAACTTTATCTAAGGCTTTACCATTGTTTAAAACACACACGAAACCCACAGTGCAGACATCAGCGGTTCTTTTGTTCTGACTTTGCATGTTTATGCAGCCTACAATGTCTCAACTTTAGATTCGTGACCTAATGTTTTTTGCAGGTGTGGTGTCAAGGGTAGAGTCCGGCTGGAAGCAGGTCAAAGGTAAGCATAGATGAAGCACAGCTAAATTAGAAAACGAGAGATTCAGATTTTAAGGTTTCACAATCCTTCCTTTTCAGCTGTGCTGAATCTATACTTAGAGGTACATGTATTAATTTATATCTCGATTTTCATTATTTCATTAATTTCAAGTTGTACCATCATTTCTCTATTTAATTCATGAACATTGACTGTGGAAGGTTTAATACTACTACAAATATTTATACAAGTGGTGCATATCATAGGGGCACATTGAATGCAGCAGCAGCAAGTTGGAAAGATGGCTCAATTAACATTAAGGGCTTTTTTATGCAAATATTGAACAAATGTATTGTGCTTATATATTTGGCAGTGTGAATCCTTGAGAGGACAAGGTGAAGTGATAATGTTCAGATGCGGTAGGAGTAGGGGGCACTAGGCTATGAACAGGGTAATATGTTTCAAGTCTCCAAAATAGATCCAAAATCCCAATATTAACAATAGAAAACATACAAATATCCCTATTTTTCTCTTTTTAATCCAAAATTGTCAGCTTTTAGCGGGGGCATTCGGGGCAAGTACTTCTATTCCTCCTAATAGGTCAAAAACACGTTCCCAAAGGGCCTTAATGACAGATCGACAACTCTACCCATTTCAACGTAATCTATATACAAATACCTATTTCAGAAGAACACCTAACACTATTCCCTATACTGATCTTTTATATTCAACCTGTATGTTTCTTAACCTTCCTTCCTCTTACTGTAGTATTTGTTGTTTGATTGCCAAGGTAACAAAGAATAGCGTAACGATCAGCCAGAAACAGAGCAATGTAATCTCAATTCTCCCAAAATTCCCTTAATGCTATCAGAGAGCATTAAGTCCCCAGTGTCTCTTGCTTCAAAGCCTCACTGGCAAGCTTATGTACCGGTCCGGACGTTGGCGGTCTTGACCACCGGCATGGGTTGCTACCTCTCCAGAGATAGTTTCTTCAATCAAAGTCTATAGTTCTTTTGGCCCTTGGCCGCATTTTGTATCAGGGCTGAACAATGTCAGGATGTTCAAACAGAATCTGTTCATCTGGGTCAGGCATGATGGCAGCAAGTTATTGTTCCAATGACACCACTTCACCATGTTTCAAAAAGATCACCATCCCCAAAAGGCACTTGCTGAGAGATCTGATCATATTCAAAGTCAGGTATTCCTCTTGTTATCCACTGATCATATGGCAAAGGAAGTGGCGCTTGCTTTCTCCACATCACTGGAATGGATCCAGTGTCTGTGCCCTGTGCACTTAACAGCAGTCTGGGTGGTGAAAAGAACTTGCACTGGCCTCAAACTGTTGGATAAAGACCCCGTCTCTAGGCCTCAGCTTGTGACCTGGACCTTTAAGACTGGGAGAGAGACTGGCCTTCACCTGTGAATGGATCAAATGCAAATCTTTAGTCAACACACTAATCAACAAGAATGGTAAATTCAATGTCAGATTGTCCTTAATCTTGGTACACCCTATACATTTTGCTGGCCTCCCCATAACCATCTCAACTGGTTGCAAGACCTTCAAAGGGCAGATCTGGGGGTGCAAAATCTCCTGTTGAAGCAGGGTACCTTTTCCTGTGCTATAAGTATGGCACATCATGCACCTCTTGACATAGAACTTTGCCACCCTGGGAATCAGATTATTGAACCATACATGATCTGATATGGCCACCATTCCTTTAGCACTGATGTGGGCTGATCTGTGGGCCATGGTAACAATAGCATTCACATAACAATTTGGAAGCATTCATCTTTGCTTTCCTGACACATCTATCCAACATCCTGTCTCATCCTGACACCCAGATCTTTTACACTGTTCCTTCTCTTCCTCCGTAGCTTCTTCCTGTACTTCCCTAATGCAATCTAGAGTCTGATTACACATAGGCACTTCTAGTGTCCATCTAACTGTCCCTACAATAAACATTAAACTATACTCTAAATAGGCTGATCGTTTAGCTGTTTCATTAGCAAAAATATTTCCCTGTATTACCTCATCTATAAATTTCTTGTGGACAAAACATTTAACAATAGCAACCCTTTTTGGTAACATCAAGGTATCCAGTATCTTTACTATTCATTCCCCATACTGTATCTTATCACTATGCAAAATAAAAAGCCCCTTTTGTTTTTAGAGTCGTCCGAATGAGTGGGCAACTCCAAAGGCATATATATTGATATTTACAGTCAAATCTTTACTTAATTCATAGGTTCTAGTCAAAGCTGTCAGCTCCATAGATTGCACTGACATTTGTTGTATTTTACATAACTCAACCACAGATTTCAAGGGAGTAACTGTATAGGCCGCTGTACTAGAGCCATCAGGTAGTTTGTAACATGCACCATCCACGGACAGTTCCCCCTGCTGGGTCAGATATAGGGGTATCTGTCAGGTCTACCCGTCCCTTAGTCTCCTTCTCAGTAATAAATATGCAATCATGCTTCTCATCTTGTTGGGACTCAGAAAGGGGCAATACAGTGGCTGGATTCAAAATGTTACAGCATTTCAGAGTGATGTTTGGAGCAAAAGTGTCAACTCATACCCTGTTAATATCGCACTGGTCAGGTGCTGGGTCTGAATTATGGTACCACATTTAGTGGATATCTAAAAAACATAACTGTCAAATTGTGACCTTAAATATACATTTCAGATTGCTTTATCGCAGTGGGGTCCAATGTGGAGGAGAAATATGCACATGACCTATTCCTTCCTACATGGGACCGTGCCAAGCTGCAACCATATTTTACATGCACAAATTTGTAATAATCAGGTTTTACCTAAAGCAGGAGCATTACATAAAGTATTTTTTTCAATTACAAAAAGACAGCTTCACACTGATTAGTCCAAGGAAGCAGCATGCATACGTGCTTTATATTAAAGCAAGTGGGGGTTTTGCAGTTAGTGAAAAATTTGGTAATAAACGCACAGATATTAGATTGAGTCAGTGGTTTCTGCAAATTCTGCACCAATTATATCCTATGTTGGTGTAGCGTCTTACCCCCTTCGACAGGAGGAGACCTAAATAGGTAACCTTCTGTTGACAATACTGTAATTGGAAAAGAGATGCTTTGTCCCAAGGAGGCTAAGTGATGCAATAATTTCACTGTAGTCTGTTTGCAACCTTCTGCTGCATTGCTATGTCTCCAATGAGTGGCTCGTGAGCTACCAATAGATCACCAGGTACCTGTGAGTAGCTCTCCTGTGTGCAGTCCAACAGCTATTACTTCAGTTGGAGATATTTATTACTCATAATTATATCTTGGCGAAAGGGAGTATTGCAGCTATTGTTTGTATCTAGTACCCATGTAATATTTCAGTTCAAATTGTCAAAGCCTCTTTTTAAAAACTTTTTTTACTGCTGAAAACCCTGGCTTATGCACTGATGTGATCACTACTGATACTCTTGGATGAGGTGGTCACTTTTTCATCACTGGTGACTTTTGTTGCAGAAAATGTTGGAGACCCTTGTACTAACATTCAGTTGTTGTGAAATAGGGCTTTGAACGGGGATGCCAGAAAATCCCACAGGTGTATTAACTTTACTTGAGAAACAACAGGATATTGAGGGACTACTATCTTGTTACTTTCTTTCAAATCAATCAAAAATTGATAAACTTTTATCCTGTATTCCATCCCCTCTTTTAAGGACAGGAAGAATAGGGCTATTAGATACATTAGATGAAACTTCCTCAAAGCGAGTAAAGAAATCAGGGAAGGACTCTCCCTGTTTTTGCTTGCAAGCAGTAAGGAGTTTCCAATATATTTTCCATGCCAGAATTATCGTCTTTATATAAGTTAGTGTGTTGCCAGGGAGGTCCAGTATGAGCTGATTAGGTTTCTGACCAGGTTTCCGATCCCTATCAGCTGTTGCTATGGCAGTCCAATCTCCTCCTAACTCAACAACATGATCCTGTTTCCGGGTGAGTCTCCACATATCTGGTGGCCGGATCATGCCAAAAAAATATCAATATCTGCTAAAGCCATGATACAAGAATCAAAGGCTGCCTGTACAACATCATAAAATCCTCTAGGATTTTTCCGTATTTCTGGTAAGGAGGCCTTTAGAGTAAGTACATCCGTCCTTTTCCAGGGCGTATATATCCAATTATACAAAAAATGGGCTCTAGCATTGGGATTATTAGGGTCATCATTATCTGCATTCCCTCTTCCAGGAATGAACTATGGCGCAGCTTCCCTCATAGGTCTTATTCGAGGAGAGGAAGAGAGTTCATTACGATATCCAATTATCATTGCTATAGCATTATTAACACTACTTACAGGGAAGACACCTATCTGACATTGTCGATTAATAGCTCTAAAATCATCTGGGCCATTCTGTCCTGCAGTCATCTCCCATTGAACCATAAATTGATGAGAAAGCTTATTTATAAGACAAAGAAGCTCGCCTTCAGAAAAATCCTGAATCTGATCTATCATTTCTTCTACTTCCATTTCTAGATCACTTAACCAATTTAATACCATCAACCTTATCGCGTCCTGATGAAACTGAGGTACAGTAGAGCGAAGGACTCGAGGGGTCAGGACAGATGCAGGAAGCACAGAATCATTAGCCATTTCAAATGCAGTGGCCTGAGGTGGAGGCACAGAGGCTTGGGGTGGGAGTGCAGTGGCCTGGGATGGGGGAGGTAAGGGATGTACCGGTACTGGTTGGAAAATAGGGAGTTGGACAACCGCGGGCAAAGGAGGGGAACCGGGGGTACAGGGGTAACAACATTTAGTGGTCCAGGGGGAAGAGGTGTTAAAGGTACATATGGGGGTGGGGGTCGTTCTATCAACAACCCATCAATATCTGAATCCACATCTTCTTGGTGGACCTGAACTGCTACAGTTGGTCTAACTATATATTCCTTAGATGTTAATAATCTATGCTCCCTATCTAAACATTCTTTTTCTCTTGAACTTCCTTATCCTTCAATTCCTTATACTTCTGATACTGTGTTTTCCTTTCCGGTTTCCTTTGTACCTTCTCTGCCTTGAGCTGCCGCTCCTTCACTTCTTTCCTCTACATACGCAAACTGTCAAACATAGCTGGCCTAACTTTCTTTAAAAACAATCGTTTCTCTAAATACTTGAGTTTGTGAGGGTCCATGGTTCCCTCTAATGGCCATTCTAACTGGGGATCCCCTTTTGTATATTTGTTCCACAATGCATTATACATGATGGGACAAATACCATATTTGATGTACATCTCAAAATTCAGCGTACCTTCTGGTGGCGCCGGCTGACTTGCTTCCAAAATGCTCTGCCCATCGCAGCAGCAACAAAACTTCCAAGGCGTACTAAGTACAGGTATGTTATATAAGATATAAAAAACTTATAAACAGAGAGAAATAAAAATATTCTCACATTTACATGTAAGAAAAAATGTTAGTCAAAACAAATAGCAAGTCTCAAAACAAAGCTTAGGTTTCAAAATACCAAACAGATCCTAGGTTTCAAAATTCCAAGCAGATTCCGAACGGATTACCAAACAAATACCAAGTCAAGACAAATACCAAGTCAAGCAAAGATCAAACAGATCCTAACCAAATGAACCGGTTCAATACAGATTTACCTCATGCGTAGTCTAAGACTCCCACCTGTCGATCCTCCCTGATCCAAAGAAAATCACCGACCGAAGACCCCAGTCAAGGCCAGCAGCCGCCAGGAAGATCAGAGTCGGAGAGCTGAAAAATCACCTTGGACCATGAGCAACACTAGTCTCTTCAGGTGGTGCGCCACTCAGTGAAGTTAATCTTACCGACCCGATCTCCTCTCCTGGTCCAACTTCAAGCCTTTGATGGGGCCCCGCATTCGGGCGCCAATTTGTGGAGCAGATTAATTTTAATCTGCTTGGTGCAGGGTCACCACTCTTGCCACGTGTCCTTATCAAAATGTGGAGGACTCAACACTGGAGCGAAAGTCAAACCACGGATAGTTTATTCAATCATTCATGAATGGGTCTTCATCCGACAAGTACCATAAAGATACCCAAGGATAAAAGCACACTGAACGATGGTTACATGGGTTTATATAGGGAAAATCACAGACTAGGAATGCCCAGAGGTAAATAGAACTTTGGAAAGAACACACAAATGAGACAAGGCAAGAATCGACCGTCTCGGTGCCTTGTGTAACTGTCGCGTCTTTGAGGCTGCACAACAAGATAGGCTTATCTGAACAAACTTTATCTAAGGCTTTACCATTGTTTAAAACGTACATGAAACCCACAGTGCAGACATCAGCTGTTCTTTTGTGCTGACTTTGCATGTTTATGCAGCCTACAATGTCTCAACTTTAGATTCGTGACCTAATGTTTTTTGCAGGTATGGTGTCAAGTGTAGAGTCAGGCTGGAAATAGGTCAAAGGTAAGCATAGATGAAGCACAGCTAAATTAGAAAACGAGAGATTCAGATTTTAAGGTTTCACATGGCCACCTCATGTGGGTAGCGGCACGCTGCACCCCAGTCTACCAAGGTCTATTTCCCACTTGTCTCTGAGGCTATCCAGCAGTGGGAGACTAATGTAGGAGTGTAGAAATATTTGGTACTAAGTGTGATCAGTCAGAGGGGACCCCAACACCCTATACTCCTGTAGTGACTCATACGGCACCACGTGCAACAGTTTTGCATGCCTTGGCAGTAATTTATTTTAATTGTTGGTACTGGAAAAACTGAATCCACGCCAATTCCTATTGCAGCTCGGTAAAAGGTATCATCCTGCCACATTTCACCCACTCTGGAGATGCCCAGCAGATCATATTTTTTATGGTCTCTATGTCCAGCAGCCCTCTTAGGATGTCCGACTCTCACGGGGGTTTCCAGCATCAGTTTTACCTTCCCGCCCATTGTTTGGGTCGCTCAGTGCCATGAATTGACCGTGGGCAACCCTGTTGGTTGCCCCTGCCCAATCGCCCTGTTCCCTTTGACCCTGGCCACCGGGTCTGTGTACAGCAATATTCACCCACGACAAAAGTTGGACCAAACCCCTCCCTGCCCAATATCACCATCAGGTAGGGCCACTGTAGGGAGTCGAATGCCTTTTCAGCGTCCAGCAACAGTAGGACTGCTGGTTCTTCTATTCACTCACTCCGTGCTTGGTATCCAGCCAGCCTGTGTAGGTTGTTCCTGTTTGCCCTATATGAGATGAAGCCCAATTGATCGGGGGCCACGAGAGTGTCTACTACTTGCAGCAAAAGATTGACAAGTATTTTTGCTAGGACCTTAGTTTAGATATTTAACAATGAAATTGCCCTTTATGAGGTGTAGTCCTGTGTGGACTTCCCCTTTTTGTGAATCATTACGATCACCCGCCTTCTATCCAGTTGGAACCGAGCGTCCCTCTTTGTCCTGTAAAACAGAGCACGGAGTGGACCCACCTCTCGCGACTTCACGTACTTAAAAACATTTGGTTGGCAGACCATTCGGGCCTGGAGATCTACCCCCCCTTTCATCTGCATCAATGCCTCCGATATTTCTGTCTCTGTGATCTCCTCTTCCAAAGCTGGGCTTGTCTCTGTTCCGAGTTGTGGAGCGGGATGTCAGTGATGAATTGTGCCTGATCTATCTCCTCGACTCTAATTTTCTTCCGGTAGAGGTCCATCAAATGCGTTGCAAATGCCGTCGCTATAACAATCGTGGTTGCTACAATCTCCCCGTCTCAGTGCATATAACCTGAATCCATCTTTGCCCCAGTTCTTTTTGGGCTAACCATGCTAGGAGCTTTCCCTCCTTTTTGCCCACCTCATATAATTTTCCTTGTTTTGATCTGAAGTAGGCCCTTGCCTTCTGTTGGAGATTGCTCCTCAGTTCCTCCCTGGTTCCCTCAATCTTGTGATCCATGCTTAGGGAGGGAGATTCTACATAATCCCGCCCACAAAGGGTAAATTTTGTTTCTAACTCCATGCACTCCCTATCTCTTTTTCCTTTTCCCGATCACATGTGTGATCATCTGGCCTCTTATGACTGTTGATACAATTGAGGCAATTAAGACAGAGTATGCAGTGTGGTAGAAAAGAGAATGTGGTTGGTCAATTGTCTAACGCAACAGGCAGGGGGGCCGCTTCTTTTGGAACTAAGGCCCTCACACACCCAATTGGGTGTCATGCTTCATCATAGGGCTTGCTCCTTGTTGGGCCGGCTCTTCACCCTTAAAGGGGGCTCTTTTTCGGAGATCTTTTATTCCCAAGCCGTTATACGAAGTGGGGGTGTAGGGCTGTAATGTGTAGATGAGTGTAGTGTAAAGTGCGAAGAGTGTTGTTAAAATAGTCTAAGTAGTTCTCTAAAGCAAGTTTTAAAGGCTGAGTCTACTTGTCTGATTAAAAACTGTGCTGGCTAACAAGAGACAATGATCTCTGGTAGCTTGAAAAAAGTCAAAGGTCAACATGTTTCTTGCCTGGTTTGTCAAATCCAGGTTGGTATCAAAGATAATCCAATCACAATTAAAACCTAAATGTGGTGTACCTTTTAAAAGCCGACCTGAAATGAAAATGAAAACATCAGTTCACATAGAATGCCTGTTATCAAGGACCTATTTGCATGTGGTGCGGCATGCAAATAAATCCTCAACATGCTGTTCTCGGCGGACGTGCAAATTGCACAGTGAAAGGTCAAGACACACAACAACCAAGTGACACACTGGAGGGTAATGACTGGCAACAAGATTTCATACACTGTGGGGAAGGAAAACTCACCCAAGTAGGGTGGGTCTCAAGCCTCCTTGAGTGAAGGCAGAGTTAACGCTCCTTTAACGTCCTAATAATCAAGAATAAAAACAATGCAAGAATTTGACATAATGGTTCTGGAGTTCTGCACATTAGTACAAAAACTGTGGTAGAAACCGTTAACCAATTACTCATGGCGTTGTCGTGGCGGTAGCGCAGGCTGACCTACCCAATCTCAGCCAGCTCTGGAGAGTGGGAGAGGAAGAAAAATGCGGTTATAAGTGCTCCTGAGTAAACTACTCCCAGGTGCTCGCAATCACCGCGTCACCAGTATGGTATATAGCGGTGAGTGCATGTGTCCCATCTTGGCAGTGGCAAAACAGTGTAAATTTGTATTCCGTAGTCCCCAGAACGAAGAATATGGGAAAAATGATTATGGCCAATCTATGAAGTTAACCCTGGGGCCCAGCAGTGCCGGGTGATCAATGTGCAAGTTATGATAATCAGAATTGCACATACGCAGTCAAATCCCGGGATGTGGACAATCTGCGCCATGTTCAAGCAGGGTCCTGCCATGTATGCCAATAGGGTAGCGCCTGAAGGGCGGGCCGTACCAAATACTCGGCAGTGCCAGCTTGCTGTAGCACCTCCCCTGAGCATGCAAGGGGAAAGGAGTGGGCCCCTCTGTGTGGAGAACCGTCCCCGGCAATGCTGTCATTGCCACCACTCCCCTTAGCGTGCATAGAAGGGGGGCACGTGGACTACACAAATGGTGATCAAATGATGGGAGTGGTAGTCCCATGTGGAGATTGTGGACCCAGTGGAGCCATGAATGGGTATTAGATTTTGAACTGTGCCCTAGATGCAGAGACATGAGATTTAAAAACCGAGATGGTTTTAATAACCAGGCCTGTGCAGGTGTCAAGTCACACAATGTCCCTCTCAATATGCTTCATCCCAATGTTGGTTGATCATGATATAAAGGGCAATTCCGCCAGGAAGTGACTGTCCAATAAAATGGACAATAGTGGGGCACAAAAAGTCAATATAGTTGTGCGTAAAGTACTAACTGGGTGTAGTGCCATGGCAGATATGTGCGTGGCAATCAACATAGTAAAGACTATAGATTCATGTCAGCGGAGGTGTTCATTGGTTCATTTAATTACATGGAATGTCCTCGTGCAATCCCCCATATGTGTGGATAGGTGGAAAATTCAGTTTTGTTCCCTTCTAAAAAGGGCATTCTTGCTCATGTGTGGGTGTGCCTCGAGAACAGTCCACCGTATATCATCGGTAGAGTGTCCAGGGTTTGCAAAGTGTGTGCACATCTTAGTTTTGGTTCTTTGGCACTGGATATTTTTGTGGTGTTCCTCGATGCGTGTTTTTCCCGATCTGGTGGTCCTACCAATATATCTTTTGTTACAAGGAATGGCAATGTCTATATACAATTGCTGGTATTACAGTTTATATGTGTCTTCAGCTGACCCAAGTCATGAAAATTATAGACCAATTCCCTTACTTCCTGCTCTTTCAAAAGTTTTAAAGAAATGGGTAAACCAACAACACTCCTAATATCTAATGATCTTCTACACCCGAGCCAGTCTGGGTTCAGAGCCAATTTCAGTACTGAGACAGCGCTGATGGAGGTCTCTGAGCATATTAAAGGCACCTTAGATAATGGGGGGGAAGGCCGTGTTGGTCATGCTAGACCTGTCGGCGGCCTTCAATACAGACCCCCATTCAAGGTTGTTAGCCCGACTCCAGTCAATTGGGGTCAGTGGCATGGCCTTAAAGTGGCTTTCATCCTTTCTGGAAGAGACGTCTGGAAGTCTGGTTACCCCCGTTCTCTTCAGAAGTGCATTAGGTGTCAGTTGGAGTTCCCCAGGGCTCAGCTCTTAGCTTCACTCTATTTAATGTCTAGCTTACATCGCTAGCCTGGTTAGCTGAGGAGTTAGGAGCCAAAGTGATTTCTTATGCTGACGACATCAGCTGTTGTTTACCTGCGGAAAGGGAGAAGACATTGCTGGGGAGGCTATTAAAGAATGTCTCTCAACTGTATTTCATTGGCTGACTGTTAATCAATTGAAATGCAATGGCGAAAAGACGGAGATATTATTCTTTGGCACTTTCTGGCCAAATGGCGCCCCACCCGATGGCCCTTTAAGCATCAAATTTGATAGGGCCCTGTCTTTCAAACCACATATTGAATCGGTGGTAGGAACCTGTATTGGTTTGCTACGCATTATGAAAAAGTTCTTTCCTTTGCTCTCGTTTCCTGCTAAAGAAAACAGTCATTCAGGCTATGATAACATCCAGATTGGACTATAGAAATGCTTTATACTTGGGTCTTCCAGATTATCTTCATAATAAACTGCAGGTTGTCCAGATTTTGGCAGCTCGAATTATTTTGAATCTCCCCCCAGGTCTCCTATTTCCTCTCACTTGAAGTCTCTTCATTAGCTCCCAATCAAAAAAGGATTCTTTTTAAACACTTGTCCTTGTTCACAAAGCATAGTAGGTCACCAGGGCAAGCTATCTCAGGGAAAGGATTAAAGAGTATGCTCCTTCTAGAAGTCTCTGATCTTCTACCGGTCGGTAGGCTAAGATCCCAAAGATTCATCGAGCGAGAATTGGAGGCAGGTCTTTCTCTTATCTCTGGTCAGTTGCCTGGATGCTTGGAATAAACTTCCTTTGGAGCTACGCGCAACAGCTGAGACATCAATCTTTAAGAACCTTTTTTAAACTTAGATGTTGCAACAGGAATAGTGTCACTGTTTACCCTTGCAGATTGCCTTGAAGCCAGCGCCGGGACACTCGAGTATCTATGCGCTTTATAAATCTTTGTCATATAATCATTATCGTCTGTATCCAGGTAAATGTGCTTATCAATTGAACCTCTTTGGTCGTATCAGTAAAGGCATAAACGTTGCATGATCCATATAGGAAATGGCCCTACCTGTGGTAGGTCCCAGAGAGATCTCTGGTCTGTTCTTAAGGGCATGCGTGGCTTCGTGTGTATCAGCATTTTCTTAATGTTAAAGGTACGTTTGAAAGCAAACCCAGGTTGAGGTATTGTAAGGTCACCCGTTTGAAGTGTTGCCCATTTTTTTAAAATGATTTTACAGATATTTTTAGTCAGGTGTGTATGTAGTTACACAAGTCAGTGTAGCTTCTTGTTGCCTTATGTTTTTTGGGGGGGGATTTCTTTATTGACACCACAATCAGCAGTTATTAACCATTGTCTAATGAATAGTCTATACATCATTCTCTCTGTTGCAGTATAACACCTGGTTTAGTACAATAACAATTCCACTTTTTTCAATGTGCTCCAAACCTTTGGAGATCATAACTTTTAAAAACACCCTTCAACCACCCTGCCCCCAGCCAGCTTCCATTTGTCAATGTTAGGTGTGCTTTTTATGTTAAGTTCGTTATTCAGGAGTCATCTTGCGTGTCCCTAGCTCGTCTTTCCCTTCTTTGGGAGTCCTCTGTATCACGCTGCTCTCCCTCCCTTGGATCTAGTTGGGTTGACTGGGGTGTGGCTGCCACTTTCTGTATCATCATTCCCCATGCTAACAATACCTCTGTTAGTCTCATTTCGTCTGGTTTTCCTCATATGTTCCTCTTCTGCCGTCGCCCATTCCTTAAGGTCTGACTTCCATTTATCAATGGATGGGCCCTGCGGAGCCAGCCAGTGAATTGCTATTCGTCTCTTTGCTACTATTGTGAGTCCTAGTATCAGAAAGCGTCTGGTTGTTTTACGTTTAGGATTACTGGGTATCAGTCCCAAAAGGCACGTTTTTATCTCCAGGGCTACCCTCCAACCTGTCACCCTATTGAGTTGCTCTAGTACTTCTGTCCAGTATTCTTGTATATGGGGCCACTGCCAGACCATATGTATAAAATTGACTTGTGTGCACCGGCATCTAGGACATTGTGGGTCTCGTGTGGCATTGATCGTGTGTAATCGTCTGGGGGAGAGATACGTCATATGTATTATGTTGTATTGTATTAATTGAAATCTGGCACCTATTGACACCTTACGGACTCCCTCATGAATTTTCTTCCAGTCTGACGGCATTAATGGTTGTTCAATAAACTCCTGCCATCTTTCTACTATTTTTAGGGGCTTGCCTTGCCTATCTTCCCTCAGTGCCCGGTATAAGTGGGTTACAACTTATTCCCACCTGCCATAGCAATCATGGTGACTAGTGTTTGTGAGTGTTCTGGGGCCTCCGGAAAGGAAGGCCAGAGCTCTCTAGCCGTGGCTGCTATTTTTGCGTATTGCAAAACATTTCCGGCACCCAGCTCAAATGTATCCACTGCGTCCTGATGGGTTATGAACCTGCCTTCTGGATGTAGGTCCGCCAGCATTAGGCAGCCTCCCTCTCTCCATTTTTCAATTGTCATTGTGTGCTCTATCTTGGCGAACTGTGGTATGCTCCAGACATCTGCCTCCGGTGCGAAAGGCTTCCTCCTGATTACCGTTTTTACTGTTCTATCCCATACACTGGCCATTAGACGTATCCGGGGAGGGGTCGTCGCGACTGGCCTACCTTTTCCCCTCATGAGCAGGGCTACCAACTGCTGACTCCCGTAGGTACCCTCCAACAAGGTCCTCTCCCAGGAGGACTCTGTATTAAGTCACTGTATCACGTGCTGTAACTGCGAAGCCAGGTAATAGAGTTCCATGTCTGGAATTTCCAGTCCCCCTCTGTCCAATTGCCGTTTTATTACCTCAAGACTCCCCCTGCAGCGCTTCCCGTTCCATAGAAGGGAAGTCAGCAGCACTTCTAATTCTTTGAAGACCTTGCGCGGGATCTCATAAAAGGACCCCTGCATAACGTAGACGCATCTAGGAAGCACCACCATTTTTATTAAGGCCGCTTTACCCATAAGGGACAGCTTTAGGGTATTCCAGAAGTTGACACTTCTGTGCAACCCCCTTATGATCCTTCCCATGTTCAAATCATACAACCGATCCCTGCCCCATGCGATATGTATGCCTAGGTATCGAAGTGAGTCCAATTCCCAGGGGACCTCTAGTTGAGGAAGTTGCGACACAACGCCACCTTCAGGTCGAATGATCGGGTACAACTGCGACTTAGACCTGTTGATCTTTAGACCAGAGGCTGCCGCAAATCTATCCAGTGCACTAATTAATATTGTAGTAGACTGCCTCGGGTGGTTTAGATACACCAAGGCGTCATCCGCATACAGGGAGATTACATGCTCGGATGGTCCTATTGCAATGCCATGTCCCCTGAGTACCTCTCTTAGGTGGCAGGCTAACGGTTCCATTGCTATTGCAAATACTAGCGGGGAAAGCGGGCACCTCTGCCGTGTCCCTCTTTGGAGCCCTATGCTTTCAGACACATAGCGTCCAGTACGGATCCTGGCCGTAGGCTTTGTCTATAGCAGCTTTACCCACTCGATGTACTTCTGCCCAAGTCCCATCTTGCCTAGTACAAGCCAAATATAGTCCCATCTGACAGTCTGTTCTATATCTAAAAAAGCCAGGACGCTATCCCCCGGTCTCGCTTCCAAGGTCTGCATGACATGTGCCAGGCGGCGAATATTTTGCAGGGTATTCCTGCGGGGTATAAAACCCGATTTGGTCCTCATGTATAATCTGGGGCAGATACGGGAGCAATCTGGAGGCCAAAGGTGACCTATGAGTTTCAGATCCACATTTAACATTGATATGAGCCTGTACGAATTGGGTAGCGTAGGGTCCTTCCCTGCCTTGGGTATGAGCACTATAAGCGCTTCCCGCATAGATCTCGGTAGTTCTTTCTTCTCTTGTGCCTCAGTGAAAGTCTCGAGCAGTCTTTCTGCTAGTATATACGGAAACTGTTTATAAAATTCAGCCGCCAGGCCATCAGCGCCCAGTGACTTTAATGTTTTCATCTGTTGGATTGCCTTCAGTATTTCCATTTTGGTCAGTGGGGTGCACAGGGCATCCTGATCTAGGCTGGGCAGTGTAATCCCCTCCAGGAACCACTCCATAGTCGAGGTGGGTGCCTCGAGTGGGGGTTCTGTGTATACTCCTTAGATGTTCCGTAAATCCAGCATTTATCTTGTGCTGAGTATATTTCGTAATATGATTCCCGGGGTCCTTTATAGGCAGTATTGGTTTGGGTTGTTTTTCCATTTTTATAAGTCGCGCCAGCAGACGGCCAGATTTATCCCCTTCCATATACCAGCGCTTTCTGCTTTTATTACGGTCAAATTTATCCAGCCTATCCCATAGCTCTCCTATCTTTTGCCTCTGCTCTGTCCAACCCTGGAGGCCCTCTATATTTGTGGGGAGTGTTGCTTCTATCATGGCCAGCTTGCATTCTTTTTTTAAATTTTTTTTTTATAAACCTTTTTATTGAGAGAGAGAAAAGAAAAAACATATGGCAGCGCGTACAAGTCCACAGCAAATATGTACAGTTTTCAATACATTTGACACAGTGCGACACAGTAGACAACTTTCCATTCAGTCAGACCAATACGTTCCGGCATATACAGTGTGTAGATTGTACATAGCATAACAAACTCGCCAAACCAAAACACACACCCCGACACTTGGCATGCAAGTGACTACCTTATTTAGTACTGGGAGGGGGCATACCATCCACCTAGGAGACATCCAGCAGTCTATCCCTTTCACGTTGCAGTTCTATAGTGGGGGACAAGCAAATGGTACCCCTGTATCTGTTCCACCCCCCCCCCCATTTGTAGTCCCATTTCTTGGGGTAGCCCCTATGTTTAAAGACATCTTTTTCGGCAAGCATTGCCCTGTCCATGTCAGCTGCCCAATCTCATAGGGTCGGAACTGTCCCCACACCCCACTTCTGGGCAATGTTACGCTTTGCAATGGCCCATCCAAGCGAAGCCCATGTTTGCTCTATTTGCGTTGTCAGTAGCTTCCCAGATATTTAGGAGGCACAACTGGGGGGAGGCCTTAAGGGATTTACCACCCGCCCTCCATTTGTTGCGTGACCCTGCTCCAGTACTGTTGCACTATCGAGCAGTCCCAGAGAACATGAAAGAAGGTCCCCGGTTGGTGACATTGCCGGAGGCACAGGGGGTCAGTCCTCCTACCTATCTTGACCAAAATCCCAGCGCCTAGAGATACACGGTGCAGGATCTTCAGTTGGACCAGGCACAATCTCATAGGGATAGCCACTTCCTTGGGAGAGGCTAGAGCATCGCGCCAGTCCTCATCTGCTAAGTCTCCCAAATCTGACTCCCAAAGTTGTTGCAGACTCCTTAAGGGGTCTGGGCGATTATTAATTAGCTTTTTGTATGTGAGAGATATGGCCTTTTTGTGCATAGGGTCGAGTATCAGTCGGTCCTCCAGCGGAGAGTCCTCGGGAAGAGGGGCGTCTTTGGGCAAAGCTGCTTTGATTGCATGACTGATTTGCAGGTAGCGATAGGCCTCGGTCTGTGCTAGCTGATATTTGTTCTGCAAATCTGCAAATGTGGCTATTCTACCCCCCATCCACATGTCCCCCACTGTCGAGATATCTATCATATCCCACTTGTCAAAACGAGGGCATTTACTAAGCTGCCCCAACAGGTCTGGTTCCCAAAGCGGTGTGGCCTTTGTGAGCTTGTTATGCCACCCCCATTTTCTATTCACACCGTGCCAAACCTCCACTGTGCGTGCAGTAGGCCCCGTGAGGGTGATCTTGCGAGGATTTGTGTAGAGTGCTCTAGCATAGCCCCCCGACCCAGAAGCCAACGATCAGTGCGAAAATTCGGGTCGTCATATTCCCCATGTGCCCATTTATTGATAGGAAGCCTGATAATAAAGCCTCATGTAGGGTAAAGCAATACCCCCATCATACCACCCCATCGTCAACTTTATCATAGCTATTCTTGGGGCCCGTCCGTCCCACAGCAACCCGCGTACAACACCCTTGATACCGACGAAATAGTTGTCAGGGACCTTGTTAGGGGTGTTTTGCAACACAGAGAAACCGCGGCAGTGCTAACATCTTAAAGAGGGCCGCGCGCCCCAGCAGAGTAAGGGGAAGGGATCGCCAATATTTAGCATCGGACCGAAGGAGAGTCAGGGGTGCAAGCAGGTTGGACTCATAGAACAAATTCAGGTCCGGAGTAATATAGATACCAAGATACTTGAAGCCCTTAGCTGCCACTGGTATGTCGTATCCACGGGGTCAGCACGGCGGTGCACCCCACAGCACATACAGCTGGGATTTTGCCCAATTGATAGTATAGCCCGAATGGGAGCCAAAGATATGAAATATGTGGAGAACCTGGCGGAGAGACTGTGAGGGCGAGGCCAAATATAAGCGGATATCATCCGCGTACAGGGAGATGCGGTCTTCGTGTTCCTCAGTCCACTTCAGCCCCCTAATCCTTGGGTCACCCCTGATCCAGACTGCCAACGGTTCCAACACAAGGGGAAACAACAAGGGTGACAGAGGGCACCCTTGCCTAGTACCCCTCCCCAGTGGGAATTGCCTCGAGACGTGGATGTTGACAGTCACATGTGCGGTTGGGTGGGCATAGAGCAATTGGATCCACTTTATGAAGTTTGGGCCAAAACCCATCCTATCTAAGACTGTGAAGAGAAACTCCCACTCGATAGTGTCAAATGCCATGGAGGCATCTAACGATAGTAAAGCTACATCCTCCCTGATCATATCGCGTCTACCCAGGACCCCGTGGAGTCGCCGCAAATTCAAAGCTGTATTTCTCCCTGGCATAAACCCAGATTGGTCAGGGTGCACGAGCTCTGTAATGTAGGGGATAAGCCTGTTGGCCAATAACTTAGCTAAAATTTTCGCCTCAACTGTCAGGAGTGAGATTGGACGATACGCCCTACAGTCATCTAATGGTTTGCCCTGCTTGTGGATGACCCCAATGGAGGCCGTTCGAACATCAGCAGGTAATGCCCCTTTGTCTAGACTTTCAGTGTACATTTGGAGCAAGTAGGGAGAAAGTTTGGAAGCCAGTGGCTTTAAGAATTCGATAGGGAGCCCATTGGGTCCAATAGCTTTACCCGAGCGGACGTCTTGTATCACTTTCTGAATCTCTGCATTTGTTATCGCACCCTCCAGAGAATCACGGTCCTGTGGGGACAGACATGCAACTTTAATGGTCGAAAGGAGGTCCCCAGCCGCGTACGACTGGGACGTCGCAGAGGGCGTGTACACCGATGAGAAGTAAGAAGCGAACGTATCAGCGATCTGTTGGGGATCGGTAATTATATCCCCATTTGTCCCGCGCAGTGAGTGAACCCATCTCGACGATTGCTCTTTTTTTCTCTAGCCAAGCAAGGAGTTTACCCGTCCGTTCCCCATGTTCATAAATCTTATGGCGCGTGGAGGTATACCGCGCTTTGGCCGCTTCCGTCAGGAGCTTGGTGTAGTCGAGACGCACCATCGTAAGCGAGTGCTGCAGCTCGGGATCAGGGGTAAGTGCCAGTGCTTTTTCCCGGGATAGGACATCCTCCTCGAGCTCTACAATTCTCTTGGTAAGCTCTCTCTTATGGCCAACCATCAAAGATAAGGCTCTGCCTTTCATGACGGCGCCAAACGCACCCCATAGGATGCGGGCTGAGGTAACCGGCCCCACGTTTTCTTGAAAATAGTAGTCCGCTTCTTTGATTAGTGCCTCCTTAATGTGGGGTACTTTGAGCGCCCATGGGTTTATAGTAAGGGTGGCACGTCTTTTGGGCTGGCCAAGCGAAAGCGTCGTAAGAATAGGGGAATGGTCCGAAATTCCACGCGCAAGGCACCTGGAGTCAGTAAACATGCAAATGTCTTGAGCAGGTGAACATGTGGTCAATGCGCGATTGACTGTTATGGGCGCCAGAATGAAATGTAAACTACACGGTGGTCGGATTTAGTCGCCGCCAGACATCGACCAGGCCGACGGCGGACAGGAACTCTGCCAGTGGAGACCCCCCTGGGGGGGTCCCTGCGGGCTGGAAGGCGATCAACGACGTCATCTACAGCCAGGTTAAAATCCCCAGCACCAGCAGCCCCAGGGGTAGGTCAAGCAGAAGCGTCCCGAGGTCTCGCAACAGATGACGCTGCATCCCAGGTGGGGCATACACGGAAATAACATTGATGGCCTGTCCCTCCCATGTGCCGGAGAGCACCACATACCGACCCTGCTCATCCGACCAGACCCTGTTTATGAGGTAAGGACATCCCCTGCACAAGAGTACCCCCATCCCTCGAGAGCCAGATGTAAACCCCGAGTGGGCCGCCAGACCGTATCCCCATCTATTCAGTGCGCTGCATGAGTTACCAATTAAGTGTGTCTCTTGAAGAAGAACAATGTCTGGCGCCTGTCGTTTCAAGTATTGAAGGACCACTCCCTGCGTAATTTTATCTCCTAAACCATTGACGTTCCACGTGAGGAACTTAAGTGCTAAGTGTGGCCCCATGTATAGATAGAGGGATGGACAGTATAAAGCCGAGAGACAGAGGACATGTCTGTGTTCATGCATTGAGGGTGGGACTCACAAGACGGCCCCTCGCGTGTCCATGGATTGAGCCGTATGTTCCGAAACGTTGCAGGTGATCTAGTGTTTGCAGCCCTGTGGACACCCTGTGCTCCCCATGGTGTCACGTTAAGAGCCTGATTGTGGACATACAGTACTGTGGGTACAGGGAATTGCTGCAATAAATAACAAGACCCCCCAACAAGAGGGGAGATAAGAAAGAACATCATAAACAGAATAAACATACCCCCCTGATCCCCCAACACCCACCCCCCACCCTGCCTCCCTGCACAGCGGGCATAGAACCACCCGCCACCCCAAACTTGCAGAGTGACTGTCGCCCACCCTCAACAGAATTGGGGACGTGATCCAACCCCACTCCCTGGAGCATCAACTTGTGATAGCATGTGCACTCCCAGCATACGACCCCCCGGCCTACGATTTGAATATGAGAAACTGTAATCAAAGGATAACACAAGAAACAACAATGTCAACACCACTGAGACAAACCATAGCGGCAAGCTGGACATTTGGAGTATGCAGTCTATTAGAGAACAAGTGAAGGGCTGTCAACGCCGGGTCGGTCTGCTCCCCTCAGGTCATTGTTCGAAAGGTCAAGTTGGCCACTGAGCAGCTCGCGACGTCCTCAACCGCCAATCCCGTTCGCGGGACCAAGGGCAGAAAAGTGTCATCAGATGACAAATACGATTATTTCACCCCCCCTCAGAGGCCGGCAAAAATGCAGAAGTGAACAATGAGAGGCCTCCTACAGCCCTGGAAAGCCAGCACATGGTGGAGTGTCAACAAGGCAGTGTGTCCGTCGAGACTTGGCCCAGCAGACCCCAGCGAGCAAAGACCAATCAAACCAATGACCAGCCACCAAACCTTACCCGGTTGGGCTCTGCGTTGCCGAAGCATCACCCGGCGGAGACCCTGTCCGCGGGCTTGACCTGTCGCCGTTGGATCTGTCGCCAGCAGGCCTGCGACGGCGTTTTTCAACTGTTCTCCAGCCCTCAAGCCAGTCCCAGGCATCTTCAGGCCTAGTAAAGAACCACACCTTCCCCTCAGATTCCACAAGCAGCTTGGCAGGGAAGAGCATGGCGTATTTGATGCTTTGGTCCTGCAGCGCACGCTTCACATCCAGGAAGCTGCGATGTTTCTGGACCCGTAGGGTGAAGTCCGGAAAAATAGTGACCTTGCTGTTGTCTATGGACAGCAGCGGAGCCGTACGTGCCGTTTGCAGGATGACGTCCCTGTCGCGAAAATTGAAGACTCTTGCCAAAAGTGGGCGAGGCGGCGCGCCAGGCCTGGCTCTTCCCCCCGGCACCCGATGTGCACGTTCGATGGAAAAGTGCTGAGATAGTCCCTTCGGCTGCAGACGTTTGAGGATCAGATCTTCGACAAAGAGATCCGCTGCAGGCCCTTCGGCCCATTCCGGCACCCCCAAAATGCGGCTGTTGCGCCGCATACGGCCTTAATAGTCGTCCATTTGCAAAGCCATGGCTTCTTGGGTAGTCTGGAGGTCGGCTACCTGGCGTTTGAGGAGGTCAGTGTCTGCTGACAGGTCCTTGGTCGCACTTTCCACCTCACGCACCCGTTCCGCCATCTTCTTCATGTCCGCTCTAATTAATGAGACCTCTGAGGCGACGGAGTCTATGCGGCCTTCCAGGGAGGTGCGCACCGACGTGATAGCAGCAAGGACGTCCTGTAACGTGGGGTCTGGTTGCTTCCCGCTGGATTCGGGCTCGGGTTGCTTCTCATCTTGGCCCTTCTGCCATGCATACTTCTTAAGCTTGGCCTGAAGTGTCCCACGTCCGCTACAGCCTCTTGCCATAATGGTGTAGTAGGGTGTGGCGAGTCAAAGACAGGGTCCAGGGCTAGACCAGTTACTCACCGCCGCCTGCTTATGAGACCAGCTCACAACGGCCTGTCTGGTTCCGCCGGTCAACCCCAGACACAAGTGGGCTTTAGTTCCAAAGAGAACCACACCGGCAAGGAAGGGGCGGGCAGAGAGAGTGAATGTCTCGCTAGGGGCTACACCAGCCGGGCAGGTCCCCAACTCCATGTCCGCACTGTACTGTCCAACAAGTGATGGGCCCAGTGTAGGATCAGGGCGGTCTTATTCCCAGTCACGCACCATGAGGTGGTGCGCCCGCAGCCCAAGCAGCTAGTACCTTGAGGTCCCAGGGCCCGCCGCAATCACCACGCCCGCCTCCAGCAATGCCCCGTGGCGCTGGCTCTGTAGGAGGCTTCAACACTGGATGGGGAACTGCGTACCATGATCCGCCCCACGCCACAGCAATTCTCATTCAAAAGTACTGGAGCCCCCAGCGATATCAGCAAAGTCTACAATTGGGGCCCAAGGGGATCCTCTGCCCTGGCCCTGAATAAGGAAGCGTCCTCAGTCCCCGCCACAGCCACAGCGCACAAAGTCTCAGTAACGGGGCCCAAGGAAGGCCCGAGGAGCAGGGCCCGCCGCCACCGTGTGGACTGCCCAGGTCCTATGGGGAGGTGCACCAGAAGCCTGCGCGGCCCGCACAGGAGGCGCGAGGCCACGTTCCAAATTAGGTCGGCCGATGGGGGGCCTCCGGGGGCTCGTAGAGCGCAGCAGCAATGAGGCCGGATGTAGTGGGGAGGCGGGGGGGCCACGCACTCACCAGGGGGCTCATAGGCAGTGACAGTCGCCGTCCTGGCCCCCAGGCCTCCAGCCGGGCCTCGGATCTCCGCCGCAGCCGCGATGTCAGGTAGCTGCGCACAGCCGATTCGGCACTCTGCACGCCCAGCACCAATGTGCCCTGCAGCAACGCTCCTCTCCCTCGCGGCCGCCCAGGCGCCGCCGATCAGCACAATCTTCAGCGCGATGGTGGAGAGGAGCCTCGGGGTCAAATACGCTCCGCAACTGGCGATAAAACGGATTAATCGGGAGTGGCACGCCGGAGCGAAGCTACCGTGCGCCCATTTCCCAGTGCAGGTGGCCCCCCCCCCCCCAGCTTGCATTCTTGACCCTGCAGGTCTCTTACTAACACTTTGCTGACTCCCACCTCTGTTGCCATACATACCCCTCTGAGTACCACTTTCATTGCGTCCCACTCTGTCGCCCTAGTGTTTGATGTCTTCTAATAGGTATTGAAATATCCACGCAACTCCGTATCTATAGCAGCCTTATATACCGTATCCAACAGAGCTTCAACATTGATCCTCCATAATGGAATTTTGGATCAGGGCCTGCTCAATGTGTAGTCTATCAGCAAGGGGGAGTGGTCAGACAAGTATCGGGCCATGTATTGTGTTTCGCCCACTCTATGTATGGTCTCTGCATGCATAAAGAAGTAGTCTAGCCTACTGTATGTGTTCGTCACTGGTGTATGGCAGGGGTACTTTTTTTGGTGTGGATGCCGGAGTCTCCAAATATCCACTAGGCCATAGTTAGATTGCATTACTCTCATGGTCTCCCTCACCTTGGATTTAGCATCTAGTCTCGGTGGGAGCCTATCTAGAGTGTCGTCGAAGGCGCAATTAAAGTCCCCGCTATCACTAATTCTACGTCTGGGTGAGCTGGGCCAGACCAAGAGTCGACCCTAGGAAATTCCCATCGTCGTTGTTCGGAGCGTATACATTGATCAGGCACATATCATGACCATCCAGCGTGCCTTCAACCAATACGAATCTACCATTTGGGTCTAGCTTGGCTCGTACCATTTTAAAAGGGACCCCCGGTGCCACCCACACCAATGCACCCATGGAGAACCCCGAATTGGACGTCGCTAATATCTGACCCCTCCATTGTCTTTGAACATACTTGAGACAGTCACCCCAGAGGTGCGTTTCTTGCAGAAATGCTATGGAGACCCTATAACGTTTCATGTAGGCAAATATACGGTTGCGCTTAACAAAATTATTCAAACCCCGGACATTTCATGTTATAAATTTGTAGGCACCACCTTTATCCCTCATGTCACTGAATTGTCCCAGGGCGTCTGATTGACTCTCACAGAAGGCTCTTGTCTAACACGACACCTACTAATAACAGCCCAACATTTCTTGCTTTGCTTGCCATAGCTCCTGATTTGTCTGCTGGTTTTTAACGTACCCCTAACACAACGATTTCCCCAACTTCTCCCTCCCCCCACCCATAGACAGTAGCTCCTCATCCCTTTGCACCAACAATGGCCTAAGGACCTGGACCTCCGCCCCACACCTCTTATCCTCCCCCCTCCCTTATCTCTTATACCTTGTCAATTTAATGCTAACCCAACTAGATCAGCATGGAAAAGCCCAAACTCGATGTTAATATAGTCGCTTAAATAACTTTTACAATGTGGCCAAGCCACCGGGCCCCGTGATACCCGGCAGGACCATTCAACCCCACTGGGTCACTCGCGTGGGGAGGCGGCTGGGAAGTCCTAATAAGTCTTGGTGGCAGAGCCACGCAGCATAGCGTCCTGTTAGGTATATTTCTCAATGTGTACCCACCCGCTTCCCCCCTTGTGTCTTACATCGATCTTGGCACCAGCATAGTGTCCTTCCACTGCCACTCACCATCCCCCTTGCCTTTTCCCTTACACACAGTTCTTTGTCTCTCGAACTCCTTCTTGAACCATCATCTATCACCAAAATGGACACTCCTGTCCCTTTATTTTATCCTTCCGGGGTTCCCTCTGTCTGTCATTGAGTTTCTTGCACCAGGCAGAGAGGGGAGAACTGATTCTGGAGTTGCATGGCAGGCAGCCGATTCTGTTCGCAGTGTACCATTGGCGTCAACCAGGATTCGTCCCGTCTCTGGAGCCTCTTTCGGGCGCAGTCTCTGTTCCACGCCGTCTCGGCGCTGCCGTCTGTGGCGTGACCGCTGTTCTCGTCCTCTCTGGTTCTGATCTGGTTCCGCCAGGCCTATCGACTCCATCCAGTCCACCAGGTCTTGTGGTTTATCATAGAAATGGACCCTATCCTTATACTGTACTCGTAGTTTTGCAGGGAATAGCAGGCTATATTTGATATGTTCCCGGAGGCCTCTTTTGATTCCTAAAAAACCATTGCGAATCTCTTGAACTTTCCTGGTGTAATCGGGAAATATTTGGATTGCCCGATGTTCGTACTTTGGCGGGCCATGGACACGAATATGCCGGAGAATCATGTCTCTGTCTCTGTAGTTAAACAGGCGTGCTATTAGCGCTCTAGGTGGGCAGCCCAGGCTCGGCAGGGGCCCGAGGGCACAGTGGGCTCTGTCTATGGCAAAAAATTTGGAGTGTCTGATATGATGTAGAGCTGTGGTGATCCACTCTTCCAAGAAGATGTCCGCCGCCGGTCCTTCGGCTTTTTCAGGGAAACCCACAAACCTGAAGTTGTTCCTCCTTGAAAGCCCTTCCGCATCTTCCATACGGTTAGACTGGGTTTGCAGTGTAGAGACTGTTGTGCGGAGCCGATGGACCTCCTCTCGTAGTGTGACTACTTCTTCTTCTGTGTTAGTGACTCTTTCCGCCACCTTCCGAAGATCTAGGCGCTGGTGATTAATGTCCATTGCATCCATCTTTGTTTCCAATGCCACCCGGGATTCTCTGATGGCGTTCAGTGTGTCTGTTTTGTCTTGCGCCATTGTGACATGATTGGTCGAGTCCTCCGCATCCCGTCCGGGTTGTTCCGTTAGGCCGGGTCCCGTAACTGTGTACTGTACAATTTTATTGGATGCCCTCCTCGTGCTGGCTTGTCCTCGCCCATGGTGGGGCCGCGCCTTGATGTCATTTGAGGGGGTGCTAATGCTGCCCTGCGGAGTGGGGCTTGTACCTTGCCGGTTTTACTTGAGGGCCTTAGAGTTTCTCGTTTCCAGTCTCCATATTTTCCTGTATCTGGGCCCCAAGGCGACCTCTCCTCTGCGTCACCGCGCCTGCTAAATGGTGCTTTCTTTACATGGTCACCGACCTTCTCTCCGCAATATATCCCCCGATTGCGTGCCTGTTTTTGGAATTGTGGCTTTGGGAACTGCTTTCCCCGAAGCTTTGTCTGTAAATCAGGGCCGACGCCCAAGCCTTTCACTCAGCAGGCCCTCGCCGTCCGACCTCCTCTGGGGTCCGGGGCGATCTTTTCTTTGGGCGCCCGGGCTCCTCTGCGATGTCACCAAAGCCCCTTCACCACTGCAGCCCCTCCCGAGATAGCAAAGGGGCTTCTTGCAGCCTACAGGATCGCAGCCGGCATCTCTCTCGTAGGGCCTACCTCGACTTCGGCCCTCCAGGCTGTGACGCACATACGTTTCTTCGGGCCCCACCTCGGGCCATTCAACTTTAATTCCGGGGGGATCCGGACCCCCACGGGAATCACCGACACCTCCGGGAGCACCCTCCAGCTGTCCGCCGTGATGCAGTCGATTCCCCTCCCGCCGCCTTACTCTGTCTCCGCTCCTGGGTCAGGCGCCGTCATTGCAGGGTCAGCCACTCCCCGCCTCGCCAGCTCTCCGCCGAGCTGATCCCGTTACTTTCGGCGACTTTCCACCGTTTGTTTTTTGCTCTACTGGGTCCTGCTGGTCAGCCGTACCTATTCTTGGGTCTGCGCTGCCGCTTCCACCTGGATAAATTCAGGATTTCTTCATGCATGGGACGGAGCTCCGCTCAGATGTGACTACACGGCCATCTTCGTTGGTCACACCCCCTCTTGTTGCCTTATGTAGTGTTCCAAAAGGGCTTCCCTATTGTTGTTTTTTGCCCGTTTTTTGGCAGTTCAGATACAGTGTGCAGGGTAATCTAGTTTCGTCAGATTGTCAGATAGCTGTTGTACCGGTAAGTTATAGTCATGTAAGATACTGCAATTGCAGTGCAATCGTAAGAATTGCCCATAAGGCAAGTTATATCGGAGTGCTTTTGGGTGGTGACTGCTGTATAGAAGTAGACGACTGCAGTCAATCGGTTTTCTTATATGCCTCTCAGAGGTCTACTTCTGAGTCTACGGTACCTGCGTTCTCCTTAAAATAATGCTCTGTGGTCTCTATGAGCAATTTCCTAGTATTCCAATCAGTCAGCTCCTTATCCTTGGTAGATCTTTCAGTTTGTGTGTGACCACTGACGAGTGATCAGATATACCTTGCAGCAGAAGAGTGGGTCACCGAATCTTCCCAACTGGTGGTGTGGCACCAGAAAATAATCTAACCTTGACTGTGAGTGCATATTGTTGGAGGTTTATGATTACTGCAGTGCCCAGAGTGTTTCTTGCCACAAGTCCGCCATCCCCCACAGTCGAGGAAAAAGGCCAAGCACAGGTCTGCCCTGGGCCTATCACCTGAGGCCGTCACCCTGTCCAATTCCCCCTGAAATGTTAAGTTGAGGTCTCCCCCAACAACTAAAAGGGTCTCTGTGATCCGCCCTCTAGCTTTCCCAGCCTCATGGTCTGTAGGCCTGGCAGTAAGTACTACGATGAAAGTTACGGGGTCTCTCCACTCCATCACCCACTTAGTCGGCTATCACCACAACTTGTTGACCCATGAATTGGTAACCTGTAACAGGAGGGATTTACGGACCAAGATCCCCACCCCCTTGGATCCTTTTGAGAATCCCGCATGCACCAGTAGTTTGTAGCTCCCATGGTGTAGTACCCTGCAGTTGTTACCCCCCAAGATTGTTATCCTGTAGCAGGATAATATCTGGGTCATATCTGGCTAAGTATTTCCACATTATCCCCCTCCTCAATTTGCTACCCAGGCGATTAACATTCCAGGAGAGTATCTTAAGGGTCGTTCCAGGGATTGCACAATGTGGGTTATGCTGTGCCCGTTAGGTGTGTCACAGTGGCGTGTCTATACTTGGATTGCCAATCAGTATGCCTCCAACCGCCCCCCACTGCCCAACTACCTCATGCCGCGTATCTAAAACTACCTGCCACCACAATGCTCGAGGCATCTGTCGCCCCAAACAATATAGCTGGTAAATCATTTGAAGCAATAAAACAAGTCTTGCATGTAGATCCTGGCTGATGAGGGGTGAAACCCCGAAACCGGTCCTAGGATGCTTGTTTCCAGTCCAGGGAGGACCTGGCCTGGCAGTTCGGGCTGAACTGTTCCCATTGGGTGCAGGGTCAAGACTGATTTGCATATGGCTGGGTTTAAACTGGAATGGCATGGGGAGCAAAAAAACGATGGATTTAGGCCCAGATCTCTGTACTGGGGTGAATGTATGACCTTGTTCTGCATTCTGTCCATCAATTGTTCCTTCTGCATTTGCATGTAGAAACAGCAGCAGTGGTCCGTGGCCCTGTGGAGAATATGTAGATCACTGACTGGAAAGACTGTGGCAGGGACAGCTGCATAGAGTCCACCTTAACAGTAGACACTGAGGGGACCCACGTTGATCTCCTGAATACTCAGCCAATGATAACTGCGGTCATCGGAGTGACGACCGGTAGAACCATCTCCTCTGGGTCTTCCTGTGAGGCCCCAGAGTCGCCCGCTGTGTACTCTGAATCTGCTGCTAATGCTGCCCACTTGTTCTCACAGTTCAAAGATCGGCATTGTATTTCCGCCACAACCTTGGCCCTCTCAGTCTTTGCCTAATCTGTAGTCTGGGCTGCCCGCGACTGCCTGTGGGTTCTACGTCTCGTTTCTGTCTCTGCCACTCTGAAAGGCCGATCCCTCTCTCACACATCCGGGAGTGAGTGGCTCTCACCTCTAGCCAGCTCTACACCTGTGCCTTCGCCAATGATCCGTAGTTTAGTAGGAAAAAACTGCTTTTATTTAAGATTCAGTTTCCGCAGCTGGCGCTTAACTGCTATAAAGATTTCTTTTTGATGCTGAACTGTGATGGTGTAGTTAAGGTATTTGCTCACCGTTCCACCATCCAATTCTCAGGGGCTGTGAGCTTGTGCCACTTACAGAATATGGTCCTGGTAGTTCAGTAGTCTGGTCAGTATCGGCCTGGGTGGTGCTTCCGTTGACTGTGACCACCCCGGTAGCCTATGTGCCCTCTCCACTGTAAACATTGTTGAAACCCAGCCCCCCAGTATGGTCGACCGCAGCCATCCCTCTAAAAACCGCTCCAAACTAGGGCACTCCAAATGCTTTGGGACTCCCACCAGCTGCACATTCTTACACCGGGACGTCCCTCTGCATCCTCCACCCTCTCCATCAACTGTTCGATGTTCGTCTGCATGGTGCAAATCTTTTTATCTCTATCCATGATCGTGGACTCTAGCGGGACCTCGTGCATTTAGTTTATCGCACCCTGTCTACCAATTTCTTATGATCATTCCGCAGGAGCCCCAGGTCGAGTGCCACTGCATCAATCTTGGATTCCAGTGTTGCTTTAGTATCCTGTATAGATGCCAAAATTGCCACTGTGTGGGCTTCTAGATCCCGGTCAGTCTCTGCCTATCCCTGATTGCGCAGCTTTTTTCTTTGGCGGGAGGGGGGGGGGGGAGGAGGGCTCTATAGATGGCCCAATCTTTAGGTTCTTAGGCTGCACCATTTCCTTGCCTACTGAAATCCCGGCAGTTGTCACGCCATGTGTTGCAGGACCCGTTTGCTGCCCCCCAGCACCCAAGCTAGCTCCCACTTGGCCTCCCCAAGGGTCTCATCAGGCTCCTCTAGAGGGCATTCTATTCACCAGGGCCACCTTACTCTGGGCATGACACTGAACCACCATGGGGCCAGCTACCTAGCCCACAACAGCCCTACCCAAGCAGAAGGAAGCCGTTCCTCAGGCAGAGAGGCACAACTACCCCGCAGGCACAAGCACCCCCTGCTCACCATTTGTTCTGCAGCGACCTCTGATGCTGCTCTTCCCATGTCAACAGCTGCTCCCAGGGCCCCTGCCGTGGATCCCTTGCCTTGAGACACCGGATGTCGTCAGCCAATAGGGGCGCCTCTCCACCACACGTCCTCCCTCTTGTGGTGCTGGCTGTGGGACCTCCGTGGGAGCAGGTCTCGGAGCAATGGGCTCACACGTCCGACTCCATTGGCATTAGGCCACGTCCCCTCAAAATGCGTATTTGTTGGTTTATTTCAGATCGACCTTTGGAAGTTTTAGGGAAGATGTTTGTATATGCTACAGCCTATAGTAAAAGCACATTTGCTGAGAAGCTCTAACATATGGCTTGGATGCATGTAATGGCAACAGGAAGCAATAATGAATTATGTCAAGGTCACAATATGTGTAGCAAATCACAGGATGAAGTTCTGTTATGATCGGAAAGAACATCAGACTTTACATTGACAATCACTCCCCATTTTATACAAAGAGTGTTTGCTCTGCATCTGAGGTGGGGTCTTACTACTATATCCGAGATGGAAATATGAAGGCATGACTAGCATTATCAAGTGGCTGCTTCTGGTTAGGCCAAACCCATTGCAATCTTCGGATTGCAGCCACAAATAAAGATTATCAAATCTAGACAGGTGGGCTACAGGTTATCAGCAATTGCTTTATTATTTCTGAATTGGCAGAGGAAAATGACAGCCCGTAACACATGGTAAACCTCGTTTACCACGCATGCGATACAATGCATGCCATTACAACGTGGTCATTACAACGACCGTGTTGTTACATTGCATACCATTACAACGCAAGTCGGAACAACGACTTGCTGTAGGGGCAGAAGGTGTTTGATTTAAACTCCAACACCTTGCCTACTGTTGCACAGACTGGAGGTAGAATAGTCAATTGTACTATTCCAAAATCCAGTGCCCCCTCTACAGCAAGTCGTTGTAATGACTTGCATTGTAATGGTATGCGATGTAACAACGCGGTCGTTGTAATGACTGCGTTGAAATGGCATGCGTTTTAAACGCATGCAATGTAACGTAGCCTATTCGTAACACATGCATGCTTCCTTATGAACTTCCACTTGTTATCGTTTATATATGTTTTATACTAACCATGACGAACAATAGTTTACAATGAGTGGCGTCTTCTGGGTCTGTCTGTTCAGCTTCAGTGAACATGTAGAAAAAAAGTGGACTGTGGATTATGGTGTATACAATACAGCACACAAAAGGGGGCTATGAGGAGATTTAAGGACCTGCGTGGGCAACCTCCCCGCTCGTAATATTTATCACCAAACAACCCACGGGTCCAGAACAGGAGTCTGAGGGAAATGTGTCAACCTAGCTGAGGGGGGGAGGAGGGGGGGGGGGAAGGGATCCCTTTTTAAGGACGGTTCCCCTCACACACCAAAGGTGTCATGCTTCATCATAGGAGTGCCTCCTCGCGTCAAGAACCTAGTCTTTACGCGGGCTACAAGCCCCTCACTGCGAGGGAGGAGCTCAGGGATGTTTTCAATGAGTCAGGCGGATTTTCCTAAAACCCTATGTGAGCTTGGTGTGTAGTGAGAGAAGTGCAGTGCTCATGTAAATGTGGATTCAAACTGGCTACCGGGTTAGCTATCGACAAATTTATTCAGCTACCCTGTGTCAGGATTAAAAACAGCAAATCTGGTAATGGAACTGTCAGAATTAAAGACCTCTACATTAAAGTGTGATCAACATGTTTCGGCATTCGGACCAATCAAAGTGTCATGGCCTTCATCAGGAACAACAAAACAGCTACTGCAAACAGTGAGTGAATGAACAAATACATGTGCGAAAAATAGAAACGTCGGTGTGTAATACTGAACCACATTATGGTGTATATTCAATGAATCAGTTTAGTGCTCCAATTAGGTAATTTAAAATTTAGTGAACAGAAGTTAAACAAGCATTGGCAAACCAATAGATATGACATGGTGGCCGTTCCTTTGACTTTCCCAATGTTTGTTTTGTTGTGTAATGCCTGTTGTAAAAATTGATGGGGGAAGCTGCCAAGCCTTGCCAATATAAAAAAAAATCCTAAAAGGCCAACATAGTCTTTTGGTTTCAAAAGCATTCCTTCCATAGTACTCCTGGCACTGAAGAGAACTACTTTGTGTGTAGATGTCCTCCTCGTGAAGGGGAAGGATGTCATCACTCCCAGTGCAATTTGCCATTTTCTGAAGTGGGCTGACCAAGTAACCAATATTGTATGCTCTAGTGGGTGGAAGAAAAATGTGAATGACTCAACCGGCCAATGGATAAAGATGGCTGGCTGAAAGTCACTTTTAGTAAGTATATTATGCATATAATTTTAGTCCAATCAAAAGGTGATGGCTAACACCAGACCTAAAAAAGGATTCTGAGGTCCAAATCAGTAAATACTCAATGATTTGGTGTGATGAGGGCTAACCAATAACTTCCCTCACCTGAATAGTTCATGTCTTCTCTGATGTTGCAGCAGATACTGATCCCAAATGACAATATTTGTTGTACTTTTCTTTGTGCAAACATGTGAGCCTAATTGGATTCCCCCAGGCTCTGAACAGCAATGAGCTCTGTGAAAGGAGTACAGCAGAGGCATTCAAACATGTGGCGGATGTCGTAGCTTGTGTAGTTAACTTACTCAAATTCATCTCCAATACTTATTCAGCATTTACCTGAAACTTCCTTCAAATGTATATGAAGATGGTATGCTTACTATCTATTATGCTCATTGTAGATTTTGAAAATGTCATTTTTTTTGCTGCAGATTACAGATTCTCCAGCAGATGTTGCAGAAAGAGCAGACCGGATTATTACTATGCTTCCGTCCAGCCCAAATGCAATTGAAGTGTATACAGGGGCAAATGGAATTCTGAAGTAAGTATATACTTTCAAGGTAATAATCTAAGTAGTTTGCTCATCCTTCTAAATTTACTCAAGTTTCCTCTCCTGCAGACTTGTAGTCTGATTTTAGTAACCTGCTTCAGAGAATTATTAACAAAGTCCACTAATAATCCCATTCATTTTGTGATACATTTTGTTGCTTTGAGTATGTTTAAAATCTGTACTGT
This sequence comes from Calotriton arnoldi, assembly GCA_963921515.1. NCBI lineage: Eukaryota > Metazoa > Chordata > Amphibia > Caudata > Salamandridae > Calotriton > Calotriton arnoldi. The sequence continues at coordinate 337,242 of CAWUFW010001577.1, forward strand.
GAGTATATTAAAGGCACCTACATAATCATTTGTTTTAGTGTTGCACTATACGAAACTCCACAACAACATGAAAAATGCTCCTAAAGTTGGTATGTCTGAAATGTTTTTGTTTTTTAAATATTGCTTCTGAAAATAGTTGTGGTATAAAAATGTTGAAATGACTATTTGTTGTGGAATGATCTATACTGTTGAAGAGAAGCAAGTTTAGTTTTCTCAACCATCCGCAATCTACTGGGTGTAATATTCCTCTATAATATGCGATCTACTGTAGTTAAACCATACCCTGTCCTAAACCTATAGTCGCATATTTTGTGCAGCATAAAACCGGTATAATCTATGAGGATAAATGAGCATTATTTCTGGAGTCTCTTTGCAGCAGATTAAAAAATACATTTGAGTTTTTAAAATTGTGAGCATTTTACTTAAACACCAGAGAATACAATCAATACAGTTCCACTTAGAGTTAAAATCTGGAAAATGCTAGTGGTATCGAGGAGAAATATGCAACTACAATTTCAAGCCATCACCCTGTATATTCAAAGAGACAGTGTCACTTTTCATCGATGTTGGAACTGGCCCTTTTTGCAGGGTTATCCCCAAACGCTTTGCCTTATTCCTCCTATTTTTTCTGAACTATTTTTGTTGGCTTTAGGACTCTGGGCACTTTACCACTACTAACCAGTGCTAAAGTGCATATGCTCCCTGTGTTAAATGTATTGGTGATTGGTTTATCCATGATTGGCATTTTTGACTCACTAGTAAGTCCCTGGTAAAGTGCACCAGGTGTGCTCAGGGCCTGTAAATCAAATGCTACTACTGGGCCTGCAGCACTAATTGTGCCACCCACATGAGTAGCCCTGCAAACATGTCTCAGATCTGCCACTTCGGTATCTGTGTGCAGTTTTAAACTGCCAATTTGACCTGGCAAGTGCACTCACTTGCCAGGCCCAAACCTTCCCTTTTACTACATGTAAGTCACCCATAAGGTATGCCCACGGCAGCCCCATGGGCAAGGTGCAGTGTTTTTAAAATGTAGGACAAGTACTGGTGTGTTTTACATGTCCTAATAGTGCAATACTGCTAATTTATTTTTCACTATTGCAAGGACTATCCCTCCCATAGGATAACATGGGGATTGCCTTGAAATATCTTTTAAGTGTAATATCCCTTTTGGAGTTTGGGGCCTCTGAACTCACAATTTAAAAATACATATATTGGTGAACTTGGTTTTTAAATTGCATGTTTGAAAATGCTACTTTTTAGAAAGTGGGCGTTTTCTTGCTTAACCATTCTGTGCCTCTGCATGTCTGTTGGGGTCTTGTGCATTCACTCTAGACAGTCACACAAAGGGAGCTGAGGTGTACCTGCATATCTTGAAGGTATAGAAAACAATTGGTTCAACCGACCTATATCTGAAAGAAATCTTTGTGTAACGCCCACATCAACACGTTAATTAAACCATAACAAATTTTGAGTATTTATCATGACTTTTATAACAGAAATTCATTCAAAATTCATAATGTCAACGGTTACTCGAGAGAACGTGAAATGAAATAAGTGCTCAAGGAAGTGCTCGTGATGGGACAGGAATGGAAGAGTACAAGTGCTAATAATTACAATATTTACAATAATGATAAAGGCCTGTCTAACAATATTAGAATAGCTAACTAGTTAAAACCCAAGTAGCAGTATGCTATGAATATGCATTTCATCATCTGCTACTGGGCGTAAGTTGAAAAGTACAGGTGAGAGAAAAGTCGACGTTTTGACCCCGAAGAATCACAGAAAGCCAGTAGTTCCTTGGACAGGGGTCTTCCTCAGGGCAGAGAAAATGAGCAACCTACAGGGTAGGTAAAGGTATCATGAATAAGTGCCTTAGATAATAATTATACGAGTGGGTATATGAAATAAAATTAATGGCTCGTCGACTTACCTCAATACAACGCTGCTACGCAGGCAGAGAAGGACTTATTGGGGATGGCTGAAACGCTCCTATTCCAGAAAGTGACCCACACTGCGCATGAACACAGAATATCCATATGAAGCTTGAGTTGCTGTGCTACAAAAATAATTAAATGTGGCCCATAAGTATAGGGTATACTTGCCAACTTTACATACAAAGCCACTGAACACTGCCAGTACTTAACATTTCAAGAATTGGAGAAGAATTGGTCATAATACTACTAGTGTGCAGTACAATAAACCCACTTCAATCACTAAAATCAGAAGGGATCTATATATTATAGTTAAGGGACAAGACAAAAGAAGGAATCATGTAGTCAAGGTATATTATGGCTGCAAAATCGATAGGGTTTTATTATGGGTACTAGTGTATGTGCCAGCTTGACACGCTACCCCCCAGATTGCTGCCAATACTCACAAAAGGTTTCATGCTGGATTGGCCATGACAATACGATGTGGAAAGTGACACCACTCACTAAATTCATGGAATTCGATAAAATCCTGTTGCGGGATATTACGATGTGGAAAGTGACATCAATCACTAATTTCAAAGGATTCGATAAATCTCTGTTGCAGAATAAGAAAGGAGAAGTTTTACAAAAGGGGCTCAGACACGAAGTGGTGACTAGTTCAAGTGCGCTGGAGAAAAAGCGTACCTTTAGTGCAGGGAGGAAGAACTTCGGAGGTGTCTCGTGTCTCTAGCGAGTGCCCCGGAGTGAGTGTCTAAAAATAGACACAACGCGAGCGTGCATGCAGCTGCTCCCACTTCGGGAATGCAGCGGCTAGCTTCTGCTCGCGATGACGGAAAAACAGCGTCACTGCAATGGCTCAGGGCGAGCGTAGCTCGGTTCCTAGGGCAATGGCAGAATTTGTGATTAATCACAAAGTTAGATAAATGTGTAAGGGCCAGACCGGAAAAGAAACAGAGGGTAAATAGAAAACCCAGTTGAACACATTTCAGATGGAATAATAAATTAAGGCAATTAATGAGACATTGCGATGTAAATGCATGAACAATGCTGATAGGGGGGGACAAACATAACGTAACCTGCCCAGGAGGAATAATAAACAATTAAACTTATGCGGTATGTACATGACAAGGAGAGTAACAAAAAAGCCATCACACATAAAACAAGCAGACCAACTTGATTAGTGCATCAATTTAAGCTGAATAATTAAAGGTAAAAACTATTAAAATAAGTTCATGACACGTGAATGCAACAATAATACAGGCTAATCAAAACAAAAGATGCACACAAATTGGACATGGTGAAAAAAAGACAACACATGATGAAAAATATTTGAAAAATTTTTGAGGCGAAGTTGACAATATTTAGGAATGACCCAGTGCATAATTGAAGGTACAGAATATGAGAACATGCTGCCATTAGGAACCTCTGGGAGAAACACTATTGATCCCAATGGCAGAGATTAATTAGAGATATTGATCAGCCGGTATTAAGTAAGAGTTAACTGTCTGGCAATCTCTTCCTCTTCGTTCAAACCATGTTCTACAGTGTCCAAATAATGCATCCACTTACATTCATGCAGGCTCATGATGGCAGAAATACTACCACCTTTAGGGCCCAGTACGACCTTTTCCAAAACAAACCATCTGAGGCTCTCCACAGGGTGTTGGAGCAACTGAAAATGTTCGACTAAGGAAGCTCCTGGAACTACACGTCTCACTCGACTGCAGTGCTAAAGTATTCGGGTTTTGACTTTGACTTGTTTGTCCGATGTATAGTAATCCGCATGGGCATAAGATCCCATAAATCACATTTACACTCTTGCAATTGGTGTGACTTTTAAGTGTTAAGGTGTAATCCTTGTATGTAAACTGTTTGATCTCAACAGTGAGGTCACACGCTTTACATCGACCACATTTGTAGTGACCCACAATTTAAGGTAGATTCTACATGGAGCTAAGGGAGGGCTGGGTTGAGGTTTTCAAAAAGGAGCAATTTACATGATCCTTAACAGTTTTACCCCTCTTGAAGGAGTGCATGGGTGGCTCTGTTATACCCAAATCATCTGAAATTAATCTCCAATAATAGTTAATGATGCGTCTAATATCATTACTACGTGTGCAGTAAGGGCCAACACAGATCACACTATCCATTGCATTATCAGTGTGTGATTTGGGTTCCAGTAGTGATTCTCTAGGGTTGTACCACGCTCTCTTGCGAGCATTTTTGAGTAGTGATTTGGGGTAACCTCTTTCCAACAGTCTGAGCATGAGATCCTCAGATTCCTTGAAATAATCCAGTCTGAGGGTACCATGTCTACGAATTATCAGAAATTGTCCGAAGGGCAAGTTGTCCCTGAGGCCCCTGTGGTGGTGACTGCTGTAGCATAGAAGAGTGTTTCTTTCCGTGCCTTTTCTATATAGCATAGTATATAGTTGGTCATTGGTCACCTTGATGGAGATATCCAAAAAGTTAATGACCAAGCTATATTCGATGGTAAATACAATATCGGATGATCTGTCGTTCAACCAAGAATGGAAAGCCTTAAGATCTGTTATATTGCCAGTCCTAATTAACAGAACATCGTCTATGTAACACCTCCAAAGTGTGATGTGATTGCAGTAAGGATTGGCGTCACTGAAAATAAAATTATTCTCATAGTGCTCCATATACAGGATTGCCGGATTGGGCGCAAAGCTTGCACACATCGCAACACCTTGAGTTTGAAGAAAGAAATCACCCTGAAACACAATATCATAGCTACTTCCAATAATTTCAATATAAACTCAGTGGGGACTTGGACTGGCCGTGGTCTGGCATCTAGGACAGACCTGATCACGTCAAGGGCAGGTTTTTGAGGAATATTAGTGTAAAGGGATACGATGTCCATTGATAGCAGAAGTTGCTGGGTCGGATTGAAAGCTAATTCATCAACCAATCTAATGCTTTCCATGGTATCCCTAAGGTATGCTGTGGTGGATTCAGCACATGGTTGAAGAAAAAAATCCACATATTTGCACAAAGGTTCCAAAATGGATCCACAGCATGACACTATGGGGCGGCCAGGAGGGTGATCAAGACTTTTGTGGACCTTAGGGAGGGCATAGATCGTGGGTGTCCGTAATTGCTTTCTGTTGAGGAAGTCGTATTCGAAGTCTGACAGGTATCCCTTTCTCCTGCCCATATCCGTGATGCCTTTAATGAGTTTTCTGATCTCCTTGGTGGGATCATTGAATGCATATCCTGATGGGCCTTCCTGAGCTAGAGTGGTGTGAGGAGTTATCACTGACACCTGAATAGGGCTGTGCCTGTCCTTGCACAAATCGGTCTCGACCCCCCTTTAGTATGTCTGGTGCCAGGGCAGGGAAAGGGAGAGACTTGTGCACTACAAAGACTTTCCTTTGAAGTTTGCCTACTCCAAAGGCAGAAAGGGGTATAAGTATTGGACCTCTGACACTCTCAAATCAGAACACTTCTGGACTGAGGACATTCTACCAGGAAGAAGAGCTGGATGCTGTAGGAGGGACTGCCACTCTGCCTGTTGCTTTGTTGTGCTGACGTGCTGCTTCTGTCTTGGGAGTGAAAGGACTGGACTTTGCTTTATTTATCCTGCTTCCAAGGTTCTTCAGGGGCTTGTGTGTGCTTGCCTCCTCTTAAGTCTCAGGGCCATCAAAGACTTCACCAACCAGTGCCTGGGCTCGAGCCCTGACTTGCCAAGTGGGCCCAATCCAGGTCCTGGGCCCTTGGAAGTAGAATTGGTGATCTGAAGAGATGTACCACTCGGCATGAGCGGTCAGGCTTATCTCAGAGGCAATGTGTAAAGCATTTGTACATATACACACAGTATCACAATAAAAACACTACAAAATGAGGACACCAGTTTTGAAAAATAGGCAATACTTATCTGAATAAAGCAAGACGAAAACGAGGAAAATCCAACACATACAAATAAAGATATCACTTTTCAAAGGTTAAATAAGTTCAGTCCTTACAAATCTATGGATGAGTTTCCTTTAGCACAAAGTGCCTTGGATGCGTTAAAATTCAAAGACATTGGGAGGTTTCTTACTCTCAGGGAGGTGATGTTGGTTCCTTACTGCCAGGGGATGGATGGATATATATATATATATATATATATATATATATATATATATATATATATATATATATATATACAGATCTATAGTTATCTATACATCTATATCTCTCGCTATATATATATATATATTATGGATATATACTGGTTTCGAGTCTCGGCAGGGATCCTGTCATTCTGGGCAAATCAGTTAATCTCCCCGTGCCTAACAAAAATGAATGTGTCCGTCTGTAACGCAACTGGTGCTAATGTAAAGTGCTCTGATATCTTCGGGTCGAATTCGCACTATATACAACTTTTTAAAAAAAAACCTTTTTATATATACACCATATCCCTCAAGCAGAAGCTTAGTCTCTCAATGGATTGTTCCTCAAGCAGTGTATATTAATGGGTGAATACAGTGTCTCTTAGGATCTAAACACTCCAGTATTGGGCCTTTTTCTATACATTTAGCCTATTGTGGCATTCTTTCAATACAGAGAATCCGCTTTTGAGGATCCTGAAGAAAGCTCCCCTGCACCTTTCATAGGGACTTATTTTTGGGGCTGAAACATGTCGAACTAAACAAGGGTTGCATTATCCCCTTAATATTTTACTCATAGCCATCAGGGGACAGAATCAAAGTCCATTTTAACTGACTTTTTGACATCTCTGTATATTTTACATTGAGGACATTCTACCCTCCTTATTTTACTTGCTCCCAGCCCCTACACAGTCATTTCCTCATAGGACTCCCTATACAACACTCCAAAGGCTCCCCCCAATCATCAGAGTTGTAGCTGTAGCCCTATGATGAAGCATGCCACCAGACTGTTGTATGAGGGCTACCGTCCTTTAAAGGCATGCACATTGCAATCCTAACAGACTATATGATCATTCCTTAACTCACGATTTGCCCTTTCCACATGGTACTCCTTTGACACTTTATATACAGCTTTAAGTTTTGAATGCGTGTATTTCCTCTTAGCCCCTCCCTCATCATCCCACCTCCCCTGGTAGATATGATGCCTTTGTGTGCCCAAGTTGTTACTCAAATTACTTGACCTGGTGCAGGTTACATATTACTTTTGGATTACTCTTCTAACCGGTCTGTCGTGAGATAGTAGTTATCACATACATTACATATGTTACTATAATCCCCCACTGAATTTCACCAGTGTGTAGTGCCTACTTGCTCTCTTTTTGTTTCATCACATCGAGTGCTGCAGCTGGGATTCTGCCACCCATACTGCAACCTTCCTTCACCTCCCCCAAAGAAAGTGCTACTAAGTTCTGTGTAGTGTCACAGGTGTAAGGCTGAGGAGGTGGAAGGTGGAAAAGATGATGCGGAAGATGGAGATGCATGTTACTGGCGTTTGGCCATTCCTTTTGGTGCTGACGAGGAGATGGACAGTCCCTCTTTATTGGCTTTTGGAGGCTGGTCGTACATGTTGCTTGTCTTGTGTAGGCTCTGCATATCTGTTGGTTGGCCTTATGATGGCTGAGATTACTTCTTCCTGAGCATGTGGATACTGGCCACAGCTGTTTCTGGGCTTGTGGATGCTGCATTGGCATGTGGGGGTTGCCCAATATGTTATTGGGTATGCGGAGCATGTCTTTAATTGTGAGCATGCATAATAAAACCGGCATTACCTGTCAGTGGGCATCGCCTGTTACTAAGAATGTGAGAAATGGCAAATTTTGATTTTTAGATTCAACAGCTCTTTTTAAAGTGTTTGTATCTCCTCATGTTTCACTAATGCTACAGACTGGATTTAAAGTACAACATTTTGTGCTAGCTGTCCCATACATTTCCTGGAGAGAACCCTTAACCACATATAAAGTGGCTTTTAAGTCTTTCCATTAGTTTATTCACACATCAACCACAATCTTATAAAAACAATCACATTTGTTCTTAACCCCACGGTCAATAAAAGGGAGATTATTTTTTTTTTTGTTTGCATGTGTGAGGGTGGAGTGGCCATTACTGTAGGTGTCCTTCTGCCAGACACCAAATCGTGGTTCTTGCCACAGCTCCTCCACCCTACCAGAAAAGGTTTGTGAGCACCCCTGGAATACACAGAATTGCAGGGCTATTATGGCAAAATTTGAGAAGTGGGGATGTATTGTGTTTTACTTACTGTCCTACTCATCCTTGCTCTACACTACTTATCTGATCAAGGAGTTGGTCAGCAGCCTAGAAATGTACACTTAATAGCTGTGTCAATTCATTGTTTGTTTTCTGAGGTGTTCCTAATGTTTTGAGGAGGTCTTCTTGAATCATTAGCCCCTATAAAAACTTTGCCTACAAATGAATAAAATCAAATTGATTATCCAAAATCCTACGGTTGCACAGGATGTAACTTAAATGGCTGTGTTGGATGTAGATGGTGGTATTTTAGAACCCACGGACCATGGTGAGGATGTAACCTTGATTCTTTTGGATCTCTTTTCCTCCTTTTGATATGCTTGATTACAACATCCTGCTTCACTGCTTAATGCAGGTTGCAGGGGTTTGAGGGTCGTTCAGGTGAGGGTTTCCTCTTTCATTTCAGTTTGCTTTCCTTACGTTGCATAACTGAGATATGAATCTAGCTGAACCCCCTTTATCTGGAGTGTCTTGCGTGGCTGCTTTTGCACAGTCAACAGTCTTTATTTAGCATACATCGAATTGGTGCGCGACCTGCGTTTCTACAGATCTTCCAGTTGGACTCAGGGAGCAGTTAAGCCTATGGGAAAGTTTTATCATACGAGTTGCCTACCAAATCCACACAAAGTTGTTCTGAGGAAAAGGCTTTTATGTTTCTTGGTCTTACAAGAAGGGAACAGAGACGTTTTTTCTTTTTGTAAATATGGTCATGCTGTGAAGCAGCCCATCTCAGAACACTTGAGTAACAGCTACTTGGATTCTAGAAAATAGTGAAACTATATCTGTTCTGTAACTGTTCTCTAGTCTTCCCTTGGGAAGTTACTAGCGTGTAGTCTTGGCTTTTATTGGTTAAAAATGGGTATTCTGCTTTTTTATATTGTCTCTTTCTGTTATGTGAAAGTTCTGGCATGTCCTCTTGTGGATCTTTAGCACTTTACAAATAAGTCTTAAATACATACTGTGAAACCCTTTAGGGCAGTGTGTGTGTGGCAGTACTTCCCTTCTCCTGAAGCAGATCTTGCAACCACGGTAACTGCATCCTTTCTGCTTGAAAGATGCCATCTTAAGGCTTCAGCTATAGAATACAAGACAGACCGCTACAAGAGTACATCAAACTAAATCTTTTCTCACCAATCTGGGGTCAGGCCTGCAATGAGCACTGACACTACACTGGTAAAGAAGAATTTCTTTTGCCCTTGGACAGAAACAAAATGTAATTCCTCATTCTCACTCACTTCTCTAGCCTGTGACACAGTGGACTAGGGCATACTGCTAAGGAGTACCGAGGAGAGGTCTGGAGTCATAGCTTTACCTTGGAATGCTTCCATAAATAAATAGGTCAAAACATATTGTTAACCAATTTACAGGGTACCATTTTGGATTGATCCTCTTTCGAATTTTGTTATCCTTTTTGCCCATTTTGCAAAGGTCTTCAATAATGTTTCAGCATGATTATTCATGTTTAGGGTAGCATGAAGAAAGGCAATGGCTTCAGCCATGTTTTTCTTTTTTAAATAGAAAAAGAAATGTAAATGTTTTTTGGCCATTTTCCTAAATGTGTTTTTTTTTTTTTTTTTTTAAAGGTGCAAAAAGAGTCAACAGTCTCTGAGGATAACAAGTTGAAATTCGAGGAATCTATATTGCAAAAAGGCCATTTTAGTGTGTATGTATATCTATATAAATATATATATATATATATGCCAACACTATATACCTTCACCAAAAAAGATGCTCCTGAAGTATACAAAGATCCGTTTATTAACGGTTAGCTTCTTCTGACGTTTTGGCCATAGCCTCTGTCACAGGATATATATATATATATATATATATATATATATATATATATATATATATATATATATATATATATATACACACACACACTAAAGGATCGTTATAATACATATACCTGCACTATGACCAATAGTAATCCAAATTTTGGCGGTCAGATGGGAGTTTCATGAAATTATATAATTATTGTTTTTCATTTTGTCATAGTAGAACTATTTTTATTTGAGAATGTAACTTGTAAAAAAAACATATTTGTGGGGAGGTCACCCAAAGGAAATTAAAATGTGTAATGCTAAGGAAGAAAACGTGTCATTTTGCTGTATTGGGGTAAAATGGCTGTCCCCAGAGCAGCACAATTACTGACTTGCGCATTTTTAAAAAAAGTAATTCGTTTACTACTCCATGTCTGGCAGAGACTTTCAGTTAAGGATTCATTGTTTACCAGTGCCAAAACCGCAACTAGCTAATTAATTGATCAGTTAGACATTCATATTAGTTATAATGTGGTATTTCCATTTATAAATGGAGTTGACATAATTGGCACTCAGTATTTATAGCTCACCAACAGCATAATATGTTGAGCTTTTTCAGTTGTGCCAGTCAACAATGTGTTTTTGTTTGTTACTTTTTTGAGAAGGCACTTAATTCCTTCAAATAAATGACATGAAGTCTCTTGGGGGTAAGCAGGATGTACAAGGCGAAGACATTTCTGTACTTCTCTGTAGGCAATGTGTAATCCAGGGATACCACCCTGCAGGAGAAGATTGTGTGTTAAGTCTAAGTGTTCAGGTGATCCTTTTCATTGTCACTAGGTACCATATTTTTGCCAACTACTACTTGACCATGATTGGTGGAGCGGTCTTCTAATGTAAGGTGACAACTTGTTTAGCTACTGCCAAATCACATGCAATTAATGTTCCCAGAGGGTAGGTCGGTGGGTGAAGTCTACTGTCTAGGGACCTCAAGAGGCAAAGATTGACTTTAGAATGGTGCCTCCAGGTGAGCAGCACATTGAAAGCTAAAATGTCTCTTAAGTCCGATGATGATGGGGTTGCGTTCATGTCCATTTTTGGATGTTATAATGACAGTGTAAAAAACCCAAAACAAAGCACTCAACTTCTTTGGGTTTTCAAGAACTTTTCTTAAGGGAAACAATATAACTAGAACATACAACGAGACACTTCGGGAGACACATTTATGCTCTAAATATGGGGTATAAAGGTAAAAAAAAACTAGCAAAGGAGACATTTAAAAACATGCATGTATTATTTAGATGGGTCTGTATGGTAATGGATTAACCAAAGTGTTAATGGGTGGCCCAAAAAAATAATTCATATACATTTCTTTCTTTTTTTAGAAAAGTGAAAAAAGGTTCGTTGTTGATAGACTCTAGCACAATCGATCCAGCAATTTCTAAAGAACTGGCAAGAGCATCGGCGAAAGCGGGAGCTGTGTTTATGGATGCTCCTGTTTCTGAGGGTAAGCCTTCATTGTACCACCTTGAACAAAGACTGCGTTGAGATACTGTTAGTGGTTAAAAGCTTTTCTCAAAGACCTGATGCACACTCCTTAATATTTGATCATTTCTTCTGAATATCCTACTCTACTTCTTGGTGTTCAAGAACGAAAGCAAATAGGCAAATTGTTATCAGCTTCCCTAGACTTTTAAAACTGCACACTCCACTTTACCTGCCTTGTGATGTAGGATGATAAGTATCATTATAAAGTACACTAATCATCAAAACCGAAAGCGGATCAGTTATATAGAGTACTGAATGTACTGTTCTTAACTGTTCTTTGCACCCTAAGAATTGCACTCATTTCACCCTAGCCACATGTTTATTGATCTTTATTTCAACCACTATACCTTGTGTAACATTTCTTGGTTAGATGTTGTGTGAGTTGACAGTGGATAACATAGGGTGAACACAAATTGGATACCTAACTCAGACCAAATGGTAACCTGCTAGAATTATCTACAGAACAATAAGCAGGCAAGCACCAGGTTATAATATAACTAGGAATCCGAAAAAGTAAGCAGTTGTAGTAAATCATTGTTGATCACTGACTTCTCAAAGTAAAATGCTGAGCCTTGTTAATTATTGTGTGTTAGGAGGTCTTGGGGTATATGTTCTGTAAAAATATATTTTCAATTTAAAAAAACACAGTTTAAGGGTAGTTATGGTTGCAAATTAAATCTAAAAAACAAACCAAGTTGGCAAGTTACGGTTAGGACGCTATCTATAGCTCACACAACAGCCATGTAAATCCTAACACTCACACCAAATGTAATGCTCATGACATCACTCTTGATGTGAAAAATGCAATTATAAATGGTGTAAATAATCTTAAAGATGAGTTTACATATAATACTCTTAAAACTATGAAAAAGGGGACTATGAATGTAGTATTTTTTTTTTATTTGAGTATGTGCTATTTAATTACATTGCGCTTATTAGTGTTTGATTCTTACTATTGTAAATAGTATGAGGTCATAACAATTGCATTTGGTGTGTGAGTTATGGTTTGCATGGCTGTTGTGCAAGTTTTGGATTGGGGTAATTGTAAATCACAACTTTCGGTGGTTTTTCGTTTTAAATTTGTAATCCTAACTCCACTTCAACTGTGGTTTTTAAGTGAGTGTCTAAGGTTTTGTTAAACAAATGTTAAGGTGCTATAACCAAAGCTAACCAAATATTTTCTTTATCTTTTTTTTTCCCATTGATTTTCTTTTTATCATATGTTACATGCAACAGTTGGTGGGCTGGGAACCCTCAGATTACAGGGCCTGGCCTGCTGCCAGGCCCAGCACTAAAACCACTATAGGGGTTCCCTGAATGGCCTTGCCTTCAGTTGGTCCATGCTCTCAACTTGCTTTGGGCAGGTGTGCAAGGTCTAAGAGTTAGTTCAGATAAACTCTTTTACTGTTTTCTTGACTTGGTTCTTAAAGACCCGTTTTTGTGAGGTTTTGTTTGTGGGGTGGTTTTAATGTTTTTGGTTTTTTGAGTTTGTAACATTTAACAATAGTTATGGCAAATGTCTACTATTTTTTTTTCCAGTTGATGGATCCTCTGGATATGTTCTTTCACCTTCTCTTCCCCAATCCATTTGTTCTGTCTGACAGACCAAATGTGGATCTTTCACTCATTATAGCAGAGAGCTAACAATTTTAGTTGTGGGTTGATCTCCTGTTGTTCCTTTTCCAATGCCTCTCAAGGAATACTCAGCATTGTTTTGCTCTCATGCGCTTCAGCATGCACTCTCTCTGTCCCTCTGCCATCATGCAGCCCTGTCCTTGCTTCCCGTCTGTGTATCTTCTCCCCTTTTGCAGTTATGCATCACTCTGCAGTTCCTCTTTATGCCACTCTGTGAGACCTTCAACAACCAGCAGCTCCTGTATGTCCTGCCTGTCTAGTTCTGTCCTGTTTATAGACATCGGGAGGGTTTTAAAAATACTTCCATGTGGAAGAAGTTTCATATAAATTCCTTGAGGAGGAAGGTACTTAGAAGCTCCCCACTACTTTGCCGAAGGGTGGTGGTACTGTCTATCCCCTTCATGTTGCCCAAGATTGAGGGGGCCAAAAAAACCCAACAACAAACAAAAGGACTGGAGAGCTGTTACTCAGTGGTCTTGTTCTTGCACCTTGCTCCCCAAAAGGAACGGCGCATAGGAGCAGGTGCCAGTTCACCCATTCCTCCGTGTCACTCAGCATTGTTTTGTGTGCAGGACACTCACCGGGCAGCTGTAGTTCCTCAGTACCACTTACAAAGCTGAAAAGCGTGCCATGCACTCATAGGTGCCTAGGCTAAGCTAGGGAGGAAAATAACCTCCCTTGGACATGATGGGGGTGTGGTTGTGTGTAGCTCCGCCAGCCTCGTCGTAGCCAGTCTACGGTAAGTTGTAGGAAAAGTCCCTATTCTTTCTTTCTCACCAATGCTTGTCCAACAGGGCATGGTGGGGGATTCATAAATGAGTAGGCTTATCCACTCATGCAGCAGCTTCTCTTCCACAGTGACACTTTCATATTTTTTTCTTTTGGTTTCCTCTTATTGCTTGAAAACATTAGTAGCAAAACACTATTCTGATGGTTTTGACTACAGATTCTTCACCTTTAGAATATTCCCCAGGTGCCAGACTGGATCTGGAAGTTTTCACATCCGTGCTCCAGCACACTGCTAGGTGGCACTGGGCTGCTCTACGTTAGCCTTGTTCCGTCCCGGAAGTGACAGAGTGGAGCTACATACAAGTCCCTCCCTGCTTGAGTGTCTGTTCCATTCTTTCTTTGACTTTGAACGTGGATCCGGAGCTCCCCCCCCCTGTTTTTTCATCGGTTGAGAAGCTTCTCCAAAATGAACTCAAGTGTGTAAGGGAAATTTGTCCACACCTAAAAGTACAGGGTTCAAGCCATGCGGTGACTGTCGTAAACCGATGTTGGTGACAGACCTGCACGTGGTGTGTCTCTGGTGTGTGGGCTCTGGGCACGACTGCAAATCATGTAAAGAATGTATCATCATGCTCCTCAAGACATTCTGAAACAGTAAAGCAAAGCTGTATGTCAACAAACATTACAAGAAAAGAAATCACACAAGTCCCGCTCCCACTCGGAGTTGTGGACCCTTTCATGCTTTTGCAGTCGATCTCACAATGGGCCCTCTATGCCGTCGAAATAGTCTGATAAGTGGAAGTAGAAGCACAAGAAGGCAAAGTGAGACTAGACCCTTTCCCACCACTTTCTATCGAAAGAGAAGTTGAGAGGACACCAAGGTGCCACTCTGTCTTGTTCCCAATCCCCGACTGAGGAGCTGATTCCACAGTTGATCCAGATATACTCAAGTTTCCCAGCCCATCGTTAATGCTGCATCAGGTCGAAGCCTTAACAGTCTGGTCCGACGAGAAGGGCATTTTGCCTATTGTGTACTGTAGGACTTTTTGGTCTGACTCCACTCCACAGACAATCCACCTTTGAGAGGTACAGTTTTGATATCTATTCAAAAGGTGAGGAATCTAAAGTTAGACGCATCCATCAGAAGAACAATTTACTTTTGGTAACAATCTGGTGGACACTCTATCTAACCACAGATTCTCACCGCCCTGGCAGCTCCCAGTTCTGTTGAGTGGCCTCTTTTGTACTATCTAAAAAGGTCTCAAATAACAGATCTGCACACTGGTACCTCAAGTTGTTGGTGCTCCGTGTCTTAGGGTGCGGAAAGAGCCAAGCAAGACACTGACATAGAAGTGTGATTAAATGTAGTAATGCTCAGTCACTTTCGGGGTGTGGAATAAGGCCAATGCGGACTCGTGTGGTGCCACCAAGCGGTGCACAGGAGCACTTTAGCAAAAACGTCTGAATCCAGTCTGGCGCTTGGGGAATATTCTGAAGGTGTGGAATCTGTGGTTAGAGAGAGTATCCACCAGGACGTGCGTTGCCAAAGGTAAGTAAATTGTTAGTCGGTGTCCAGTGAGCATGCCCCCGGTGTTGTTTATGCACACAGTTGTCTGCACATTCCTTTTCAGTGTTCAGACACTTTTTTCAGAAATATGCTTATTTGCCATGCTTTGCAATTTATTCCCACAAAGACTAAACTGGATTTTTCACCAAAGCAAAAAACGGCACCACATGACCAGAAAGGCCGTTGTGCTGTGTTATATCATTTCTGCAGCCTTTCAGTAAGACTTCTTCGTAATTCCTTGCACAAGGTGTTGGAATAATTGAATGTTGTTTCTTAAACTTCAGAAGAGATGTTTGTAACAAAAAAAAGTGGTATTGGTTCTTCCTGACTGTTAAGGCCCAATACAGAAAATTCATGAAACTGCCTCTTGTCTATTAGATGGCAAACGAGTCATGACGATGATGTCCGGCAGAAGCCCATCGGTTCATAATTAGGCCATTGCGTTGCATCTCTGGGCATCAAAGGCCAATTATGTGGAATAAGGCTCTTTAAGTAATAGAAATAGGTTAGGTGCAGTGTCGCTGGTTTTCGCCTTCCTTGTACAATGGACTAATAACATTTTTTAAACAAGCATTGGCATAACCAATAGGTCTCGCTTTTGGGACCTTATAAGTATTTAGTTATGCAACACAATATCCTTGGTGCAACAACATCAACTGTTGCATGGCTAAACACTTATAAGGTCCCAAAGGCGAGACCTATTGGCTATGCCAATGCTTGTTTATATAAGAATACAGCCGAAATGTAAATTGAGACCGTCCTCAGACCGTGTGCCTGTAACTGTTCTCCCGGCCCTAATGTTTAATTAAACAAACTGTCCCTGTTTTGCCAAACGCCTCTTGTCTTCTGTTTTTAAAGGATTTCAAACTCAAGCAACAAAGGAACAGTTTTCAGAGTGGGGGTGCTGGCCCCTGACTTCGATGCACTAAAGTCATAGCAGATTCAAAACATAATGTGTCACTGAATAAGCTGAATTGTGTCATACTATTCACTGCTTTTGGAATCTGCAAGTGCTACTGTCAGGTGAAAAACAACATACTTAAAACCAACAAAAAGCAGAGGGATCTCAATCTTGTTCACATCACAAGAAGTTAAATGAATGTCTCAGGTTTGCTTTCTCATTTAACTCAAAATATGTGTTCCCCTCACACCCCAGCACTGTTCTTCAAATGCTGGTTATATATTTAGAATATTTAAACCCCTTCAAAAGACTGCTGCTCGCAAGGGATTTCTGCAAATGTGAAACGTTTAAAAGAACTTTGTCATAATCATTTTGCTTTTAGCATCTTCCAAATCCCAGTGAGTGTCACCAAATTTCAAGCTACAAAAGCCCACACTTTGTACCTGAACACATTTACAGAGAGATGTTTCAAGAAAGCACAGTGTTTGCACAGACAGTTTCCTGTGCTACGATTACATGCTTCCTTTGAACATCCATGAATAGGCAGAAGGCTGCAAGAGAAAAGAATTCAAAGGGCTTTATCATGGCCCAATATACTGTTAGGATAGCTCTGGGTTTTGTGGGGGTGCTACAGCACCTGCTGCACCCCTACTCCCAGCAGGGTGTGCTAAGATCTGTTTTTCACCGGTCTCGCACCCTGCCAGCTGACAGTGAAGCATCACAGGTGGAAATCATGGCAGGGGCAGCTGAGGAAGATGCAGCGTCATCATCATACCTGGGCATGGATATAGTGGAGATCCAGAAGACATCTGATTGAGTTTGGACAGATTAACGTCCTATTTATATTAGTAAAAGGTAACCAAGATGTAGTAGGAGGGCGAGAAGAGGAGGAGCTTGAGAGAGCTGCATAAATTGAGATGTGTGACTGTATGTGGAGAATGAGCTCAGACACTGTGTGATCTTGTGCTGAAAGAAATCAGGTAACTCAGAGCAAAGCTTCTCCGCTGGGGCGACCCAGGTGGTGGGTGCTTCAGGACGAGCTAGGGAATTGTAAATAGTGAATCATTCTTTAACTCGAACATTGCCAAATGAGATGCGTTCATGATAATACATGGCAGGAACACTGTCTACTCATTTGTATATGCGTGTAATGCTCACGTATAATGCGATTTAATCATGGGGGTTTGGAGGTGCGACGTCAGTCTTCCAAACGGTTTGCATTGTTTTTGCACCAGTGAAAGTTCTTCTGTGTACCAGGGAGCTGATGAAGACATTCTTTGAGAAGAAAAAAACCAAAGTAGAAACAAATCGAGGAAGAAAGGAGTAAAAATGACAGAAAGGAGGAAATGTAGGAAAAGGGAACAATAGCTGGAATAAAGGAGGAAAGGAATCATGCAACAAAAAGGATGATAGAATGAAAGTGGGAATAAAAGAATAAGAAATGACAGAACGGACCAAAAGAGTAGTTAAGATGAAAGAAAGAAGCAAAAAGATAAAAAGGAATTAAAGATGCAAGAAAAGAAGGAAGAACATAAATATAAGGAAAGAAGTGGAAATATGAACGAAAGATACAAAAAATCTTGATCAGTTTCACTTTCACGGCCGCGCGGCCGTAAAAGTGATGCGGCCGTGAAAGTGACGCGGCCGTGAAAGTGAAACTGATCAAGATCGCGCGCTGTTGCCGTCCCTTCTAGCGTGCAAAAGTGAAAGCAGCTGCAGCGTCACGTCTGGCAAGTGGTGTGCGATGTGCGCGCACCATGACGAGAGAGGAAAGCCAGATGGCGCCTCCACTCATCATTGTGCGCGTAACCGCACGGTCTATGCCACCCAAAAAGCTGTGGTTGGACTTTTTAAAGCCCGTTTACTAAATGTCTCGCAGAGCAGCGCATGCGCTGGCTCAGGCGAGACCTAAAAACTGCTCCTGTCAAGCTTCCCACAGAATTGTCAAGAATAGAAGAGAATTCCCCTCTTCCTCCAAGTATTGTTTTATTTGACTCATCGAAAAGAATGTGTTGGGTGCTTGATTCAGTAATTAGCAATTCATAGTTCTATGCTGGTTGTTAACAACTGCTCTCAATAATTACATGTTTGTTATGGGCTAGAGACTTCTTTAATTGTCTTGTCCGTGTCCTCACAGCTTACAAAATCATACATAAACAAGCATTGGCAAAGCCGATATGTTTTTCTTTTGGAAGCTGTTTTTTATTGCAAGCCTGTGCCACAGAACGTCAAAAAAGCGAGAAAAAGAAAAGAAAGTGCTGCCTCCCTTTTCCATCTTTTTAATTTTTGTATAATATGCCTGCATTAAAAAATAAAAACAAAGTGTAATGATTGTACCAGCTTGGCAAGGTCAGACCTGTTGGTTTTGCCAATGTTTGTGTTTAATGCCGTTTTATAGCAAACTAATGCCGTTTCCAAGCACTGTAATTAATAGGTGCAATTATTAGTAGCCAGTGCAGCGGTCCTGAATATACTCATCTCAGATGTTTGAGAGGCCGAGCTAACCTTGACAGCATTGAAATTGTGACCTGCAGTTGACTGGATAACTCACTGAGCTATCTTTCCAATTTGGGGGGGCTTCGTCTGAACAGATAGCGAGATGTTGGTAAAAATGTTTTCCAACGTAATATTGTTCAATGTTTCTTTTCTTCTGAAATTAAAGCAGACATGTTTCGTTGCTGAACCGATTTTTTTCAATTCTCTGCTTGGAAATCCAAGTGCAGTCTCATTATGGTCCTCTGATGAGCAAACGAAACCTAATTGTCCCTGCTAATTAGATATTTGATGAGCGAGTACTATAACCTTATTATTTCTCACATGTAGCGTGTGCCAAGTGAGCAAATTCATTAGCTTGATTGCACGCAAGTAAATTCTGAGTCTTTTTCGAAGTAGTGGTATGATCAGCAGCAATATGATGTTTTTTGTTACTGCAGTATTTATTTTTACTTTTACAAATAGTCTGTGTTGCCTATTCTGACATCATGCTGTATGTAGATCCACATGTACGTCACCAGCTAGCCCGCTAGCATCTGTAAATTGGTCATGTTCTTCAGGTATCGAATATTGAAGTGGTCTAGGAAGATACCAAAAAAGTGTCTTAATGGGGTATCCGTTTCTTTATGTGCTCATTTTTCATATCAGTCACAGTACCTAATAAATAAATCTCCTTTCTACATTGCTGCTTTTTCTCGAATTTAATTCAATTACAAGTTAGGCCAAATAGGATTTACTAAGCATATCTCATAGGCTGTACTAATGTAATTTTTTAATTGTTATACAGGGTTGGCAATCTTTGTTGTTGCAAAAAGCACCGACATGGTTGTGTCTATGTCACACTTTGCATATTCCTTGATGGTCTCACGGATTGCTTATTAAAACTCCTGCTTATTTCCATGGATCTTTATTCTTTCAGATGAAATCTGTTGGACCCTTCTTTCCCCCACTTGGATTAATTGTTAACCAATTTTGGAATAGAAGACGGAGAATGTTGCCTTGCTGTGGTCATGTCTCTTGCACCACTCCTTGTAGTATTGTATTGCAATTGTATTTATATAGCGCTTACTACCCCATACAAGGTGTTGAAGCGCTTTTCGGCGAGTAGCACTTAACTCCGGAACCCAAAGGTGGATTAGTTTGAGCTCTTTTTAGGTGGCCTTCTTAGATAGTATTTGTCAACATGAGCTCTTCTGTCAGTACAAAGTCCTTGTAGTGCTTTTATAAAGGGATAAGCTGAGCTTTTCCAAAGCATATCTTGGACATCAGGAGAAGTCTAAGTTCAATACTTGTAATGAGAATACCTTGTCCAATAGACATAGTATTCTATGTTCAGGTCTGGATTGCCTGTATAAATATTGTTACTAATTCTTTAAAACACACCCACAGCGGGCTTTGGCTCCTCCTCCGAGAAATATATCACTTTCCCACCTCATGCCGTTGGGTGTTTGTATCATTCCTCCTTCCAAAATGTGGTTCTATTTGAATGCTTGAGGGACTATAATTACATCTGAAAAATACACCCAATCACACTGTCATACATTTTTTTTATCCTTCATATGCATTCCAAATTTTTCCAGCTTTGGCAAAGCTCTTATGGCAGGCTTTTTTGTTATAAACAGCCTTCGTGCACCAAATACATTAACAGCATTTGTGAATGTGTTTGTTTTCATGAGTTGGCATGTTAAAGCCAGACCTGTTGGCTTTGCTGTACTTTATTTAGATCTGTCAGGTGATTTTGACTGTGTGTATGTATACAAGCCGTCTGTATTACATTCTAGTCTCTACTGTTTAGAGTTTTTAAAGCTTTCAAGCCACAGGTAGCTGTTTCAAAGCACTGAGTGTGCATTACTTTTATAGCCTCATATGCCACTGGACTGTAGTCATACAGTCTTTTCATATCGACATGTACATCTGGCTTTCAGGTACAGCAAACACTGCAGAGCAGTGCCCTTGTACCTCAGTGGCTGATGTGCATGGAAGGACTGTGTGACAATGTTCTCTTTGGGCACTCCCTCAGCTCTACATCATCTGCGGATGAAAGAGTGGAGCAGGTCACCTTTCTGCCTAATACAAAATAATTAAAATGTTGGGGCAGTGGATTTAGGCTGTAGATTGACGCCCTGTTCTCCTAACCATTTGACTCTTCTCATGATTTCATCACTCCTATGTTCCTTCCAAGGCATGAGGTGTTGTAGAATTGTGCCCTATGCTACTGTGTAAATTATCCAACACCAAAAGAACAAAAAAGGTGTGGTTGTTTAACGATCAATCTTGGATTTCAGAAGTAGAGTAGCATTTGCTAACTATAGAGAAGGAATTTGGATACCACAACAAAGATGGAGGCAAAGGTTAGATTGACAAGTAGGCAGCGGTGGGCAGGACTGCTCGTTTAAACGAGTTATAATGGGAGGAAGTGTTCTCCCCAGGATCCCCTGGGTTCAGTAGGGAGATGTTCCTTGAACTCCAACTCCAGACTGCAGCCCACGTTCATAACCACCAATCCAGACAGACCTCTGGTGTCCTGCGGCGATAACAGGAATGCAAAGCATGTGATCCTGTTAAAAGAAAGGTGTTCCAACATTCCAGGCACTCTGGAAGCACATGGTGAGTGCAGCATCCTCCATGGAAGGCTGTTAATGTTTCCATTGCTGGGCCATGGTACAATGCCTTGCAAAGGGTGTAGGCACTAGTTGCTTCCTCTTTCTTTCATCGGCTTGTCGTCTGGCTCTTTTTAATGTTCGGGTCTTTTTTTTTTTTTACCTTTCATCTCAAATGCCTCAGCTCATAAGTTTTTAATTGGGTCCTTCTCCACCCCAGACACTGCCATTTATTTTATTTGGTGTTTTACTTTCTACAGTGGCACTTTTAATTAGGTAATAGCTGCCAGAAGGGATAATCAAGCGATTGAACCAGCATCGGGCGCTAGTGTGCCTTGTTGGGTAGATTTCAGTTTACCCTTTCATGATGGCTCCAATTGTCACATTGACGTACTATTCTAATATGTATGTTTTTAATAATGAAATTATTACATTAATTACAGAGAAACAATGTACATGTAGCAAACATGTGATCATGAGTATCTAATGGTGAAAAAATATCCGAGCCCTGCTGTTTGCAAACAACTTCAAGGGGCACTAGGCTGCACAAACATGTATTTTATCCTTTCATGCTATTTACCTGCTTTATTGTTACGCATGTATGCAATATTCTTTGTACTGTTAATATACCAATTGATTGCCAATGCTTATTTGAAACGGTTTGATTCTTCCCTCTTACAAATACGTGACAGTAATGCAGCTACTGGAGAATACCAGCACAGGTTGACTATTTTTTTAAAGCCTAGTGCTTGTAAGCCAAAAGATTTCTGTGCAGCATTACTTTGTGTTCATGGACAAGCCTAAGCCATACATGGCGTTTAAATGGCCAAACGTGAGTGGCCATGCACGCTTCAATTCAAGCTGGGTAACAACTGCACATGCCTGACACACATATGGCATATCGCACTGGTAAAGACCTCTGGATACACACGCCAAACAACATTAACCACCACAACACACATTTATCCAAACCTACTCAAATGCAGAATATTAACCACAACCACACTACTAATGGTCCATCTGAAACAAGCAGAAAACAGCCCACTCCGTGGTAGAATCTTGAAGATGAGGACTTGAAGGTACCCAAGCTCCAACATCACTACAAGGCCATGATAAAGAAACACAGACCGATAAAAATCTGTTTCATAACATAGTTAAACTTGTATTTGACCGTACATATGACCGTGTATAATTGTTAAATTATGTTAATATAGGTAATTGTTTTCCAAGGGCATCTAGACATTAATTAACATGCATTTATTATTTTTTAAAGTTCTTCCATCTGCCTTAAAACGCCATAAAACCTTGCTAACTTGTGGCTTGTAATGAGTCGGCGGCTGTGTTGTAATAAAATTGTAATTTTGGAACTTCAAGTCAAATGACAATAGGATTCTTATGAAAACCCACTGTCTAAATCATTGGGATTTTTTTAACGAAAAAATGTATGACTCCGCTTTATAATAGACTGCTTCATAATTGTGCGCTTTTTTTTATATTATTCCTTACATATATATTTACATGTTGCACTGTACTACAGAGCAGTGCTTTGCAAAGATGACATTCACAAGAAAAAAAACTTTATTACAATATAAAATCGCGAATAAACATTATTATATTCTATAATGGGTATGTATTATTTCCTTTGCAATTATTATTTCATGACTTGCTGTATTATGCACTGTTATTTCTTGGAGGGCTTCCTGTTGCAATACAGAAATCCTTCTTTAGATCCTGGTACATACCTGCTTTATTTCAGCGAAGCGTATCTCGCTCCTTGGTTTGTGTGTTCATTGAGAAAATGTGCGTTGTCTTTGCCAGCTTATCTAATACTAGCCACTTGACAAGTTGAAGAGCCGACATAGTGAACCGACAGTTCCATTTCAACATCATAAACAAACAGAAGCCACTACACACCTTCAAACTGACATGATGGCTTTTCCACTAGATGTCCACAGCATTCTTGTCATGACATGGGAGAGAGCTTTTTTGTAATGTCCGAAGAAAAGGTAGTTAATAATCAAATAATAAAAAAACAATCTTGCTCATCCAACTGGTTGCAAATTGTAGGCTTAATTTCTTGAATTATTTCTGGGGTAATTGAATGAGATTTTGTTCACCAATTTCCAAAATGTAAACAGTAACAACTTGCCGAACTTCACCTTATAAGGTGCAAACTGAGTATTGCAAGTGATTTATTTTCAGGAATGAGCACCTGCCCTTCTGCTACAGGAGTGTTGCTCAGTATAAGGCAGCTTTTTTCAGTGTGACTTCGTAGGCTAGATGTGACCAAAAGTTGAATACAGTGGGCGGCAGTATCATATAATTAATGGTGCAATCTGTTTAGAGAGAACCGTATTTTTAAAGATCTGAGCATGTGAATAGCGAATACATATCCATTTAAACGAGTGACCGACACATACTGAACAAACCTTACATAATAAATGAATAGGTCGTGCCAGGTGCACATAACCGTTGTTACTGGTTACAACAGAGTGTGCTTGTTTTCAGTAGGAAATCATTATGAAATTATTCTCCCTAATGTCATAAGGAAAGCATTTATTAATTCACTGTTATCCCAGATCAGAATGCGGTAAAATTGACGCTTTGATGAATGTCATTAGTAAGCACAAAAAAGTATTTTGTACGAACTGCTGCTGTTGATAACTTGTATTTATGAATAACCATTGTTCTGCTCTGGTTTTTTTAAGGAAAATGAGACCTACAATTCCCTTAAAATGTTGCAGCCTCTGAAAAAAGCAACTGTTCATTGTAGCAGAACTTAAACATTCACTTACTGCAGAAATAATGTCATAACTAAGAAACTCTATTTTGTGGCGGTGGAAAGAAGTGTTTTTTGATCTTTGAATACAACATCATTTAGAAACTATTGCATACATGTCCAATACATCATTCCCCAGAGACCCCTCCCAAAGCATGAGTGCACTATATGCATACTGCATTAATCAGTCATCAGGTAGTAAAGTGCACCCACTTCATGGCTTTGATAATCAGTTCATGGGCATGGCTCCCTAACCTTCATGGCATAAACGAATAAGTGAGCTCCAGCAGGGGACTTGGGGTGATATATAAATCCCCTGTGCAGATCTCAGCTGATATGTTCCTTGAAGGCCCTATTCTCAGGATCTGTTCAATAACTGGTTCTTACGTGAGACTTTAGTTGACACTTTAGCCTGTGGGACAGTCATCGGTGTGATTATGTGGTAATTGGCTTGGTATTATGAGAACAGAAAACAAATTGCAATTACTGACATGGACTAGGAAGCCACTGGAGGACTGAGAGATGGTGTCAATAGAGTTCTGTCCTTTTTGTAGCAATCCATCCCCAAATTTAACACAGTCGGTAAAACCTAAATAAATATTTACTGATATTAATGCACTACAACCCTTTATTGGTAGTAGGGATGCTTCTTTAGTGACGGTAGGGTAAGCAGTATTGGAAATAGTTTAAACATGTTTTCCAGGACATCTTTTCCAGTTAATCACATTAATGAGGACTTGTGAATGGAAACCTTTGTTTTCACTACTAGTTAGTTTCCTCTGTTTGAATAGATGTCTGTGATACCCTATAAAACTGATTCATAATAAAACTAAATAGTAGAATGCCATTTCGAAGAAACCGCTTCACCTAAACTTGTTTAATCAACATTTTCAAGATGAAAGGCAGTTATCATTTAGTATAAACTAATACATAGAATACCGTTTTTTAAAGATTGTGTCTTTCACATGTTTTTAAAGGTGTAAATCGTTTTTAATCTTGAAAAGATTTTTGTAGGGGCCACTTTTTGTACACATTTTCTTCCTCTCAGCTCTTTTCCTCCTCTGTCTCGCTTCCCTTTTTCCTTACCTCTTTTTTCTATTTTAATATTAAGACTTAGTTCCATAACCTTGATTTGCTTGGCATTCAAAATTGTTTAAAATCCGTTCTTAAAAATGTTTTAGCAAATTAATATCAATGATTTAAAACAATTTTTTGTTTTTTTTCTGTTATTTTGGACCATAGTTTGCTATCACTGTTTTCCCACAAAATGGTGTTTTGATTATTTAGGCTCTCAAAAATGGCTTACTATTTTGTTTTTCTGTGAAATTACATACTTCACTATCTTTACCATTAAACATGGTGTTTTCCTGGCTAAAGAAATCTGGTAAGCTATTCATTTAAAAATCACCCATTTCTCAGTGTTTGTTTTTCATAGTGTTAATTTCTCTGGGTTTGAGTTCAAACTTAATAGACTATGGGCCTAATTTGGATGTTGGCCGGAAAGCCTCTGACCACAGGTCAGAGGCTTTCCAACCAACATCCAAGGTTTCACATCCGACCGCCGTATTACAATGACGGCGGTCGGATTTGAAACCGGCCAGTCAATCCGACTGGCTTCCAATGGGCTCAAGGAGCCCGTTGGCCAGTCTGAATCTCCACATGATCCTGTAGGGACATCGTTTCCGCCATCGGGATTATGATGTCGGTTTCCAACAGGCTTTCCATGTCAGGCTTTCCGACATGTAAAGCGACTTTGGGGGCCCCTAGCAGGGGCCCCCTTCAGCAGCCTCTGGTTGGGAGCCAAGGTGGCACCTATTGTGCCCTCCTGTAAATTCCTGCACCATGTGGCAGGCACCATGAGGTCTGCCACACGGTGCAGGGATTTACAGTAACTCTCATTTCTCTATGGGAGCTTGTGCTGCCGCCGGTTTCCGACCACCGCACAAGCTCCCTTAGGGAAATGGGAGTCTGCGACCACACCATGTACGGTCGCATCGTAATTGCGATTTTGGACCGCTGATCCAAGGGCGGTCGGTTCCGAAACCGTAGGGAGTCAGTCGGAGGCAATTCCGACCGACATCCTAATCAGGCCCAAAATTGCTAGGACTATACCGTCAATGTTTAACATTCAAGATGCTAGATTAAACAAAACTGGATTAACCCTGCACAGATCTTTTCCTTTCCTGTTGAGTCAGTTGCCTTAACCAACTGTTAACCAAGCTACGAGAAGAGATTTGAATTGGCAAGTGGAGTCATTGGAGACCAGGTCATTTCATAACAGCTATGATATAAAGAGGGAGAAGTCATGAAGAGGTATGCTCATGAGGGACGGAGGCTGCTGGGTCGTAAAGGAAGGGGCATGGAGTAGACCCACACAGGCCAAACCATGAAAAGCATATAAGGCTAAAGAGTAGTAGTGCCAAGCATCTCTCCAGGCCTTCCCGGGAGTCTGCACCTTTTGTAAAATACACTGACCACCAGGAATCTGGAGAAAGACTGTGAATACCATAACAAAGTAGGAAATAGTAGTCCTTGGTGTATGGGCTATCTGACTTCGAATCAAATTCTTGAGAGAAACCCCTCACACCAAGGGAACAGAGTTTAGCAAACCAAATACCAGAAAAATCTCCCTAGGTAGACCCTAAACCAAGACAACTTCTCATTCCTCACCCTGTATCTTCTCATAACAAAATAACAAACAACACAACCAAATACCACAGAAGTTAGGAAAAATGTTTATAGCTTTAATAATCTGTAAAAAAATATTCTCATACTTACATACACACACACATACATGTGCAATTTTATGTGTATATATATATGTGTATATATATATATATATATATATATATATATATATATATATATATATATATATATATATATATATATATATATATATATATATATATATATATATATATATACACACACACACACCAACAAAGTTTCTCCACAACGAAAGAGCCCGCACACAGGTAAGTATATGCTTGAATATTTTACTGGAGGCTGCAAAAATGACGAGTGAAACCCTTCACAGCAGAGAACACCAAGCCTGACGCGTTTCGTGCAAATAGCACTTCTTCAAAGGCAAAGTTCCAAACAACAGTGAGCCACGAGTGCAACTATTTTAATCAGACATCCGGCCCCAGTGGGCGTGGCCGACCGCTCGGCCTCCTGGACTCTGTAGTTGCACGTAGTATTACTACAGTGAGTTGGCTCACCGCTGATGCAATATAGAAGTATCAAGTCCCAAGTGGGTTGCAGTGTAGTCTCGAACCCATCAAACAGCAATTCAACGCCTCCAAGTAAAGCACCTGTATCCGGAACGCGCATACCGGTTGGCATGCACAAGGACTGCTCACGCAGCGGGGCTCTTTCACGACCGGGACCAGCCGTTTTCAATTCTACCAACAAAGTTTCTCCCCCACGAAAGAGCCCGCACACAGGTAAGTATATGCTTGAGAATATTTTACTGGAGGCTGCAAAAATTGAGGCGTTGAATTGCTGTTTGATGGGTTCGAGACTACACTGCAACCCACTTGGGACTTGATACTTCTATATTGCATCAGCGGTGAGCCAACTCACTGTAGTAATACTACGTGCAACTACAGAGTCCAGGAGGCCGAGCGGTCGGCCACGCCACTGGGGCCGGATGTCTGATTAAAATAGTTGCACTCGTGGCTCACTGTTGTTTGGAACTTTGCCTTTGAAGAAGTGCTATTTGCACGAAACGCGTCAGGCTTGGTGTTATCTCTGCTGTGAAGGGTTTCACTCGTCATTTTTGCAGCCTCCAGTAAAATATTCTCAAGCATATACTTACCTGTGTGCGGGCTTTTTCGTTGGGGAGAAACTTTGTTGGTAGAATATATATATATATATATATATATATATATATATATGAAACAACACTGAGGCCCATTTCTGAAGTTTGTAGCTTTTATTCAAAGGCGCAGCAGCACATCGTGCCTCCTTCCTCCTTACGCGTTTCGGCGTTAGCCTTGATCACAGGATGGGAAACAATAAGCAAAGTGCGTTGTGCGTGCTTTTAAAATCATTAGGTCACATGACTATTACAAAACTACATCTCCCATAGTGCACTTTACACGTCGTTATTGTACTTGAATTAGGAAGTCCTTATAAAACTGCAGTTGCTCAATTTTACAGTCCATAAAGTGCACTCGTGTTGGCATTGAGAATTCAAATGAAAAATAGTCATTGTGATTCTTATATCCGCTGATGCTGGATTTCTATGACAGCCCAAAAACAAAGTACACGCTTCAGAACAATCAGCATAGGACATCCTCCTTGCCGAATCCCTTCCTCAGCTCACTCCTTTTTCGCTATATTAGCTTTCCTTGATAGGCTGGGTGAGCGAGTGGGTCATGCTCCCGATCAAATGTAACAAAAAGCTTCAAAGAAGCGTCCTCCGATCACAGGAGCCCCCGACCCTACAGGGCGGCCTCACAAACATTGGGCACGGAGAAGCCCAACAATCCAAACACGAAACAACACTGAGGCCCATTTCTGAAGTTTGCAGCTTTTATTCAAAGGCGCAGCAGCACATCGTGCCTCCTTCCTCACGCGTTTCGGCGTTAGCCTTGATCACAGGATGGGAAACAATAAGCAAAGTGCGTCGTGCGTGCTTTTAAAATCATTAGGGTCGGGGGCTCCTGTGATCGGAGGACGCTTCTTTGAAACTTTTTGTGACATTTGATCGGGAGCATGACCCACTCGCTCACCCAGCCTATCGAGGAAAGTTAATATAATGAAAAAGGAGTGAGCTGAGGAAGGGATTCGGCAAGGAGGATGTCCTATGCTGATCGTTCTGAAGCGTGTACTTTGTTTTTGGGCTGTCATAGAAATCCAGCATCAGCGGATATAAGAATCACAATGACTATTTTTCATTTGAATTCTCAATGCCAACACGAGTGCACTTTATGGACTGTAAAATTGAGCAACTGCAATTTTATAAGGACTTCCTAATTCAAGTACAATAACGACGTGTAAAGTGCACTATGGGAGATGTAGTTTTGTAATAGTCATGTGACCTAATGATTTTAAAAGCACGCACGACGCACTTTGCTTATTGTTTCCCATCCTGTGATCAAGGCTAACGCCGAAACGCGTAAGGAGGAAGGAGGCACGATGTGCTGCTGCGCCTTTGGATAAAAGCTGCAAACTTCAGAAATGGGCCTCAGTGTTGTTTCGTGTTTGGATTGTTGGGCTTCTCCGTGCCCAATGTTTGTGAGGCCGCCCTGTAGGGTCGGGGGCTCTTGTGATCGGAGGACCCTTCTTTGAAGCTTTTTGTGACATATATATATTAGTGGGGACCATATTGGGGTGCAATCCGAGGTCAAATTTGGATGCAGTAGATTGATTTAGTAATTCCCGGCAGCGGACTAGAGAATGTCTATCTTCAAGTACCCCAGGTGATGAGTCTATTGTTGATCATAAGGGTGGCCTGGAACCCAGAAGCCCTTGCAGTAATTCCAGTGGGTTTACCACCTTAGCCCTAAATGATAGGACCTGCCAGAACTCAGGGTCTAATCCAAACGAGAACGAATCCGTATGGATTTTCAAATGAATAGGCTACTGTCCTGAAATGTGGCGGGTATGAGATCTAAGCTCAAGCATTCCCATTGGGGTGACTTTATTGACAAATAACCAAATATGCCTTTTACAATAAATGTGGGCAGAAACACTATTTCATAGATCAGGGTATACATTATAGCATGGAAGCAATACAGTCAACCTCTGCGCGCCTGTCAGGTCGGTTAACCATATGGATAAGACGTCCTTAGCTATCAAAATTAAACTTTTCAATATAAAGTCTCCTGACACATTATGGCTCCTTATTTCTTCATCTAGTGAGCCTCTCATGAAACTCTTTAATGTATATAATTGCAGTACTACGGAGAACAATAATTCAACATCCATTCATATCTTGAATGAATACTTGGAACAGGACAATGTAAGTTGCCCAATATTAATTGCGGGAGGCTTCAATGAGACATTTGAACCTCTGAAAGCAATGCATACATCAATAAGGGATGAGGATAAGAAATGGGATATTTCCAAGTTAAGAGCCTCTTTTTAATTTTTTTTTTATTTTTTATTTTAAAAAGCGTCTCCCTTGGCTGTACAATTAGCATCATTCTCTCAGTAGTGCTGATTTACTAATCTGTGAATAGGAAGAGCATCAGATGGCCACATATCATTGAATGTCTTAATAAATATGCTGTGGGAAGGAATAAAGCTCATAACCCTGACTAATGCCCCAGCCTGGAAGGGCAGAAACATGTTGGTGAAAAATTTGGGGTTGCGAGGATCATAATATTCATGGCGACACCCCTCCATTCCCTTACAATAATTTATTTTGTTCATACCCAAGGAACCACATGAATAAAAGGATACTTCATGGTATACCTAGAGGTATTTTTAGTTAGTAACTGGATCACTGTTATCCCAAAAAAGAGGAATATCTAAGAACTCCCTCGGAATAGTCCAACCCGAGGTCGAGTCCGCCCTCGTGGTACCATCCTACCAGGGTGGGACGAGGTGGCCTATGAAGAAGCATGTTACATTACGTGAGTGAGCCCACCTTGTCCCATTCTTGTTATTGCATTTTTCAATAGGAGACACACAAAACATAACACTGTTCTGTGTACATAAAATATTGGACTCACTTATCCAGACTTGGGACATCTCCTTTCCTTAGGGTTCTGGGATATACCTACCACACCTCATTTTTGTGTTATATACTAATAAATATGCTACCATATATTCAATAGTAGCTGCAGTCCTAGGGCCTTATTCTAGTACCCCTTCTAACAAAATTCCAATAATAGCTATACAATGTACACAGGTTTCTAAGACAGTCCCAACTGAGAAGTTGAAAAACAAAGAAAGCCTCTAGTAAAATATTTCCTGTAGAAAGGCTATGGCCAAACTGATTGAGGCTGTTAAAAAAGTAATAAGGCTCTAATAGTGGGGTCTAGGAAAGGATGCAAGTGTTTACAAAATGCTAGTACGAGAGAGTGGGAAGAGGACAAATGGCGAAATTTGGTCACTACATTGAAAAGCAAAGATAACAGGGAATATTGGCTGGTTTTCTTCCATGGCAATCGAGGGCAACTTGGGGAAGAGGAATTTCATATACAATCCGAAATATGGTCACATCATTTTAAAGATCTCTAGAAGGCTCAAGATGCAGATTCTAAGTTCATTAAAGAGCGCACCCAGTGTTTTTTCTCAAGCGAAGAAAATGTAACCTATTGCATACACTTTTTATTGGATGATATCATGGCAGCTATAGAGGCCATGAAAGGGGGGAAAGCCGCTGGTTTAGATAAGATCCCTGCAGATCTTTATTGCTCCGAGCTAGCCATCTGGAGGCCTTATGTCAATGTGCTGACAAATGCAGTTGCGGCACAGCCGATGTCCCAGATACTTGGAGAAAAGCAGAGATTATCCTTATATTTAAGAAAGAGAATAGAGATAACCCTGTGAATTATACACCAATTAGTCTGATTGATACAATTCTAACAAAGATATTTTTCAGACAAATCCTAGTAGATCAGATATTTTGTTTTACCTTATTGGTTTGGAAAACTATCCTTGTAAAGCAGGAGCACCTGTATGTTATCTTTGTGGACGTCAGAGCAGCTTTCGATCAAATGCCCTGGGCAAAGTTTTGGTCTGTTTTGAGAAATAGGAGCATGGCAGAGCCCCAGTTGGTATTAATTACGCGTTTGTATAGTAACAACTAGGCACATGTAAGATGTGGCACGAGCGGTAAGCTGACAGGCAGAATCCCTATAGAAAGGGGGAGTCTGCCAGTGTTGTGTTTTAGCACCCACATTGTTTACACTTTATATGAATGGGGTAATTGACCATCTACATAACTGTAACAATGATTCGCCTTACTTGGTCAGAAAATCCCAGCTCTCATATTTGCAGAAGACACCTTATTAATATCAAAAACCCACATGGGCTTGAATACTTTGCTTGATAAATTCTCTAGTTTTTGTAACTGGTATGGACTAAAATTAATGCAGGCAAAACAAAATTCATGGCCTTTAAACCCGATTAATCCTTTAGGGGAAAGATATATTTAGGGGAAACAGCCTTGGAGGGAGTGAAGGAGTTTAATTATTTGGGGGTACGGCTGGCTAATTCGGCGACTTGGTCTGCTCAGATTGCTAAAAGTTACCTACTTTTACAACTGTCAAGTACCAACGGTCTCCACAGGAACAGAGTAGCGCATCTCTCTATGTCCTCTTACCCATATCGCCTGCCCAAATAGTTCCAGACCAGACTACACCGTTAGGGGGTAAAAAGGAAATGGGATTGAGAGGAGACACTCCTAGTCTTCTATGGCTTTTCCCTCAAGGTTCATGTCGGTTTCTCTCTCTCATTAACTTTAATCGTTAGTTGGTCTTTTTCATCTTGTGAGGGACACCTTATATCACATACACACATGATTATGAAAAACAGT
This sequence comes from Calotriton arnoldi, assembly GCA_963921515.1. NCBI lineage: Eukaryota > Metazoa > Chordata > Amphibia > Caudata > Salamandridae > Calotriton > Calotriton arnoldi. The sequence goes on from CAWUFW010001577.1 coordinate 369,912, forward strand.
TTACCTTTTAAAATGATTAGTTACATTTGCGCATTAGATATCTATTATAGCATTTCACACACAAGACCAGGAGATATTAGCCTCTCTTTGGTTAAGTTCAGTTCAATTCATCAGAGCAAATGATATTTACTTTTCTTTATGAAGAGTCACTGTTACCATTAGAACAGAGTTGAGTGACACTGGTTACCAGTTTGTAGGCAAGAATTAAATATAACTGACTGTAAATTCTTTCTTCAGAGGCTCCATGGAGAGCCCTCGGGTTGACCGCGCACAAGGGGAAGATAGGGGAGGGAAGGCAGAATGAGGAATGGCACCCTGACGGAATGGTAAGCGACTCTGCAATACGAGAGGAGCGACGTGTCTACAAATGGAGAGTATATGCAGACCGGAGACACTGCTCCCTCGAAGACCCAATGGATAACAAACGCACACAAGAGGCGGACGTTAAATCCTTTTTTGAGGATATTCAATGTTAACATGGAACACTATTCTCGCAGGTAGTTCTATATTAAAGTGTGCAGAGAAATGCTTGCATACTCCAGATAATCCATATGAAATCTCGCGAGGTGTATTAAGTTCATATTCACAGCGGTACAAAACGACAGCCATCTTTGAGTGTCTTCCTGATGCTCTTTTTCCACAGCATCCTCCAATGATTTGTCACAGGGTATTTGTCCACCAATTTGTAACCCAAAGAGTGACACAGTATATTCTCTATGACTAGCTAAGGCATTATAACATTCCGGACAACAATATATTTTTATAAATTGGAGTTGGATTTTTATTGTGTGTTGTGTCTCACTTATTAAGTGTACTGGTGTTTTTAAATGCTTTACCCACCTGTCTCCTAAGTTACGCCTGCCTGCTCGTTGCCAGCTACCAAGGGAATAATTTATTGAGCTCTTAAATAAGGAGCATTAGAGGGATACGAAACCAGGCCACCCTACACTCACACAGCTACTCAGCAAAAAGGCCTGATTGCGATTAATACACAGAAACTTTTTATATTCTTAATTCACTGGGTATCAACTATACCTCCTGGATAAGGCTATGCTTATATTATTTCAGTCATACCCCCCATATGTGTATATATATTTGGAATTAATGCAGGCAAAACAAAATTCATGGCCTTTAAACCCGATTAATCCTTTAGGGGAAAGATATATTTAGGGGAAACAGCCTTGGAGGGAGTGAACCACAGCCATTCAACCACAGCCATGCCCCAATATTCCTAAGAATTAAGGATGATACTGGCACACTAGTCATAAAAAATATGAAAAAATGTGAGGTGGGTCAGAAAGTGCCTCACGTAAGCAACCACCACAGAGCTGCTGGTAGGTACTCACCAGTGTGCTCACTTTATCATCATCGGCACTTTCATGACAAAAAAATAATAAAAAGTGACCTAACTCAAATGCATGTGAAAAATGAGAAAGGTGTTGAAAATAATGGTGCTAACTACCATCTCCCCCCCGTAATGTGTAACAGACGCCTGAACTCTCCATTAAAACAGGTTGTGAACACCTATCATATGAATTTAATATTTGTCTAGTGTTCACACCTAGTTAAAACAACAGCATGTTTAGACCATTTTAAGTTGAACGGCCGACATGTTTCATTGCCTTACGGTTTTGCGGCAATTTCATCCGGGCACGGGGATACATCTCCACCTCAATAATACTGGACCTGCAGTGGTTGATAAAACCAGAGAGAAGGAAAGAATGCCAAAAATAAATGTTTCGAAGAACAGCATATCAGGGTTCCTGTTAGTTCCCCCACGTGTTGACAATCCTCGCAACTAGTCTCATATTAAAAGAAAAACCATAGTTACCGGGTGGCTGCCAGTTGGACGCCTACCAGCAGCTCACCAGGGAGGGCCTTCCCCTCATGTAACTTTAAATGGCAGGAAAACGCCTGCACCTGTCAGTAAATATGGGCATAAATATGTTTGACCATATTAATCGGCCTGAATTTTAAAAAAAATTGAGCATAAAGACTACGCATTCAGCCTCTCCAATCAAGGATTGCGGAGTCCCCTGATTCCGCACTCACTCGCAACATCCGTCTGACAGTATCCTCTCGGTCGTTTTCACAGGCTTTTTATCACGACGTACAATTCTGCATGGCCATTGCCCTTTATCACATTTTTACCAAGATCGTTACGTGATCTAAAAACCATAATAAAGGAAGCCTAAGTGGACACACACATCCACTCGCTCATCCGTTCTTAAAACTCACTGCCGGGACCGGGCATACACGCTTCGCTGCTCTCGTCAATGTGAGTCATCTCTCTAACGGCTCAAGTACTCTTCAGTGTTACAAGACCTGGAAGAACATCCAAGGTCACATCCGGGAGAAGTCTGCACCGGCGCTTTACACAGTAACTATCTGGCACCCCCTCTAGATTTTCATAGGCGCCATCTTGGAATGGTACGCGTTGGGCAGATTTCGACACCACTTCCAACGTGAGATCATTAGAGGAGCCAAAATATACACAAAGCATGCACCTGTCATACTCTACTTTGCAATATTCTTGATCAAAGTAAACATATCTGGCACCCCTCTAGATTTTCATAGGCACCATCTTGGAATGGTTCGCGGTGGACAGAATTCATCACGAAATCATTAGGGGGGCCAAAGTATATAAAACATATGGAAAACATATAAACCACATGTGCCTGTCATACTCTACTTTGCAGTGTCCTTGATCAAGATAGACATAAGAACAGTGTAGTGGCATCTTTATAACTTTGACCCGTATATCCAGAAAAACCACATACACACAGGCGCTTAACCAAGTATAGAAAAAATGGTGCTTAGTATATATACAACATTTCCTGATGATTACTATCTTTCTATTTGTGCTTTTTGTACTATTCCATTACACATCAGTGTTTCTACTTAATCTGCACGTATCTAACTGGAGATATAGTCTCCATGCATGCATTCACCTAAAAATGTGATTCCTCTTCCTATTTAAGGACTGTCATTTGAGTATGAACCAAGGTCCCAAGTATTCTACACCTAGTGTTGCCGACCAGTGTATCCGCGACTGCTATCTCAACAATCGGCCTACAATGGTCCACCAAAAAGCCAGACCAGCAGGGGGAAGATCTAAGTTTATAAATTTTTACATTTTTAAACTTTTTAAACCCTCGATGGACAACTCAATGGGTGGTGGATACAGGACTCTATAAATAATAGATAGTGGATAGATGGCATCACCTGCCCACTTTATGCCACTCAATAGAATCATTCAGGCCATTCTGATCTGCCTTCTCTGAAAAAAGCCAGCGAGCCTCTCCCTGTTTTCTGTGTATTAATCGCAATAATTTATTGAGACCTTGACTGAACCTTTTATTGTGTATGTGGCCTTATTAGTGGTAAGTCACTACTTATTGCTAGTAATAATCCACTTTCCGACATTTGGTCTCGATCTCCCTGTTGATAACCGATAGACCAAGACTCTACTCGAAGGCTCCCTCCATGAGAACCCTTATAACGAGGAAGATGACCAGAAATGCACGACAACACCTTCAGTCCACCACGGAACCCCTCACCCCTATACAACTCAACAACCTGAATCTCCATGGTCCACGCACTTTCTCCATCACTTACCCCCAACCTCTCAACTAACGCCACCAAACTCTTTAAACTCAGATTACTCAAACACCCCAAAACACTCAAAGCAGACCTCTACTACAGCACTTCCAAAAGACAAGAAAAAACGTATTTCATCTTTTACACTACCCGCCAGGCCAAATGGAGAAATAATCTAGCACGCCACTTACGAATAACTAATGCCACCAACATCCCTTATGGCCAGAAATTGCTGATCTCCAACTCACCCACCTTCAAAGGCAACGCTACAATACCAATATACAGAAACAGCAAAGTCATGGTACAAGCCAATGACGTCAACCTGCGGCAATTTGAATACATATTCCCTGTGCTACGCAACTCAATCTCTCATCCCTCCAACTATCTAACCACAACCCATCCTGTGCTCTCCAGAGGACACCGCAGGGAATAACACATGAAACTCACCAGAAGCTCACACTCAATCCACACCACCGACCTACACTTCATCCTTGCATCATGTGCACCTACTACCCCTATCATCTCCACCCCTACTTCTCTCTGTCACTGATCGCTCCACCAATCACATCGGCTAAAGCTGTGCTCAACACCATCACCAGTTCCAGACCTCAACTCTACAACCCCATGAACAACCCTCCCCACAGGTTACCGCTTCCGATTTCCTCCCCACCCCACACAATACATTAACCTAAAAATACCTGCCCCTGGAAACCCCAACTTACGTTTAACAACCACCCAAATTATAGCCAGCAAAGCACAAGGATACACACTGAAGTCACACCCCATAGACCACACAAAGGAAGATACTTGTGGCATTACAACACAAAGCCCAATTGACCCACAACCCCCCAGCCCTGATCAACATGGACAGGCTAACCTGCTCCTTAATACCCCCACTCTCTCTACATTGAACTTGTCTATGGTCGAATTAACCAAACATGTAACACGCATGGAAAACAACTAGAGTCACTCTCTCCACGGAACTCAATGCCCGCGAATACCATAACAAAGTCTAACCCGCCTTCAAAGATAACTCGACATAGTAACACAGGGCATAAACAAAGTCCTTATCAACACCAAAACATTCTCTGACCCCACCCAACACTTGCAACTCCCCTCTCACAACATCATCAGTGAACTCCCTCGGCTGTCCAAATCCCAACGAACAGCTGGTGCACTGTCCCTCTCAACAACCAATCTCACAGGCCGAAAAGAACGAGCTCCAAGATGTCAGTGAGCGAGGCAAGGAATCTAGCAACAACGTACGACCTTAGGACAGCCTTGAAGTCCCCCCCCCCCCCCACCTCTAACAGCCAGATGATCACTGGAATTGGCAGAGAAATCAACCCACCTAGAGTTATCAGACCACCATCACAATGCAGCAAAATACATTTGGCACCCCTCCTCCCAAAAACACACTACCAGCAGCAAGGTAAACTGCATGATCTTAAACTGTAGATCAGCAACGAAACACGCACCAGAGTTGGCTGAAGCCATACTGCGCCACAACATTGTACTGCACCACGACATTGCGTTTGTCACAGAAACCAGGCTCAACGAATCATGTTATCCGATTCTTGACTTTCTAGTCCCCCTCCCCCCCCTCCCCCCCTGGTTTCTCTATCAGAAGGACAGGATAGACTGTCACTACGGTGGCATAGCCATCATACATAAGAATAGTATCACAATGGCTGAAACAACCACCTTCTCCTATTCAACATTCGAACACCTCCGCACCACCCTAAAGCGAAAAGACAACAAAGAAACGAAATGTCATCTCATCTACCACCCACCAGGAAACACGCCCGCCTTTGGGGAACAACTATCTGATCTACTAACTCACTGCTCTCTCTCCAACTCTGACGACATAATCCTAGGTGACTTTAATCTCCACTGGAGTAACAAGAAGGACCCATTAATACAGTCATTAAATGAACTCCTGCTCAGCAAAGACCTTACCCAACACTGCAAGGGACAAACCCACAACAGAGGCTCAACCGTAGATGCTATCCTAGCCCAAAACGAATTAATAAGCATAAACAACATTCTCCCAATCGACTGGTCAGACCACCACATTGTTTGACATCAACTAAGCGGCAGCGCCTCCCATCCGATCTCTGAAAACCTGCCAAAGGTGCAGAAGCCTCAGTCTGATCCCTCCAACTGACCTGGAAGAAAAAACGTCCTCCCTCCTTACCACAGACAACCTCAATACGGATGAGCTCACTACCCTCTACAACTCGTTGATGAACACTGCCCTGAACCAACTAGCCCCCGTGAACCAAGAATGGTCTGAGACACCCCTTCAAGATCCTGGTTCAACAAAGACCTTGACTCTGAAAGAAGTAAGAGCTGCTGAAAGACTCTGGAGAGATAACCCATCCACATCCTACCTTTACCAGCTCAGAAAAGAAATCCGGAATTACAAAAAACACATCCTCAAAGAGAAAGCCACCTTCTTCCGGAATGCCCTAGATAGAGCAAAAACTGCCCCAAAGAACTTTTTAACATCATCAGACAACAAACCTCTAAACCTACCAAAGAAAACCCCCTGCCTCAAAACTACAGTGTGACAACTAGGCCAGATTCTTCAATGACAGAATCACTAAGATCAAACTCTCACTGGGCGGTCACCCACAGACTCACTCCAGCAACTCTTCCCCCTCAACGGAGGTAAACCCAATCCTAGATTATTCCTTGATCCCCAAAACTGAGGCCCCTCCCCTCAGTAATGGCCAATATCAAACAATACCCAAGGCCCTCCTCAGCACCCAAGAGTTGGAAGGCTTTCAAACCACTCACAGAGGAGGACATCTCCGTGGTGATTGCCAAATCCAAGCCCTCCTCCAACTACGCAGACCCACTCCCTGCTTCCCTGGCAAAAAAAAGCCTCAATCTCACCTTAACCCCTCTATGGGCGAAGATCATAAACTGCTCCCTGAACAACGGGCTGATGCCCGGCTGCCTTAAACAAGGCCAAATCACCCTTCTTTTTAAAATAAAACTAGACGCAGACCTGAACGATCCCAAGAATTTCAGACCCATCACCAACCTTCCCTTCCTAGCAACAATTCTCGAGAAATGGGTTCTCTCCCAACTCAGCCAACACTTGGACTCCAATATCCTACTCGACTCAAACCACTCTGGTTTCACGAAGGGATGCAGCACTGAAACAGCTATACTGAATATAACAGATGACATTCGTAAATCCGTAAACACGAACTGATGCTGCCTGCTTGTCCTCCTAGATCTATCAGCGCCTTTCAACACGGTGGATAAGTTACTTTTGGACACCTTGCAACAACGAATCGGAGCAGATGGCACTGTTCTGCAATGGTTCACCTCATTTCTGCATAACTGATCCCAACTAATAAAAATCAACAACTCGATGTCTGACATTTCACCCATCACCCGAGGTGTCCCACAAGACACAGTCCTCTCTCCCACACTCTTCAACATTTACATGTAGCCCCTCACCGCAATTCTGAGACAAGCAAATATTTCCCATCACCTCTATGCTGACGACCCTCAGCTCTACCTAGAAATATCATCTCTGAACGACATTCGCCGACTTAACACCACACTCTTAAGTACAAAACGTGGTATCACACAACCACCTAAAACTCAACCAAGAAAAACCTGAAATTCTGGTCTTCTTTAACCACTGCCACTCACCACTGTTCCAAGAATGGATAAATAACCTAGACTCCCTGAACTGCAAGCTTACTCTAGCTGACTCTGCCAAATCTCTGGGGATCGCTCTCGATTCAAGACTAAACATGATCTCACACACAAGGTCCACTGCAAAGGGTGCTTTTTTATAGCTTAAACCTCCTCTACAAAATCAAACCCTTCCTATCTCCAAATGACCTAAAAACCGCAACACAAGCACTAGTTCTGTCCAGACTAGTCTATGGAAGTGCCACACTCACCGGAGCAGCCAAAGCACACGTAGCCCCAATGAGAGCCACCCTAAATGCAACAGCAAGAATGGTCACAGGAGCAAAGAAACATGTTCACATCTCCCCTGCACTGCAAAACCTAAAGTTAAAAATCAAAGCAAGCTGCTGCTTCAAAACTGCCTGTCTCGCCTACAAAGCCCTACACACTGGTAAACCAGATAACCTTGCAGCCAAACTCAATAAAGCAGGACAATCGAGAAACCTAAGACGCTACAACACACTCCTTCTCATCCTCCTCAAAAGACATAAACAAAAAGGCCTTTCTCGCTCTTTCTCTGGCAACCCCCTTGCTCCAAGATCTAGAACTCTCTCCTAGTACATATCAGAACTAACCCCTCCTTTGTGAGTTTAAAGAGACAACTCAAAGAATTTCTCCTCAACCAAATCCCTCTAGAAGATAACTGTTCAGCCGCACCATGAAATCCCTACCTAGTTACATATACCCCTCCCGCAGTCTACATAATGGAGTGATGCTCAACTCCACAATCGTAATACTTCATTACTGAATGAGTATGACTAGACCCCCGAAACTACTTTTATTGCACTAGAATTGACTGATAACTGTCTAGAATCTGTTATTATTTTACAGTGACTGTCTGATGTCTGTTGTTTGTTGCTGTAAAGCGCTTGGTTACCCCTCGGGTCGTGTTAGCACTATATAAAACTCCTAAAATGAATAGAGCATCTGCAATATTTAGAGACCAAAAATCTTCCTTTTTTTGCCCTTTATTGCCTGCCCTAGAGATTTACTGTGCTAAAGCGGTTGGGGCTGCATTATACGCCTGTCTAAGATCTGGGAGTTTTGTAACGTATCTAAACTAGCCATAGCCGAAAACAGATACATGAGTTCCCTTATTAACTTTCCACAAGCTACCCTCTGACACCGTTATGCTTGGTTCTGGCCCTAAAGAATATAGTTCAAATTACTATTATATTGGTTAAGGCTTTGGTCCTGGAAGGAGTAAGCTACCCTGATTTTATTAAGTCATGTTTTTTAAACTAGTCATGGGCAAGGTGTGGAATAATCCTGAATCCATTGTGAAGGAAATGCTGGAACAAGTGAAAGCAAATCATTGGCTGTATGTTACTGAAAGGGGGCTCAAGGAGACAAGTGTGGGAAACCTGATAGTAAAGTTTCTTGGTGTCAAGTGGTCGCTGAGTTTTGAGAAGTTCTTGGACAAGGTTAGGCCACCTGAAGCAGGATCATTACTTATAAAATTTAGATAAAGGAATTTATATGTGCCTATTTCTTTTGAAATAAGTGGGATTCAGCGATGAAAAATACATCTATTTGCCCAGCCTGCAAGTTAGCATGCCAACCGGAAGCACAATTGATGTTTTTTTGTCCAGCATTTGCTAACGCTAGGAGATCCTGGCTGTTAACATATTTGGCAGAAGCTGGGTGTCAGGAAATACGAGACGGCACTAAGGATCTTAAGGTGTGATAACGATGAATTCATTATGCTTGAGGTGGCCATGTTCTTACATTGTGTCTGGAGGGCGAGATATAAATTAAATGGAAGACTATAGGGCACTTATGGGCTCATCTACTATCGACCTGGATTTTAGGATGTTTTCATTATGATGAAATAGAAATTGATGGATTTTTGTTGTGTTTTTGTATTGTGTAAATTTTATGACGAAACTAAATCTAAAGATGAATTTTGATGAATTTGTAATGTTTGATTTTAATGTGACTTGTTCCCAAAATAGACTAATCAACTATGGGCCCCAGCAGTGTGCTATGAAGATCGGTCTGTGAATGCATCTAGGAATGGCCTTAGCTCCATTTATAAAATGGTATGAAAAAAGGTTGTCATGAACCCCTCTTGATGGCATACAATGCTACAGCTATCATGCTGTCATATATGGGTCTCCTACCCAGTTGCCGTACTTGAACAGGGACTTAACGAAGCTTGTATCTGAAGGCCCGTTTTATTCTTTAGTACCAATAATACAGCAATGGTAATGTGCCTAAAATTGGGCTTCTGTTGCGGGGTGTTGTGCATTATAGACAGCCGGTTGGAATGGTATTCTGAATTACTTCAGGTGCCTCAGGAGTTGTTTTTTTGTTATTTGAAAGATCATACGAACCCTATACAAGTGGTATATTAAGAGGTTTGTGTACAGTGGTTCCCAGTACATATCCATTCTTTCTTGTACCAATTATGTGTTCCAAGTATTAGTTGCAAGTGTTTAGGTTTTCACCTTGACCAGTGTAAGATTTGTAAAGCGAGGGGCGGATGGGTGGCAGTAAAAAGTGACAATAACATCTGTTGTTCGCGCTCTGGGCAAGTTGGATGAATTTGGCACCTACTGTTTCAAAATCATGATTTGTCACAGAAGACATCAAAAAGGATTGCTTTCAATTTGTGAAGGAAATAATGTATTAGCAAAAGAAAATGCAATGGTGCCTTACTGTCAACCTAATTAAATGTGGGTTGTTTTAAAGTGGTTCAACTTTTACTTAGGTTTGAACACATTTTAACAAATATATTGATCTTAAAATGACAAAACTCTTTTTTTCTGTTCTGAGAAGTTTATATAGTTCTGGGGAAACTGTAATAAATAGTAACCTTATTATGAACTCCCACGCGGAATACCACAAGAATTCATGATCTTGCACCTTGTTTTCTATGTTTACAAAGAGCCTAAACGTACCTGAAACTGCAAAGCCACTAGCACGTTAGGCCAGCCTTGAAATTACTCCACTGGCTTTCACTGGAGGTGAGGACCAAGTTAAACTTGACTATTGAACCATGCCTCGAGTAGCTGGACTGGGCTTCACCTACCCCAGCTCCCCTCTGGTCCAGACAAAGGTTTCTCCTCCGTGTTATTCTCTGTCCTTACCTCTGGCTCCTTCCTGAACATCCTTGAGTTAGGCTAAAGGCCAGGAAGACTGTGCTAGGCCTTCTCCTTCTGGTCCCCTCTCTCCCTCAGTGCTTTGTAGGACCGATCACATTGGTACTTCTGCATAAATGTGTTGCTGATGGTTATCTATCCAGTGCTGAATGCCTTACTTCCAGCTCTGAGATTCTGAATGGTGATAGTGCACCAACATATATACCCAGAAGCAAGGGTGTACTAGTTTTCCACAGAGAAACAATCTCCAGTCCACGGAGAGATTGACTGGTTCTCCACCACTTAATGTAATTGCTCAGCTTGTCTACTTCTAGAGGATTTTGCCTTCACCCACCTTTGCCTATCTGCAGGTAATTTGACATCCTTGCGGTTGCTAGAAAGTCCTCTTCCCGAATACACTGGAATAGCATGTAACTGAGCTTCTGTGACTGGGCCATGCCAAAGAAGATACCTCTGCTTGCTTGTTTTGGCGGAAGATGTCATGACTAACATCTGACTTATTCTTGTGTGTAGGAAGGCACCTGCATGACCTACCAGCAAACACAACAAGATGATGGACAGAGGCGCTGAAACTTTTCAATCACTCGCCCCCAGTCAAGAGATCTGGGTTTAATCCATCATTCTTTTGCTCATTAAGCCACCTCATTTTAGACCCAGCCATATGCAAATCAGTCTTGACCCTGCTCCTCATGGCAACAGTCCAGCCCGAACTGCCAGGCCAGGTCCTCCCTTGACCGAGATGCTGCCTACTCATCATATTATTTTCTGTTCTAAAAAATTAGAAATCTACTCCTGTGTTGAACGGGAAAGAATCAGGATGTTACTAGATTACTCCTATGCCATATGATGCTTCCCTTTATCCCTTTCTAATTCCGACCCCTCTTTCATAGTCAAGTACACACACTGTTTAGCTCCTTTTTAGGTCGCAGGCTCCTAGACAGTGCAGCTTTGTGGTATGCGAAAGACATCTTGGGGAGTTTCAGTAAGTTGACCTGGGAATGCATTCTGCCTGTTGCTTGCCATTGGCTTTGTGGTTTGTAACTCACATTTTCTGGCTTTCCATTTGCTGGCTTTATTTGCTTTAGGTTGTCCAGCTTAGGTTCGGATCTCCACATGCCAAAGCCATATTTACAGTATTCTTCTGCAAACTTGTTTTCTGTAATAAACTGGCCTGTAAATCTTGTGCTTATCTGGTCACATTTGCTAGGCATTCAAAGACCGAGGTCAAATGTCAAGCTGTGTCTTTGAGGGAGCTTCGTGTTTATTTTGCTTTCGGCTGACTTCAAAATTAGCACGTTTACGGGACAGAGGAATGCATCATACTTTCTCCTTAGAGCCTGCTTGTGCCCTTTTATTTTAAATTTCATTTTAGACATCACCATCTCAAGAGTCTTCAGCTGCACAAAACAATTGCCATTCGCTGGGCATAAAGCTCACTATTGGCATTGTGGGGGGGCGGGGTGGAAGCATGAACGTTCCTAAAATCATGTTTGAAAACTATTACCAAATAAAAACGTTGCACTGATTTAGTCTGATGTACTAATTACTTGCTTTCTTTCATGTCGATTAACTTGTAAATAAACGCATGCCTGTTTTCAACTGGGGCCACATGCAGGAGGGCGCTAGCGGACTGCACTGATTTAGTCTGATGCACTAGTACTGCTAAGATGAAACAGTTCTGAATGTGAATGAAATACATTTTTGGAATTTTTGCAGAGACTTTTTCGTATTTAACACACTTTTTGCAAAATTTCTTTTGTGAGTCCATTTAATTTGTGAAACTGCCTTTTTAGGTACAAAGTACAAAACTACATTTTAGTCTGGCGTCAGCCTAACATATGATGATCTTGGGCAATTTATACTGTTTATGGCCCATTCACTGTCAAGCACAGGAGATAAGATCTTTTCACAGGAAAGAGCTAGCCACATTGGAACACAATTTAACAATGTTTGGTTTTCACTTTGCTCTGTAAAGCATATGCTTTAATTATGACATCTGTGGCAACTCGTTTTGGAGAGTTGGGGAAGTTTAAAGGCACGTTTTATGAAAGCTTTTGTGTTTGTTTAGCTACACAATAATTATGTATTCAGTCTGCAACTGTGCCTTTTTTCGGAACACATATATTACTGGGTATAAACGATTCCCTCATTTGTTTCTTGCAGGCACTAGGGTAATGATTTGAATAGTGCAGCAAGTACAGTGACACAGGGGTCAAACGGTCTAAGAAACCCACTGAGCACTGATCATTGCTATATTTTACTACAAAACAAGCAGTCAAGTGCAATTACCTTGTAGGCGCTAGGGTCATGATTTGAATGGTGCAGCAGGTGCAGTGGCACAGGGGCCAAAAGCTCTAGAAAACCCACTGAACACCGATTATTGCTTTATTTATTTTTCTACTAAACAAGCAGTCAAGTGCAATTACATTTCAGGCACTGGGATCATGATTTGAATGGTGCAGCAGGTGCAGTGGCACAGGGGCCAAAAGGTCTAGGAAACCCCACTAAACACTGATAATTGCTATATTTTACTACTAAGCAAGCAGTCACAAGTGCAGTTACCTTGCAGGCACTAGGGTTATGATTTGAATGGTGCAGCAGGTGCAGTGGTACAGGGGCCAAAAGCTCTATGAAACTCACTGAACATTGATTATTGTTGTATTTTACTACTAAACAAGCAGCCAATTGCTTTTACCTTTCAGGCACTAGGGTCATGATTTGAATGGTGCAGTGGCACAGGTGTCAAAAGGTCCAGGGAACCCATTGAACACCGATTATTGCTATATTTTACTACTAAACTAGCAGTCACAAGTGCAGTTACTTTGCAAGCACCAGGGTCACGATTTGAATGGTGCAGTGGCACAGGTGCCAAAAGGTCTAGGAAATACTGATTATTGCTATATTTTACTACTATTCTCAACTCGGTACCAGCTCTGGCCAGTACCTCCCCACTCCCTACCGACCGTCTACCATCCCAGTGGCGCAGTGCGATCGCAGCCTCCACTGCCGCACTTTCTGGCCCGCCCTCTATCTCCTCACGGGCTTCCTCCCTCGCAGGCTTCCTCTTCTCTTCACCTAGGACACTGGCACACCTTAAAAGTGTACAGATCACCTTTTTTCACAGTACGGGCAGCTTTTAAGAAAAGCACTTAAAAGTTATATAAAGTATTTCAGTGTTTTATAAGAGCACCAATTATGTTGCACAAAGACACTTTTTTTTATGGCACTGGGGAGATTACATGATTTTGCCAGGATCACCGGATGTTGAGCCAACGCCGAGACTTGAACCCGGTTCCCCAAGTCAGCAGCTCTTTCCATTATTTCACATCTTTATTATAGACATCTGCAACATGTACAAAAAACATTGACAAAGACAATAGATTTTGCATAGGCGAAACCTATTGGTTTACCAGTGATCGTTCTTTATTATTACATGTAATACGATCTTGAAATGCATACTTTCAGGATGTGCGCTGTACAAAAACTTCCCCAACGTTTGATTTTACTAAAGTTTTGTCCATTTAGAATAGCAACCCAGGCCATCCAAAGGGTGCACATAACTGACTTGCCTCTTAGTTCACTATTGGCATTGTCAGGGTGGGAGGAAGCATGAACGTTTCAAAATTCATGTTTGAAAACCATTACTAAAAAAGAAAAGGAAAAAAAAAAGGCTTGCACTGATTTAGTCTGATGTACTACTACTACTACTAAGATGAAACCGTTCTGCATGTGAATAAAATACATTTTTGGAATTTTTGAAGAGACTTTTTCATATTTTACACGTTTGCTGCAGAATGTCCTTTAAAATGAAGGTGGCCCAAAAGTTGTTACCTGTGCAGGACACCCTAGTTACTTGCTTTCTTTCACGTTGATTCACTTGTAAATAAAGGCTTGCCTGTTTTGAACAGGGGGCTGAGTGCAAAGATCAAGAGTGCGCTTGCGACCCAAAGTCTATAGATCAACAGGGACGTTATAGTATAGATTATACAGCAGCGCTGGCTTCAGTGCAGCATAGCTGCAAGTAAAAAAATAAAACGCTATAACAGTCAACACTGGCTGTGTCATAAAGCTTTTTAGGTCTCGCCCTGAGCCAGCGCTTGCGCCACATTTAGTCGGTGGGCTTTCAGAAATGCGACCACAGCTTTTTGTGTGGCATTCTGCGTGCGATTACGCGCACCGGCACGAGCGCCATCGGGCTTTCCTCTCGCTCTCCCGCGCGCGCGCCTCGCTCTGCGTCTGTCTTGCTCGCCCCTCCCCCACCAGAGCTGCCATCTGGCTTTCTCTGCACGCACCACTCGCGTGCTTGTTTTCTTTCACTTTCGCGGTCGCATCACTTTTGCGGCCGCGCGGCCAATGCTTGTTTATCACGGAAACGAGGCGGATACGTTTTGCGTTGTGGTGAGTCCTAGAACCGCGCCTCTACTTCTTGGATTGTTTGAATTACCAAGCATGCTTTAGCTCTTTGTAAGTAGGCCCGTTCATGCGAGTGACTCGCACAGCTGCTTATGTTGACAGGCCTCGCCGTTCTGAAATTTAGCCCTGATAATAGCGAGTGAATATTCATTTGTGCGCACGTTTTCCTCCCGTATGGTTTAATCTATGGCAGAAGCCGGTATAAGATTTCCTCATACTCATTTTAAAATGTAGGTTAAGCGTTTGGGATCACATGATGTAGCAAATTATTAATTTCCGTCATACATGAATTGTTTGGATTCCACTGCACGTTTGAAAGAGGGCTTCTTTTCCTACACACGGCCCCTGTATATAAAATGTCTACACAGAAACTCTCAGTTTAATGTGCTGCTGCATTTTAAGACGCCCCCCCCCCCCACCTTCTGCCAGCCCTGCCACTCTGCAGACAGGAGGGAGGTATAGGCAGTGCAGCAACACTGTCCAAGCCGTTTCCACTAAAAGCCTCGCTCGGACAGTACAGTATCGAGGGCGAAGTATCATGTCCATCTGTAAGTGCTGCTTACCTGTTATGGGATCAAACACATTGACACACGCCATGAAAAGTGAACAATTTAACAGGGTGTTGTCAGAGACGCTCTCTCTGGGTACAATGGCACAATGCTATTACCTGTTGTCAGTTACCCGACTACCAATCACAAGTAATGTGACAAGGAGGTGCCCTGCAAGTAAAGGGGGCTTCAGAGGCAGTAAAGGCAACTGAAAAGTAAAGGCACTTTCATACAGAACACGCAGTAGAGCAACTTGCATAATCATGTATGGTTGGATGGAACTTGACAGAGGCATGGAAAGACGTCATGTAGGACTTTGACTATATAGTATTAGTACTGTTCTTTGCTGCGTTTTTCTCTTCATTGCAGAGGGTACTATACTTATCCACACAGATCCAAACATGTGTATTGTTATGCTGTTTGCCTGCAAAACTGAAGATTTTGAATTTGTTTTGACTTGCTTTAACATGCCAAGGAGGGCTTTTCTGCAAGCCAATTTATTTCTGATGCAACATGAAGGTTGAGTTCCTTGCCACCTTCTCAGATCTCCTCTATAACCAAGACAGTTTATTGTTGCGCTCGCTCTCAAAACGCAATTGTGTTTCATCTCTTAAGGCTGGTGGATTTCCTGTTGCACTGACACTGATCAGTTGTTCGTTTCTCACGAGTCAATGATGAAAAGATAGCGGGAGTTTTCACTCGTTTAGATGCATAGGACTCATCATATTGTCCATTCCTTTGAACTCTGCATCATGCTTTGCGTATACCTAATGCAGTTTATTTCCCAATACCGTTTAATCTGTCATGCCTTAGTGGTGCAGAAGACCGCTGTTTGCACTTTCATCCTTCAGCGACTTTAAATAAACAATTAGCAGTATGCCTTGCCAAGAGTTCCATTAGAAATTGATTTCTAACTGGTAGGCCCACTTAGCATTTCCTGAGGTTACCTGTGCTGACCATTTCCTGTTGGAGATGTTTGTCAGGTCTTAATACAAATCTGTTTTCCAGGGGACTATATTAAACACCGAACCTCGCACTCAGCCCACCCACCGACCCCTCCAACCCCGACGCCGCCTCCCGCAATCTCAGACGATGGATGGACGACTGCGCCAACACCTTAGCCCCGCTGAAAAAACCAACCTACAAAGACACCAGCAAGAGAGCCAGCTGGTTCACCCTGGAACTCCTAGCATCCAAGCGCACCTGCCGGAAACTGGAGAACAAATGGCACAGCGAGAAGACGCCGGACAGTTGCGCAGCTCACAAAGACGCCATCCGCAACCACCATCACCTCATCAGGTCCGCCAAGAGGACCTCCTTCAAAGACCGCCTCGACAACAACGCACACAACAGCAAGGAGCTCTTCAGCATCGTGAAGGAACTCTCCAACCCCAGCTCCAATGCCAACGACATCCCGCCGTCGCAAACCCTGTGTGATTCCCTCGCCACCTTCTTCCACCGCAAGATCGCCGACATCCACGACAGCTTCGACTCCCGGACGACCCCAACAGGCCCCGGCACATCAGACCCGCCGCACCCCATCGACCACGACCCCCTGACAGCCTGGGTCAACGTGAACACCGAGGACATTATCAAGACCATGGGCACAATCCACTCCGGCTCCCCATCAGACCCTTTTCCACACCACATCTTCAACAAAGCAGGCAGCTCCATCGCACCCCACCTGCGCAACGTCATCAACCTCTCCTTCGAGACCGCGACCTTCCCAGAGAGCTGGAAACACGCCGAGATCAACGCCCTACTCAAAAAACCCAAGGCGGACCCGAGCGACCTCAAGAACTTCCGGCCCATCTCCCTGCTTCCATTCCCAGCTAAGGTCATCGAGAAGATAGTCAACAGACAGCTCACCCGCTACCTCGAAGATAACAGCATCCTGGACCCCTCCCAGTCAGGATTCCGCAGCAACCACAGCACCGAGACCGCCCTCATCGCCGCCACAGACGACATCAGGATCCTGCTGGACAACGGCGAGACGGCGGCCCTCATCCTCCTGGACCTCTCCGCCGCCTTCGACACTGTTTGCCACCGCACACTACGCACACGCCTCCACGACGCAGGGATCCGAGACAAGGCCCTGGATTGGACCACCTCCTTCCTTTCCGGCAGAACCCAGAGCGTCCGCCTCCCCCATTCCGATCCGAAGCCTCCGAGATCATCTGCGGCGTACCCCAGGGATCTTCCCTCAGCCCGACACTGTTCAAAATCTACATGGCTCCACTCGCACGCATCGCCCGACAGCACGACCTCAACATAATCTCCTACGCCGACGACACTCAACTGATCCTCTCCCTCACCAAGGACCCCCTCACTGCCAAATCCAACCTCCACGAAGGAATGAAAGCCGTCGCCGACTGGATGAAGTGCAGCCGACTTAAGCTGAACACAGACAAGACGGAGATCCTCATCCTCGGCTCCAACCCATCAGCCTGGGACGACTCCTGGTGGCCCTCGTCACTAGGGGCACCCCCGACACCAACCGACCACGCACGCAACCTGGGAGTCATCCTCGACTCAACGCTCACCATGACCAAGCAAGTCAACGCAGTCTCCTCCTCCTGCTTCAACACCCTCCGCATGCTCCGCAAGATCTACAGGTGGATCCCGACAGACACGAGAAGAACAGTCACCCAGGCCCTCGTCAGCAGCAGACTCGACTACGGAAATGCCCTCTACGCAGGAGCCCCGACCAAGCTCATCAAACGACTGCAAAGAATCCAAAACGCCTCTGCACGCCTGATCCTCGACATTCCACGCCACAGCCACATCACCCCCCACCTGAAAAACCTGCACTGGCTCCCCGTCGACAAGAGAATGTCCTTCAAACTCCTGATCCACGCACACAAGGCACTCCACAAAACCGGCCCAGCCTACCTCAACAGTCGACTCTCCTTCTACGTTCCCAACCGTCAACTCCGCTCCGCCGACCTCTCCCTGGCAACCGTCCCGCGCATCCGGAGAACCACCACTGGAGGAAGATCCTTCTCTCACCGCGCCGCCAAGATCTGGAACACCCTTCCCCTCAACCTACGACAGACCCAAGACCTGCTGACCTTCAGGAGACGACTCAAGACCTGGCTATTCGACCAGTAGCGGCAACACCCCCCCTCTCCCTCAGCGCCTTGAGACCCTCGCGGGTAAGTAGTGCGCTTTACAAATCTTGTGATTGATTGATTGATTGAACCAAGTTATGTACCTGGAAAAATGTTAAATAGTTGAGTAGCTTGGAGTATAGGGGCTAAAAACATTTACCAGATTTTTGGAGGTGCCGGGACAATACAGGGCGCTCTTCATATGGGTGTATTTATGATCTGTATTGTTTTTATGTTCTTCTGTGTTCAAGTAAATGTTCACTCTTCTCCTATAAGGAGAAGTTCCTAAGTTTATTTTGCGTAAATGTTGCCTTTGCATTCGATAACATTTTTTTCTACAATTGGAGTTTAAGGCTGCACTTTCAGTCGGGGTTTACTTTTTGTTTCTAGTAGTAAAAGTATGCGTTTATAAAATATAAAGGTCTTTCAACTCCCCTCGCCCCTAAAAAAAATTGCGTTTGCAATGCAATAAGTCTCGCATTTACGCAAGTTCAAGCTATTGGCATTGTAAATGACAATGCCTTTTATTTATGTTTTAAAAACCAAAACATAAAAAAAGGCATTATCATTTACAATGCCAATAGCTCAAACTCACGTAAATGCGAGACCTATTGCATTGCAAATGCTTGTTTTCTTTACTTTCACCCATTTGCAATATGGCTAAAAAAACATGGTCTTGCCTATGTGATATCTATTGGCTGTGACATATTGGCTTCGCCAATGCTTGTTAAAGAAGGGAACTGAGAAGGGCATGCATACATTAAGGCAGTCGTCTTCAAACTTTTTAATGCCGTGCCCCAGTGCAAAATAAAAATCGGGGGCCCCCCCTCAAAATTTTTCACAATTATTCTGTTAAACTAGCAACTTTTAAATATGTCTAGACTTATTTAAACACTGCAGGTAAGTTCTGTTACTGTTTTAAAAATGCAATCAAATATGTGATTGCCAAACATACACTTCTTGTCAGGCAGGCCTTACTAACCTGTAGACGTATCCACAGTGTTAGTATTAGATAGGGGGTGGGGATTTTGAAGAATATTTGGAGTCCCTTCCCTTTTGACCCCTTCTCCCAGCCTGGATATAAATGGCAAAAGATGTTAGCGATGGCGCATTACAGAACTTACTGCTGCTCATTTTTTTCCGGTGGCAAAAAAGCCCTGTTAACAACTTAATGTTTCTTTTGGCTAGAGCCTAGCACCCTCCCTGGGATCACTTGGGGCCCCACTAGGTGGGCCTACCCCCCCAGTTTGAAGACCCCTGCATTAAGGTATGGGGTTGTCTGTGTATAGCACATGCAAGAATAGATAGTACTGGGTGTTAAAAACTCTTTTTAACTGTGGAAGGAATTTCCAACCCTGCCGCAAGGTGGCAGGATAGCAATGCATTAATAAGAAAAACCTTTGGATTAAGAGCAAAATTTATCCGAAAAAAAGGTCTTATTTCTAATTCACAACACTGAGTTCATCCTCCTTGCCCACGACACCAAATAAGTAAGTCTGTCTTCAAAAATCTCTCCAGCAGGACCTAATTCACAACACAGCTCTCAAGTAACATCAGATCACGCATTCATTTTTGACACAACCCCTCCTTTTGGAATCCTTGTATCCAAGAAGACCCAGATATTATAGTGCCAGCTGTCCTTAGTCTGTAAATTGGAAGTGTACTTTGCAGAAAGAGACTTTAGAAAGCCCTGGTGCACTCATACCTGGAAGGTGGCTCCAACCGGCTTAATGCCATTCTTGACTTTCAGCTAACTCTACTAAACCGTGTCCTATAACCAGACCTAATACGTGATTGGAGAAGTAGAACCAATTCAACCCCAACTCGAAAAAACTGTAGGCTTCTTCCAGCCAGTATCGCCATGGAAACCTGTTTCTTAATTTAGATGGTTTTAACAAAGACGCCAACCTGACAGGCATAATTTAGCCCATCTCTGCTGGGCAACACCAACTGCCTTGATATTGCCCCGAGCAGACTCGACTACGGCAACGCACTCTACGCCGGAATAAACAAAAACCTCACCCGCAAGCTACAGAACATCCAGAACGCCGCCGCAAGACTGGTCCTCAACCTGCCAAAACACTGCCACATCTCCCAGCACCTGCGCCCACTCCACTGGCTCCCTGTCGAGGCGAGAATCACCTTCAAGATGCTCACCCACGCACACAAGGCCCTCCACGGCACCGGACCAGCATACCTGAACAGCCGACTCAAATTCCACGCACCCCAAAGGACCCTACGATCAGCCCAGCTCTCCTACGCCGTGGACCCCCGCACCAGAAAGACCAGATCGGGAGGCCGCTCCTTCTCCTTCCTCGCGGCCAAAGCAACGCCCTTCCGCTCCACCTCAGACAGACAACATCGCTCCCCATCTTCGCAAGAAACCTCAAAACCTGGCTCTTCGACAGACCCCCTCCTTGATGGATGGAACCTGCACCCCCCCCCCCACCCCCCAGCGCCTTGAGACCCTTACGGGTGAGTAGTCGCGCTTTAACAAACCCCTGATTGATTGACTGGAAGAGGAGCAAAAAGGAGATTAGAAAACGAGCCTCATACATTAGGCACGTAGGATCTGCATTAAGATCGCATCATGGATCCTACTTGCTTAGTGTCTCCTAGATTTCGAAAATAAACTGAAAAGTCTCCTTTCATCGACATGATCTGACCTGTCTTAAATAGTAGTAACTGCAGCCCTCCCATATGAAGCACTTGAAGAGAACCCCACTGCCCCCTTACCGCACGTTGACAATCGTCTTTTTATCTTTATATGCTGCACGCTGTTGTTTTCTTGTAAGGATTTCACTAAAAGCTAGAAATGTATACATATATACAGTTTTAAGTGACTGTGTAAGGGCCAGGTGCTCAAACTGTGTCTCCATTAAGATGTTTGTTTTATGCCTGCATGATGAAATAGCACAGCTATATTTTTTAGTACAGTACCGATTAAATGTTCCAACTGCCCGCCCCCTCACACGCTGGTGTCTGTAATTTAGTTTCAGCTGAACCCCTCACACTGAGTATGAATGTCAGAATGGAAGAATACATGTTGACAGTGGACTAATGGTCTAACTAAGAGAAAAATCAAGTTACAACTTTTAAATAAATCTTTTCAAAAAATGACTGCTGTTAATTTTTCAGTTACGAACACTAAAATAAGCAAGTACACGCTCGTGATTAATCTGCAGTATTTTAATTATTGAAGGCTGCTGTTTATCGTTTTAAATGTTTTCCCCAGGTATTAATGTGTTTTCCAGTATTCTCAGGTTTCTTTTCACAAAATGCTGAAGCAATGAAGATATACTAAAATAATAGTGAATGCTCTAAATGTATATTTGTACAGTGTGATGTTGTGTGGTTGATCACAAATGTTGGATAGCATACATTTAAATCTAATGTCGGTTCCAGGGGCCTTCACTAGAAAGTTAGACAGTTACACTTGATCCTGCTCCAAGATGCAGTGGACTTTCAAAGTCTGTAAGATTACGAAGTTAAGACATTTCTGCTGACTTCTTTGTGCATCTTGTGTGTTACATGCTCAAGCCCCGAAAGGGCTGACTCAGTCTTTTATCTTTTTGAGGTCGCTAAAGTGAGAACCAGTGTGTTGGTAACAGTAGCTACTGATTCTTACAGCTCAACGAAACTACAATAGTCACTGCAGCGAGTATTATATAAAAAGCAACCTATTTGCGCTGGTTATTTTTGCTGGCATTTCAGTTTGTTACCTATCCTCTTTTAAGGATTCATTATTTGTGTTCACTTTTATATCCTTTCACTTTGTCACTCTATCAGACTCTACTATGTAATTCTGTGTTTGACTGATCCCGGTTTAAAAGAACCAGGGGTGGTGTTGGCGATTAAGAGGCCGTTTCAGAAAACAGTTTGTGTTGCCAGCATTAGCTTTATGATATGAACATATTTGTTTCGGCTGCATTGTAGTTTAGCAGTAAATTGGACAGTGTTTGTTCCTTTTTATGACTTGCCATTGTTGTCCGTGGTATTTCAATGTATTTTAATTATTTGAAGGTTTTGTCTAACGCTTTCAAAAGCCCTTGGGTGTCAGAGGTTTTACAGGTGAGAATATAGCAACTTATTCAGGGATCGAATGAGATGCTGTAGAAATTAGTCGTCAGATATATTTACATTACCTGATAAAATAAGAAAGAGAAACTATAACCAATTCAGACCACATGTAGGATTATACCATACAAAAAAGGACACAATTATTCACCATTTTTTAGGGATTAAAGCTTTTTAAATACAATTCATCAAGAATCTGAAAAATTAAGAAAGTTCCAGCCAAACGGGTCAAGTAGAAGAATGGTGTCCAAGTCTAAACGGCAGGCGTGAGTGGATGCCACACAAGGGAGAAAATAGGTCGGTTTTTTTAATTGAAAATGAGTTTTTGCTTAGTCTAGAAGGGTGGGGTGGAGGAATGATGGGTGGGCTCAAGTTTCTGATTTTGGGTGCGCAGCCAGAGGAGGAATTATTCACTGCATGTTTCATTGCAAATAAAGGTCTCCAGGAGTAGTTTCTGTACAACAAATAACATTTTGCACATAAGTTAAATTACCACCAGCAGCTTTCCCTACTCTCAAACTGAAATAGTGCTGTCACAAATCTGGTTACGTGATACACTTCTGGTCTGGTTCTGAGCCAAAGCATTTTACTGGCAAGGTAAATTTCTCTGTCATGTCAAAATGGTTCCCACCTGATTTTGGCAGTATAATAGCAGCCATGTTCTCGGAGTCACGCTTTGTGAATATGGCTTATTACTTTTTTTTTTTAGATTTACGTCCTAGTCGAAGAGGCACAATGTCCTTGTTTAGTGCAGTGCTTTAAGCTGCCTGTTGGTCAGACGGGCTTTCCTGGAGCTTATTTGTTTAACTTCCTGA
Organism: Calotriton arnoldi; assembly: GCA_963921515.1. Lineage (NCBI taxonomy): Eukaryota > Metazoa > Chordata > Amphibia > Caudata > Salamandridae > Calotriton > Calotriton arnoldi. Next base: position 393,299 of record CAWUFW010001577.1, read on the forward strand.
GTAAATTCTGTTACCAGCGCGCATGGCATGTTTTTGTGGTTTCTCTATTTCTGAGACCTAAACATAAGATTCTACCATGTCTGGTTATAGATGTTTTATGCATTATAAAATTAGTTGATTTACATCAAGCAAGGCGTGCAAATCCTCTTGCATTAGTCATACTGCACCTTTCTTCATTTTTTCCATATTATGAGCATTACCTGGGTTTTAGGGCGGCCAGCTGCCGCAAGTATTATCTGTCTTTGGAGGGAAAAGTATTGGTCTTGGCACCCATTAAAACAAATAATTGGGTTCTGCAGCCAAACCAGATTACGAAAGATTACAACTCTTAATAATTATTCAGATTTTATTTTTTGCTTTATGTTTATTATACCAAACCCTCCCTGCTGGCTGTCCAGTTTTGCCAACAGTGGGCACTAATTAATCATCCATTAGATCTCGGGCTGGAAAAAAAAATATCTTGACAGCATGGCTCCAACTGAATTATTAGACTATAAAATATCACCTCTCCAACATGTTGGAAATAACCTGCTTGTTTAAAAGAGCATAATGCTCCTTTTTCGCCTTCCAGACACTAAATTTAATATTTTCAGAGTTTGAGATGAATGTGGCCAATTTTAATCATGATCTCGAATTTTTCTTTTTGCAATATTTTCCGTTCAACGTTTTAATGTCTCCACATTTGACCACTTCTTCGCCTTGTTTTCCCTGTTTTATCGCTATTTTTCTGCGGTCAGCTTATATCTTTTTCCTCATCAGATGGGGTCCTTAAAGGTTTTTCTCTACGTGAATTTGACTTATGGATGAAAAATATGTAACTTGTACACAGATAACCTAGATGAGCTTCACAAACAATTGTCTTCATTTCACATACAGAGTTGTCGCCTATATGTGTGTATGTTAGGCAACGTTTGCCTGCCTTCCACAGTTATGAGTCTCGGGGTACCAGTCTTTTGAACACCCACGGTGCCTTAACTTTGTAGGTATTAAGTTTTGATTGAGTTTCTCACACATGCCTGCTCATCTGAACACCTACCTTAATGATACATTTGTGACTGATGTAAAATCAACTCTTTCAACTTTCACAAATTGCAAGCTTGGTTCACATGGATCTGGGAATTTTATGAATCTGAAGACTAGGCCTAAATTTTCACAGTCCAGATTGCCAACGTATGGACTTTCCTTACTGCACCCTTTTGGCTGTGCCTGTACGGGAGATGCCTTTTAGACCCTGACCGGCTTTATAACCTGTATCCATGGTTTTCATACTTGAGTACAAGTGGCCCTTGCACGCTCGACCTTTGTTGCTCATATAGTCACCCCAATGCCCAAATAAAGGCTTCCACAATGTCTGTTGTGTTGAACGCAATACTCTCTTTTTTTTTTTTTTTTTTTTTACAGAACCATCTATGTCAAAGCAACCGAGTTTTCTGATTTAGCCTTTATTTGTTGTTCTGCTAATCATTTATTGGTATTCCTTCTGGGGTTTCCAATTATTCTTACCCAACATCTCGTTTATTCATCTCCTGTTTGCACTCAAGGCCCTCAGCCCTGCTGTAAATTCCAGCTTCACGACTCTGATTTGACAGTTAAGATGCATATTGTGCAAGATACACTATTCCTAATACATCAAAAATATCTACTATTCATGTATCAACGTGACCTCATATCTAGAATATTTTTACCTTCCATGGCCCAGAACCGCACTAGCACTCCCCTACACTTGTGTTAGGTGCCCGTGCATTGAAAGGGCAAAGATCCCTACACAAATATGAGCAACCACAATATTGACAATGGAACTCGTATAGGACTGGGCATGTTTGTTTGACCAACAGGCTGATCCCATGCGTTCGAGTAAGTGATCTAAGATCTAGCTAGTAGAGCCTTCTGAAAATCCCTGCTTTAAGTGGGCCTGCTGTTTGGGGGAGACTTTGTGTTCTCGTTATTAAATTGTGGAAAGGTCTACCTCTCCAAAATCGTCTTACTGTTGGCCATCTACAGTTTTGTAGTGCACCGACAGCATTTCTGTTCTGCTAGTCTCTGTTTCCTCCCGCTAGTTCCTGTTAGGATTCCCTGTTTCTGGCCTTATGATTTCCTTGGTGATAGCTGTCCTTGAAACATAAGGAAGTACATTGTAAACCTTGCGAATTTTTTTCTGCCTATATAAAAATGCCGATATTCTGCTTTTAAAATTAGTTTTCTGCTCCAAAATTAACCAAGATAAAATAAATTAATAGCCTTCTTATTTTCACTTTTCAACTTGGTATGTATATATTGCTTCATAATGCACTTTATTTCGAAGTGCTGTAACTAGCCGATTTTACCATTACTGCTCTGAATCCTGCTAAAGCCTAGTTGGAAGTTTCTACAGTCCTACAAGTCAATAAATACATTCAAAATAACAATTCTAAAGTGTGCATCTTCCTTCTACCGTGGACTTTGTAAAGAAAGGTTTTTTTTGCGATATGTTTTGCATTAGGTTTGGGTTCTGGTGTTTCTAGCACTGACTGCAGCCGTTGCAATGGCCTCGTGCTGCTTGTTGGGTGAAATGAAAGACCACGTTGTTAACTCGCGTTTACGTGAGCATCGGCGTTAAACTGGTGCACACGGCCCTTCAAAGCGGCCGGATCAAGGTGAGCGGACTGTTACTCACAAGGGCTTTGAGATAATGATGAGTTTAGCTTTACTCTCCGAGCTAAGTGAGAATAAAAGTGGGGGCAATAAATACTCATGGCCAAGGCCATTAAAAGGACAAAAGCTGGGAATTCTCCAGCGCTGGACTCCGCTTGTTTGTTTATCAGCTGGCGCCTAGTCTGGGCTGCGGGGCTGGAGATGCCTATCTGTGACAGAACTTTGAAACTCTTGCAGGACACTTTCATTTTAGCATAAGGCAACCTGAGTTTATAGCTGCGGCTTTAAAGATTACTAATGATTTACTCATTTCCTTACCATTTAACCAAAGCGGGCCTTTTTTCCCAGGGAAGGATCTGTGTTTATTTAGGGCCTTTGTCTGCCCAGGGATTAAGAGCCGGCCCACCAGCATTGTGAACTTGGTGGCAATAAAAGCCCGCCATAACACACTGTAAAATCATTCTTACCATGGCATTACTTGCACAGTATCATTTACAAAGTAGAATGCGGGGACTCCCCTTTCACTAATCTCAAGCATTTTATCTTGTTCCTCGTGCGTAATGTTGCTTTTCCCCTTTCTAATTTGGAAAAAAAGACAAAAACGTACATGTTTTTGTGACCGTTCGTGTTGTAATTTTTTTGTCCAGATGACTTGTTAACAGTGACGTAGATACGTGAATCGAAAACAACAAACATTTTAATTAGAGCTTCAAATGGGGGACGTTAGGCCATAAAAATATTTTTCTACGTTTTGCATCGTATAAGAAAGCAATTTTATTTTCCCCATACCGTGAATTCAACCTGGTTGGAAAGTTCCTTACACATTGCAACCACCAGGTGGCGTAACAGCCAAGCAGACCCGTGCTTTTTGGGTGGCGCTGATATTCCGGAAGATTTAGCCGTGAGCATATGTATTGTATTAATTATTTTCCAGTACGAAAGAGCTTTGTAATCCCACTATAAAACACGCTTAGAGGCAGCCACAGATAAGGCGAGGTCCTTTTGAAGGAGGCTCATCTTTAAGAAAAACTGTTGATGAACTGATCACGTCTCTCTTTTTAAAAGTAAAAATATAAGGCATATTTATTTGACTGGAGAGAGTTTTTAATTCTTCACTGCGGCCGTTAGCGTGTTATGTGCAGAGCAGATTGTGTTCTGCAGCAGTGATGTGCAATGTGTTGCTTCTTGTAATTTGTAACTTAGAGTCGTTTATTTAAAATGTGGTCATTTCTCGTTGTAGTCTTACTGATGCTATGGGTAGGTGGCTCTGGCTGGTTATTAACGGCGTTGAGACATTTCCTGCAAATAGTCACTTCTTAGCTGCCAATTTTTCAGTTTAAGTATGTGTCCCAATTTACTATTTGTAGAGTGTTTTGTGACATTTATTCATCTTCTGTATTAAACGTATACACCCATCTTACGTGTGACACTTTATTTTGATCTGAGCAAAGCACTTATGTCCATACCCTGTAGCTAACGTTAGAAATTAGTCCCTTTTCTCTAAATAAAGTCCTAGAAAATATTTTTGGGGAGAATTCACATCTTTATTAGAATAAGCAACATTACATCGCTTTTAGAGATAAGGAGCATTATAAAATACATCAACATTCAAAGCACATACAAATCCCACCCCACTCCCTCCCATCCTCCGTTGGGGTAAAAATGTTAAAGGCTATTAAACATTATAAATTATACTAAGTCCTTTTTATAACATTTCATGGACAAAGAATACAAACATAGGAAATTTCCAAAAACATTTTTAACAACTTTTTTTAATGTGATTTTAGCAGGAAAAAACCCTCAACCAAACACGACAATCTGACTGGTGTGACACAACAATATCGATATGACCGTATCAACAATGCATGATACAATACAACGTTACCCCAGTTGCAAGGACACTGAGTGCGTGGCCACCATGGCTCTCAAATCCTCTTGTACTGGTGCTCTTCTGTGGCTCAGTATTCAATACCTCTGCACCTCTCCTTGAGGAGGGTCGCGGTCCCTCCAGTCACGTGCTATGTCCCGATTGGCAATCTGTACACCTGTCCCCAACAGAACTCTGGCCGATCTAGGCTCGCCCTCCTTATCAGCCCCAACGGGGCCATCTTGTGTTCCAAAAGGATGTTACCAAAAAATTACACCTAACGTGGTATGCTTTTGTCTCTAATAAACCTAGATCACGGAGCATTCCCATATGGTGTGGCAGAACGTACCTTTATCAACTTGATACCTGAGGCCGTAAGGGTTAGAGAGACTACCCATCTTCCACAGACCCCCTGTATTATAGTAGGACCTGTGGAAGTAGTTAAATTGGATTATCCTGAGGCGGGAAGAGATTGCCCGCAAACCAGCTGCCCACTTCGTCTCCTGTCACTCTGAGTCCTCCAGCTCGCCACGGTCTTGTTCCCACTCAGCTGCGCCTCGTCTGTCCCAACAGGTCAGGAGGATTGACAGTCAAGGACCTAAACCCCTTCGAGATGCCTTTGATAAGAATCGCTTCCATTGTTAATTTTTGGTTCAGCTGGTTAAATTCTGGAACATTTGACAAGGCCTCTTCTTGTGAATCAAGGGCATGGTGCGATTGTAAGTGTCTAAAGAACTGCATAAGGTGCAGCTGGAATTCCTCAGCTAGTTGTTCAAAAGATTTGATATGGGAGCCCAACCAAACATCCCCAAAGTTCGATTTGTGTAGAGTATGGCCACCCCTCTGGAGCCTTAGTGAAATTTGCCTGGAACACCCTTGTGGATCGCTGCATTGCGAGTAAGCTACACTGTGTGCCTAGTAAGTGAGTCTTCTGTAAGAGGAGGCCATTGCGAGCAACTGTTCCTCTTAATTTTATTGTGGAGAGCATTGATGTCCTACTTCTTAATACGGTAGTGATCATGAGGCTGTTTGGACAACATCAGAGTAACAGAAGATAACTTCTATATGACCATGTGCATGTACTGTGCCAGTGTCATAATGTATAAAAAAAACACAACTCCCGATTTCGTCCCCACACTATACTTCCCACAAGAAGCAACTGTTGCCCTAAGTAATAAAACTATGAAAACTTGCTAGAACCAAAAGAAAGGAGGTGCCTGCAGCAACCTCAGCCATAGTAGCACCCATTGCTTGAACATAAATGCCCTATAATACCTAAAATGCGAGTTTAACACTCACAAATGACATTCACAAATGTAAATATTCAGTTAATCCTATCCTTATTCGGAATGACTTCTCAGTTGAAATCTCAAACACATTTTGCATTCTCTCTGGATGGCAGAGTCTGGTGACAGCGAAACAAATTATTCTGCAGAATTTGCAGTCGCCTAGGATGTTGTGTGTAACTGACGTATCATTTACCTAACATAGGAGGAAAGCCTAGAAAGAATACTGTACAAACTCTGGGATGATAAACACCTTTAAATCTATCTGGCCCAAGTACTTGGTTTTCTGTGTCTATGACAACATAGTATTTCCGAGGAGGACATAGCTAGTGGGGCAAGATTGCAGTTGCCTTCTTTTAGCGCTCAAGTGCTTGCACCTAAAATCCTTAATTATCCTGCCCTTCTAACCCCCATCGGGCTACTCCCAAGTTTATATCGAGTCCCCTGGTCGGATTGTAGAGCCTGGTAGGCTTCAATCCAGCCAAATGGGCCAAAGGAGGAGACGAGGTGGCAACAGACTCCCAGACATCCACGCCTAAATCTACAGATCAAATCCTTCAGGCCATCCACGCCTCTAGGTTGGCAAACAAGGCCAGAATCGGGCCAGGGGAGCAGTCGTGACCCAGTTGAGACAGGACCTGAGCAAAGCTGTTGATCGGGTAATGGAGACAGAGGGCCGCATCGTAAGGCAGGACAGCACAATGATGACCTTGAAGCAACTGTGCAACCGAGAAGTACACAACTAGCAATTTCTGTCCATGCTGAACATGCGGAGGGCTGCTCACACTGCAATAATCTAAGGTTTGAGGGACTTTCCCAGGTAGTGTAGGGATCGCATCAGGAGACCTCTTTGGAGGGGTGGCTGAAAAGGTTTATCCCCTGACAGAGAGGGCCATTGCTTCCTTACCCAAAGCCTGCACCTGGCTTCCACCACTCGTAATTAGCTTGCTTCCTGAACTATCATGGCGGAGTCTTAGTCATGATAGCGCAGGAGAATGGAGAAGTTGAGTATGATTGACATGGTCTTCATTTTCCCTGACTACATCAAGCTTGTTCAGTCGCAGTGCAAATCCTTTGAGCATGTGAAACAGAAACGTAGAGCAATGAATGTTAAATACATGCCCCTATTTCCAGCAAGACTCCAGGTAATCTTTCTCAACAAAACTGTTTTCTACAACAATCGTACTCCGCATTTATGGAGCACTGGTCGCCCTGCTCCGGTTTCAATGGCCCCTCAGGCTGCAGACGGAGGGAGGGGGTTGGGGTGGGGGGTGTTTAGTGGGGGTGGGGTTACTGTAGAGGCCCTGGATCAAGGTGGAACTCAACAGTGGTGGAGGCGACCCTGATGGACCCAACTCCTCAAATGATTCCTCGGACATCAAGGGTGCAGGATTACCGATCACATACAGATCAGCTATTCCGACCCTGGAACTGGACACTTCCCCTGGGGATGGCGGAGCTTGTGGTCCCTGAAGAGCCCTTAAGAGTTTCAGCCCTCCTGGCATTTTAGGAATCTTTCGCTGGCTTTGGCACTCATTCAGGGATGTTTGATGTTAAATTCGCATTAAAGGGTGCTTAAAACATACTTTAAAACCATTTGTTTTTGAATTGTTCATTTGGAAGCACTGTAAGTAGGAACATGGCAGCAGGTCCCCAGCAACAAAATCAGCCCCCACTGGCAGTCAAACCAGCCCCCACCCTGCCAGCCCACCAAAACGACTAGTGCCTGGTAGACCAGTCCGGCTGGCACCACAGGTTTTCTCATGAGGCTTTCAGTGGGACCGCCATCTTGGATTGGTGACCGCCATCTTGGATTCCCAGAGTATATGTTCCTTGTGTGTCAGGGACTTCTATGCTAGACAGTCAAGATACTTAGTTGGTGCAGCTGGAATTCCATTATCCGAATTGGAGCCAAAGGGCTACACTTTGAGATATCGAAGACTTTCCTATATTGAGAGAAGTATTCTGGTATAACATCCACAATCAAGGATTTAGAATTTGATACTTTCACATTATCTAAGGACTATGAATTATATACTTTATCTTGCCCTATTTACTCAACAAGAGGAACAATGAGAATCCTTACTTGCACAGACTTTTTATTTTTATAATTTCTTCACAATACAGTATTAAGGTATTGCGCGTGATGGGGATGTGATTGATGTTGAGAAGGAAGGAACAATACTAATATGTTTTTCATGTGTTACAGCTTATTAAGATGTTATTTAGAGCACACATCTACAAATCACTCTAGATAGTTACTGACATAGAAACAAATATTATAGCTCAGGCATTTCTTTGCGTAGACTATAGCCGTTGTTTTCTGCCATTTCTATAAATTGAAATTGTACAGGGGATCCTTGTGACTCAAGATATGCTGCCGGCTGTGTGGTCTTCCTCATGTAATTGTCCACACCCACACTTTGCCTGGCCCATGTAAAAGCCCCACCTTCGATGTTTGATTGGGCTGACTGAGTTCATTAGAAGCAGCGACATAAGGCTACAGAATAAAAAGGTCTAATGTTTACATCGCTTGGGGAGCTGAAAATTAACAAGTGTAAAAGTGCGTACAGCGGAGTTCTTATGTTGTCCCATACCCTGCCAGGAAAGAGGAACAAGTTGATCCAGTCATGTTTGTTTCTTTGCATTTGATAACTTGTAATTTTTACTCATTTGTTAAAACTGTCTGGCTTCTGCAGCCTTCATTCAACTACAACATCATTTTCCGATAACACATGTTATTTTCTCTGTTCATCATAATCGCCAAACGTCTGTTCTTATTCATCTGTATCTACAGCAATTCGACATAAGCCACCCACAATATCCTCCTCAATCCAAACCATTGGCTTTAACAAAACCGTTCTCTAGTTTATCCCATATCTATCTGACCACTCTTTCTCAATGGAGTGGGACTCCAAGAGATATCCATTGACTAATTTTCCTGTTAGTCAGTCAGATATCCGCTCATATTCTCTGCTTATATCTCCTCACTGGGGGACATTATTTTGTCGTTCGGTTTCTTCTATCATCTTGATGCAGACAGCTTACACATATTATCATCTGTTACATTCTTTCCCCACCTTCAGTCATTCATCTCTGACTGTCTCCCTGGACTTCAACATTAGATGGCCCTAAGGTCTTGAGTGTTGAAATCTCCTAAATCAACGTCCTTTACTTTCCAATGTCCTCCCCTTTCATCACCTCACATAAGTCTCTCCAGTTCCCTCCCAGTACACTAATCAGTTTTTAGCGTGAATTCTAGGTGGCTTTTCAACCCTTTGATGTGCATAGAAGCACATTACTACCACCGGCCATGTCAGGAACGTAAGAAAAATGTCAAATTCTTCTTTTCACACAGCTAAAGTACTAAATAAATATATAGTATATCGCCAATTAGATTATTTATTCAGTTTGCTTCAGTACCTCGCTCAATATTTTTGATGCCCAGTGGACAAAGTGCTTATCTTCGCTACTAGAAACTTTCGCAGAGAAACCATGCAATCACTTCACATTTCGCTGAATGTGTGTGAGAAGTTGGCCTGGTATATGCTGTCCACTAATTAAAGTGGGCACCTTGCACCAGTCCAAACGACCCTTATTGATGATTAGGTTAAAGACAACCTTTTATAGAAAGCTATCCTAGTGGTAGCTGTGGAGAGCAGCCTTCAGGCTAAGTCTTGAAGGAATGTAAAGCAGCTTCTTTTACCAGTATATAACCTCTTGAATGACCAAATGAAAGGAGAACCACACCAGGTATATATAAAATATATGTATTTATTACCAAACACACTCTACTAACCTCTTTATGAGATTAGAGAACAAGGCACACAATATTACAGTACTAGACCGACAGTAAATAGCACAATACACAGTGGGCTCCAGGGGGAGACCAAACCATATATTAAGAAAGTGGTATAACAACCACAACTTGACTAGACACAGTGCCTAGAGCACGTAGAATCGCTGGGACCCCAAGGAACCACCCAAGGTAGTGACACAGGGGACCCACGGAGGACGGGTGCAGTGTGGGAACACAGAAGCGAGCTTCGTACAACTCTATGGGAAAGTCGCGGTTGGAAATTTAGAGTTTAAGGACACTTTGGAGAGGACTTCAAGCAAACCCAGTTAAACTTAGAAGGTTCTAAGGCCAGCACCCTTGTGAGTACCGAGGTACCCGTGTTACCTAGCCCAGGGAAGCCGGGTGCATAGGGGTCAAGTGGTGTCGGAAACCCTCGTCGTTTTCAATGGCGTGATGCGAAGAAGTGCTGCTGCCGTGGAGAAGAAAAGTGTCCGGTGTGACCCAAGCCTGGATCGGAGATGAGAAGAACCTGAAAGCAGAGGGGACAAAGTCTGGGTCACTTCACATGACCAGGAGCGGAGCAATCGAATGCCCACCGATGTCGGGTGCTTCAGGTGCGAAGAGGTGAAGCTTGACTCTGCAGCCCCGGGGACCAGGAGACGACGACAACCAGATTCCGCAGGCGAGCTGTCCCACGAAGGATGTCGAGTGCTGGGGGGTCAGTTTCCGGATTGGAGACCAACAAGCCTTGGCAACTGCAACCCACGCGGTCAGAGAAAAGATGCTTCTGTGAGGACCAGCAAGGTCCTGGAGACTCCCCAAGCGATGGAGAGTCAGGGCACGTCTGGAGCAACCAGGGAAGCCCACTGAAAGTTAAAGTTGCCTTCTCAGGGACCCACAGGTCAACGGACCAGGGATCGCGAAGGGACCTCGAGAGGAATCACTCAATACCAGCCCACGGAACACTCGTGGAGTGTAGGCCAGTAATCTTCGGTGGAAACACTGCTCGGGGCTTGGACTACAAGTAGCCCAAAGCACAGCCTTGGGGATCGCCTAAAAGCATATGCTGCTGCAAATGTGCACGGTGTCCAGGGGTTCGGGCTGCACGGTCCCCACGAGGGCTGCGGGTCTCAGGTTTGCTGAGAGCACTAGTCGGCCTCGGGGAAGCTTGGGCACCCACCTCCTGTGTTGCAAAATCTTCGGAGTCCGTCGGGAGCTGCGTAGATGCAAACCGGCCAGATGCGTTGAGGTGCCTGCGTTGCAGGGGAGTAACTCCTTTACTCCAAGGGAGATTCTTCAGTCGTCCATCAAAGCGTAGATCGTCAAAGGTTACTTGGTTTCTGTAGCAGAGTTTAGTCCAGGTAATATCCAAAGTCCTGTAGTCAGGGTTCCTACTTTATACCCAAGGAAGGGGTGGGACGAACTCTGGGGACCCACCTATGGGAGGGTCAGGACAGAGGGGTGGCTACACCCATGTCCTTTGTCCAGTTTCGCGCCAGAGCAGGAGCAAATGGCCCCTGCAACCGGTTTGAGCTGGACTATGCACAGGGGCCCCAAATGTGCCCCCAGTGCAGACATCAAAGCACTCTGAGAGTGCACCCACCCAGCCCCAATACACTAAAGCCTGTCTGGGAGGTGGTCACACCTCCCTGTGACAGGAAACCTATTGTCAAGCCTTCCCCTGCCGGAGTTTTGTCCAGCAGCAGGAGGGCAGACTCGTGTCTGTGGCTGGCAGCATCCATTTTGTGATGCCAGGGCTCTGTGAAGCTGGTACCGGGTGTACCGGTGCGGTCATATTTCTCCCTCTAGGAGGGAGGAATCATACCTCCCACACCAGTTACTGGTGTGGAGGTATGATTCCAAGGTGTTTGACACCAAACACGACATAATTCCTTGCAGCCATTTTAAAGTTAGCATTTACCGCGAGGTTATAATGCACTTAAGAGTATATGGTTTGGCTGCATCACAAACAACCCCGGAATAGTGGTTCCGAAGGCTGCAGAGGGGCTCTGCTCATGCAGGGGACCCTCTCACATAAAACCCAGCACCCTGCCTTCAGGATTGATAAGACCTGCCATAGGGGTGACTGATGGGCTTATATGTGCAGTGATTAGGATAGATATAGTGAACCTATATCTAAGGAAGGGGTGCATGCACCACCTTACACAGTCTGCAGTAGCAGACCTGTTGTGTCATTTTGAATGGTCTCTCAGGGGTGGCATAATACATGCTGCAGCCCCTGGGAGGCCTCTGGAGTACCTATGCCCTGGATACATAGTATACCATATACTAGGGACTTATAAAGGTACCCCAGAATCCAATCTGGAGTGTACCTAAAGTACATGCAATCAATTTAGAGGAGAAAGCAGATAAACTGGGGTCCTGAATAGCAGGATCCCAGTTAGACTAAGTCGAAAACAGTGAAACATCAGCAAAAAGTGGGGGTAACTATAAGAAGCAGATCCTACTCTCCTACACAACCACCCCACCCCCCCACCCCCAACTTCAGGACATTAAACTAACCTTGACCAGTTGAGTCTTCATGTTCTAAGTGGAAATATCTGGAGGGTCCATCTGCATTGGCATGGTTACTCCCAGGTCTATGTTCCACTGTATAGTCCATCGCCTGTAGGGAAATGGACCACCTCAAAAGTTTGGGGTTTTCACCCTTCATCTGTTTTAGCCATAAGAGGGGCTTGTGGTCTGTCTGAACAATGAAGTGAGTGCCAAACAAGTATGGCCTCAGCTTCTTCAAGGCCCAAACCACAGCAAAGGCTTCCTCTCAGTGGCTGACCAACGTTTCTCTCTGGGGTCAACCTTCTGCTAATAAAAGCTACTGGCTGATCCTGACCTTCATTCAATTGTGATAACACAGCCCCTACCCCCAACTCAGATGCATCTGTTTGGACAATGAATTGTTTGGAGTAGTCAGGACTTTGCAGAATGGGAGTAGTGCACATGGCCTGCTTCAGGTCATCAAATGCCTTTTGACAGCTAACTGTCCACTGAACTTTCTTTGGCATTCTCTTGGAAGTTAAGTCATTCAAAGGGGTCACTATGGATCCATATCCTTTGACAAACCTCCTATAGTACCCAGTCAGGCCCAAGAAAGCTCTGACCTGAGTCTGGGTGGTTGGAGCAACCCAGTCCATGATGGTCTGGATTTTGCTCTGCAATGGTTGAACCGGGCCTCCATTCACAAGGTGGCCCAGGTATACAACTTGGCTCTGCCCTATCTGGCACTTGGTGGCCTTGATAGTAAGGCCTGCTTTCTGCAGGGCCTCCAAAACATTTCTCAGGTGGACCAGGTGATCCTCCCAGGTGGAGCTAAAGACAGCAATGTCATCTAGATATGCTGCACTATAGGCTTCCAGGCCTGTAAGGACTTTGTTCACCAACCTTTGAAAAGTGGCAGGTGCATTCTTCAAAAGCAAAAACAACAGTTGATGGACAGAATGCAGAACAATGTCATACATTCACCCCAGTACAGAGATCTGGGCCTAAATCCATCGTTATTTTGCTCACCATGCCATTCCAGTTTGGACCCAGCCATATGCAAATCAGTCTTGACCCTGTGCCTCAAGGGAACAGTCCAGCCCGAACTGCCAAGCCAGGTCCTCCCTGAACTGGAAACAAGCATCCTAGGACCGGTTTCGGGGTTTCACCCCTCTTCAGCCAGGATAGCTTGATTCCAGTGGCATGGAGAGCACGGGACCCACGTCTGGGCATACCCGTCCCACTCGGGGTGACAAATGCAAAAACAACAGTTGATGGACAGAATGCAGAACAATGTCATACATTCACCCCAGTACAGAGATCTGGGCCTAAATCCATCGTAGCAGGTGCATCACCACAAATTGGTAGTGCCCACTAGGGGTTGAGAATGCTGTTTTGGCTTTTGCATCCTCAGCTAGTCTGATTTGCCAGTAGCCAGCGGTCAGGTCAAATGTGCTGAGAAACTTGGCTGAGGCCAAAGTGTCTATAAGCTCATCTGCCCTAGGGATTGGATGGGCATCAGTCCTAGTGACTGCATTGAGACCTCTGTAGTCCACACAGAACCTCATCTCTCTCTTACCACCCTGGGTGTGAGGCTTAGGCACTAAGACTACTGGACTAGCCCAAGGGCTATCTGAGGGTTCAATCACACCCAAATCCAACATCTTCTGGACTTCAGTCCTGATGCAGTCCCTGACAGGGTCAGGTTGCCTGTAAATCTTATTTTTAACAGGCAGACTGTCCCCAGTGTCCACTTCATGAGTGCACCAGGTAGTCTGACTTGGAGTCAGTGAGAACATATGTCTAAACTGGTTGAGAACTTTTCTGCAATCCGTTTGCTGCTGGTCAGTGAGGCTGCCTGCCAAGGCTACCCCATCTACTGAACCATCATCTGGGTTCTGTGAGAGCAGGTCAGGGAGTGGATCACTCTCTTCCTCCTGTCCCTCATCTGTAGCCATGAGCAAGCCCATGTCTGCCCTGTCAACATATGGTTTGAGCCTGTTGACATGGAGCACCCTATGGGGGCTCCTGGGAGTTCCAAGGTCCACCAGGTAGGTAACCTCTCCCTTTTGCTCAATAATTGTAAGAGGGCCACTCCACTTGTCTTGGAGGGCTGCTGGGGCCACAGGCTCCAACACCCATACTTTCTGTCCTGGCTGATAAACTGTCAACACAGCCTTTTGGTCATGCCAGGCCTTTTGCAATTCCTGGCTAGCCTCAAAGGTTTTTAGTTGCCTTCTTCATGTACTCAGCCATCCTGGAGCGGAGACCAAGTACATAGTCCACAATATCCTGTTTAGGGGTTTGAGAGGTAACTCCCATCCCTCCTTCACTAGACACAATGGACCCCTAACTGGATGTCCAACAGAAGCTCAAATGGGCTGTAACCAACCCCCTTCTGTGGAACCTCTCTGTAGGCAAAGAGAAGGCAGGGCAAAAGTATGTCCCATCTGCGCCTAAGCTTTTCTGGGAGACCTTTAATCATGCCCTTTAAGGTTTTGTTGAACCTCTCAACTAAACCATTGCACTGTGGGTGATAAGGGGTGGTAAATTTGTAATTTACACCACACTCCTTCCACATAGCAGTTAAGTAACTAGACATGAAGTTGGCACCTCTGTCTGATACTACCTACTTAGGAAAACCCACCCTGGAAAAGATTCCCAGGAGGGCCCTTGCCACCACAGGAGCTGTGGTAGTTCTAAGGGAATTGCCTCTGGATACCTAGTGGCATGGTCCACCACCACTAGTATAAATCTGTGCCCAGATGCAGTTTGAGGGTCTAGGGGACCAACAATGTCAATCCCTACCCTCTCAAAGGAAACCCCCACCACAGGTAGTGGTATCAGGGGGCCTTTGTAGTGCTACCTGCCTTACCACTGGCTTGACAGGTGACACAGGAGCGACAAAACTCCTTGGTGTCTTCAGACATGAGGCCAATGAAAGTGAGGGACAATTCTGTCCCAAGTCTTGTTTTGGCCTAGGTGACCTGCTAATGGGATATCATGTGCTAGTGTCAATAGGAAGCTCCTAAACTTCAGGGGTATAACCAACCTCCTGGTGGCTCCAGGCTTGGGGTCTCTACACTCTGAGTAAAGGAGTTCATCATCCCAGTAGATCCTATGGGACCCACTAGTATTCCCAGCAACCTCAGCAGCAGCTTGCTGTCTGAGGGGTTCAAGAGAGGGGCAGCTCAGTTGCTCCTGGCTCAGATCTGCCCTGGAAGGGCCCCCTGTCCCCAAGAACTCAACCTGATCAGGTTCAAGCTCATCTGGGACAGTTCTTTCTTCAGGACTAAGATCAGCTCCCTCAAGAGACTGATCTGGATTCTGAGGCAGGGGGAAGACACTGCCTTAACCCTACTGCTCCTTCTCTTGGAAGGTGCCTGGTCCATTTTTCCAGGATCCAGGACCTGTTCAGTGTTAGACATTTTTGCCTGTGACCTGGTCATAGCAAACACATCTGCAGGGATACCCAACATTTCTGCATGAGTCCGGAGTTCCACTTCAGCCCAAGCTGAAGTTTCTAAATCATTGCCCAACAAGCATTCAACAGGGAGGTCTGCACTTACCACAACCTTTTTAGGGCCAGTTACCCCTCCCCAGGAGAAATTAACAACTGCCAAGGAATGGTCTGTCCTGACATTGCTAGCATTGGTCACTTGGTACATCTCACCAAGTATGATTTGCTCAGGAGCCACAAGATCTTTTGTCACCATTGTGACACTTGCTCCTGTGTCCCTGAATGCCAAGGCCTCCTTTCCATTGATTATAGGCTGTTGTCTGTATTTGCCCAGATTACTGGGGCTTACAAATAAGGAGGCCATATCCATGCCCCCATCACAGATCAACATAGCCTGAGTTGGAACTCTGACTTGGCCAGAGTCCATCTCAGATCCCAGGGTTAACCCTACTACACCCTTATTTGGAACACCACCACTTGGAGCTGAACTAGGGGGAACAGTTGCCTTAGGGGCAGTGGTGGTTGGAGTCGAGTCCTTGGACTTGTTACAATCACTTGTCCAATGGGTCTTCTGTTTACAGAATTGACACCATGGCTTCTTCTTGCCTTTACCTTTGTTGGTTTGTGACTCCCCACCAGATGCAGATTTTTGGGGCCCTTGAGAAGACTTCTGGTCTTTACCCTTCTCCCCACCCTTATCTGAGTTTTTAGAATCTTTCTTCTTGGAGTCACCACCTTGGTTCTGAACCTTCTGCCTCACCCTGGTTCTGACCCATTTGTCTGCCTTCTGGCCCAATTCTTGGGAAGAGGTCAGATCAGAGTCCACCAGGTACTGATGCAACAGATTTTGACCGTTATTAAGGATCTGCTCTCTCATGATTAAATTGTACAATCCTTTGAAATCACACACCTTACTGCCAAGTAACCAGCCTTCCAGAGCCTTAGTAGCACAATCAACAAAGTCAACCCAGTCCTGAGTCTGTGCCTTTTGGGTGTCTCTGAACTTTAACCTGTATTGTTCAGTGGTTAGGCCAAACCCATCAATCAGAGCACTCTTCAGGACTTTGTAATTATCAGCATCCTCTTCTCTTACAGTGAGGAGCTTGTCTCTACCTTTGTCTGCAAAGGAGAGCCACAAGATTGCTGCCCACTGCTCCTGAGGGACCCTCTGTATCTTACAGCCCTCTCCAGTGCAGTTATCCATTTGTGGATGTCATCCCACTCTGGTAGGGAGGGACAATCTTGTTCAGGTTCCTATGGTCATGAGTATTTTCTCTACCTCTAGGGACACTGTGGCTGCCACCATGGGGCTCTAGCCCCAACTTCTGAAAAGCTCTCTGAAGCTCCAGGGATTCCCTATCTAAGGCCAATTGCTCTCTCTTGATCCTGCGCTTAGCTCTCTCAAACTCAAGCAGTTGGCACTTCTTCTCATTAGAGGACTCCCTTTTATGAGAAGCAGAAGTCCTATGAGAAGCAGAGCTCCCTACAGATGTACCAGAACGATTAGACTCCAGAGAAAGGAGATCTGGATCTTCTTGGTAAACTGTTAACCCTTCCAGGTGGGGTAAAGAGAGGGCCATTGAGGCTTCTCCCTCACCTTCAGGAAGAATTGGCTGTTCCAGGTTAGAATCATTTTGATACTCCTGGCCAGCGTCAGAGTCCAGGTCATTGAGGTTTTCACTCCCTGGCCTTTCCTCTTCTGCTGTCCCACCCCTTTGTCTGCCTCATCAGATCCTGGAGTCTTTCTGAGGTCATCTAAAAGCAAAGTCACTATGAGCTTTTGGGTGTTTGGGTTTTTCCCTGTCTTCAGTTTCCTTGATGCACACACGTTTCTCAATTCTTGGAATGTGAGGTGGTCATACTTAGTTGGCAAGGAGTCACTGACTTCAGGCCTTGAAGACATTCTAGTGTGGTGTGGTGTATGCACCTACCTACTCTAGTGGGAACTGAGACTCTCTTGAGTTGGAGAAAGGGTGTGCTAGACCCTTGACTTACCCAACTCTAAGTTCAGTAGAACTTACGTTATTCTAGACTTGATTTATATGTACCGAAGTACCTTTAGTGGTTTTCAGTTAGTCACTCACTGAGATTATCTGGTAAAACAATAGCAAGCTTGAATCCCAACCGCTGCACACCAATGTGAGAAGTTGGCCTGGTATATGCTGTCCACTAATTAAAGTGGGCACCTTGCACCAGTCCAAACGACCCTAATTGATGATTAGGTTAAAGACAACCTTTATAGAAAGCTATCCTAGTGGTAGCTGTGGAGAGCAGCCTTCAGGCTAAGTCTTGAAGGAATGTAAAGCAGCTTGTTTTACCAGTATATAACCTCTTGAATGACCAAATGAAAGGAGAACCACACCAGGTATATATAAAATATATGTATTTATTACTAAACACTCTCTACTAACCTCTTTATGAGATTAGAGAACAAGGCACACAATATTACAGTACTAGAACGACAGTAAATAGCACAATACACAGTGGGCTCCAGGGGAGACCAAACCATATATTAAGAAAGTGGTATAACAACCACGACTTGACTAGACACAGTGCCTAGAGCACGTAGAATCGCTGGGACCCCAAGGAACCACCCAAGGTAGTGACACAGGGGACCCACGGAGGACGGGTGCAGTGTGGGAACACAGACGCGAGCTCCGTACAACTCTATGGGAAACTTGCGGTTGGAAATTTAGAGTTTAAGGACACTTCGGAGAGGACTTCAAGCAAACCCAGTTAAACTTAGAAGGTTCTAAGGCCAGCACCCTTGTGAGTACCGAGGTACCCGTTCTACCTAGCCCAGGGAAGCCGGGTGCGTAGGGGTCAAGTGGTGTCGGAAACCCTCGTCGTTTTCAATGGCTTGATGTGAAGAAGTGCTGCTGCCGTGGAGAAGAAAAGTGTCCGGTGTGACCCAAGGCTGGATCGGAGATGAGAAGAACCTGAAAGCAGAGGGGACAAAGTCTGGGTCACTTCACGTGTTCAGGAGTGGAGCAATCGAATGCCCACCGATGTCGGGTGCTTCAGGTGCGAAGAGGTGAAGCTTGACTCTGCAGCCCCGGGGACCAGGAGACATCGACGACCAGATTCCGCAGACGAGCTGTCCCACGAAGGATGTCGAGTGCTGGGGGGTCAGTTTCCGGATTGGAGACCAACAAGCCTTGGCAACTGCAACCCACGCGGTCAGAGAAAAGATGCTTCTGTGAGGACCAGCAAGGTCCTGGGGACTCCCCAAGCGATGGAGAGTCAGGGCACGTCTGGAGCAACCAGGGAAGCCCACTGAAAGTTAAAGTTGCCTTCTCAGGGACCCACAGGTCAATGGACCAGGGATCGCGAAGGGACCTCGAGAGGAATCACTCAATACCAGCCCACGGAACACTCGTGGAGTGTAGGCCAGTAATCTTCGGTGGAAACACTGCTCGGGGCTTGGACTACAAGTAGCCCAAAGCACAGCCTTGGGGATCGCCTAAAAGCATATGCTGCTGCAGATGTGCACGGTGTCCAGGGGTTCGGGTTGCACGGTCCCCACGAGGGCTGCGGGTCTCAGGTTTGCTGAGAGCACTAGTCGGCCTCGGGGAAGCTTGGGCACCCACCTCCTGTGTTGCAAAATCTTCGGAGTCCGTCGGGAGCTGCGTAGATGCAAACCGGCCAGATGCGTTGAGGTGCCTGCGTTGCAGGGGAGTAACTCCTTTACTCCAAGGGAGATTCTTCAGTCGTCCATCAAAGCGTAGATCGTCAAAGGTTACTTGGTTTCTGTAGCAGAGTTTAGTCCAGGTAATATCCAAAGTCCTGTAGTCAGGGTTCCTACTTTATACCCAAGGAAGGGGTGGGACGAACTCTGGGGACCCACCTATGGGAGGGTCAGGACAGAGGGGTGGCTACACCCATGTCCTTTGTCCAGTTTCGCGCCAGAGCAGGAGCAAATGGCCCCTGCAACCGGTTTGAGCTGGACTATGCACAGGGGCCCCAAATGTGCCCCCAGTGCAGACATCAAAGCACTCTGAGAGTGCACCCACCCAGCCCCAATACACTAAAGCCTGTCTGGGAGGTGGTCACACCTCCCTGTGACAGGAAACCTATTGTCAAGCCTTCCCCTGCCGGAGTTTTGTCCAGCAGCAGGAGGGCAGACTCGTGTCTGTGGCTGGCAGCATCCATTTTGTGATGCCAGGGCTCTGTGAAGCTGGTACCGGGTGTACCGGTGCGGTCATATTTCTCCCTCTAGGAGGGAGGAATCATACCTCCCACACCAGTTACTGGTGTGGAGGTATGATTCCAAGGTGTTTGACACCAAACACGACATAATTCCTTGCAGCCATTTTAAAGTTAGCATTTACCGCGAGGTTATAATGCACTTAAGAGTATATGGTTTGGCTGCATCACAAACAACCCCGGAATAGTGGTTCCGAAGGCTGCAGAGGGGCTCTGCTCATGCAGGGGGACCCTCTCACATAAAACCCAGCACCCTGCCTTCAGGATTGATAAGACCTGCCATAGGGGTGACTGATGGGCTTATATGTGCAGTGATTAGGATAGATATAGTGAACCTATATCTAAGGAAGGGGTGCATGCACCACCTTACACAGTCTGCAGTAGCAGACCTGTTGTGTCATTTTGAATGGTCTCTCAGGGGTGGCATAATACATGCTGCAGCCCCTGGGAGGCCTCTGGGGTACCTATGCCCTGGATACATAGTATACCATATACTAGGGACTTATAAAGGTACCCCAGAATCCAATCTGGAGTGTACCTAAAGTACATGCAATCAATTTAGAGGAGAAAGCAGATAAACTGGGGTCCTGAATAGCAGGATCCCAGTTAGACTAAGTCGAAAACAGTGAAACATCAGCAAAAAGTGGGGGTAACTATAAGAAGCAGATCCTACTCTCCTACACAACCACCCCACCCCCCCACCCCCAACTTCAGGACATTAAACTAACCTTGACCAGTTGAGTCTTCATGTTCTAAGTGGAAATATCTGGAGGGTCCATCTGCATTGGCATGGTTACTCCCAGGTCTATGTTCCACTGTATAGTCCATCGCCTGTAGGGAAATGGACCACCTCAAAAGTTTGGGGTTTTCACCCTTCATCTGTTTTAGCCATAAGAGGGGCTTGTGGTCTGTCTGAACAATGAAGTGAGTGCCAAACAAGTATGGCCTCAGCTTCTTCAAGGCCCAAACCACAGCAAAGGCTTCCCTCTCAGTGGCTGACCAACGTTTCTCTCTGGGGTCAACCTTCTGCTAATAAAAGCTACTGGCTGATCCTGACCTTCATTCAATTGTGATAACACAGCCCCTACCCCCAACTCAGATGCATCTGTTTGGACAATGAATTGTTTGGAGTAGTCAGGACTTTGCAGAATGGGAGTAGTGCACATGGCCTGCTTCAGGTCATCAAATGCCTTTTGACAGCTAACTGTCCACTGAACTTTCTTTGGCATTCTCTTGGAAGTTAAGTCATTCAAAGGGGTCACTATGGATCCATATCCTTTGACAAACCTCCTATAGTACCCAGTCAGGCCCAAGAAAGCTCTGACCTGAGTCTGGGTGGTTGGAGCAACCCAGTCCATGATGGTCTGGATTTTGCTCTGCAATGGTTGAACCGGGCCTCCATTCACAAGGTGGCCCAGGTATACAACTTGGCTCTGCCCTATCTGGCACTTGGTGGCCTTGATAGTAAGGCCTGCTTTCTGCAGGGCCTCCAAAACATTTCTCAGGTGGACCAGGTGATCCTCCCAGGTGGAGCTAAAGACAGCAATGTCATCTAGATATGCTGCACTATAGGCTTCCAGGCCTGTAAGGACTTTGTTCACCAACCTTTGAAAAGTGGCAGGTGCATTCTTCAAAAGCAAAAACAACAGTTGATGGACAGAATGCAGAACAATGTCATACATTCACCCCAGTACAGAGATCTGGGCCTAAATCCATCGTTATTTTGCTCACCATGCCATTCCAGTTTGGACCCAGCCATATGCAAATCAGTCTTGACCCTGTGCCTCAAGGGAACAGTCCAGCCCGAACTGCCAAGCCAGGTCCTCCCTGAACTGGAAACAAGCATCCTAGGACCGGTTTCGGGGTTTCACCCTCTTCAGCCAGGATAGCTTGATTCCAGTGGCATGGAGAGCACGGGACCCACGTCTGGGCATACCCGTCCCACTCGGGGTGACAAATGCAAAAACAACAGTTGATGGACAGAATGCAGAACAATGTCATACATTCACCCCAGTACAGAGATCTGGGCCTAAATCCATCGTAGCAGGTGCATCACCACAAATTGGTAGTGCCCACTAGGGGTTGAGAATGCTGTTTTGGCTTTTGCATCCTCAGCTAGTCTGATTTGCCAGTAGCCAGCGGTCAGGTCAAATGTGCTGAGAAACTTGGCTGAGGCCAAAGTGTCTATAAGCTCATCTGCCCTAGGGATTGGATGGGCATCAGTCCTAGTGACTGCATTGAGACCTCTGTAGTCCACACAGAACCTCATCTCTCTCTTACCACCCTGGGTGTGAGGCTTAGGCACTAAGACTACTGGACTAGCCCAAGGGCTATCTGAGGGTTCAATCACACCCAAATCCAACATCTTCTGGACTTCAGTCCTGATGCAGTCCCTGACAGGGTCAGGTTGCCTGTAAATCTTATTTTTAACAGGCAGACTGTCCCCAGTGTCCACTTCATGAGTGCACCAGGTAGTCTGACTTGGAGTCAGTGAGAACATATGTCTAAACTGGTTGAGAACTTTTCTGCAATCCGTTTGCTGCTGGTCAGTGAGGCTGCCTGCCAAGGCTACCCCATCTACTGAACCATCATCTGGGTTCTGTGAGAGCAGGTCAGGGAGTGGATCACTCTCTTCCTCCTGTCCCTCATCTGTAGCCATGAGCAAGCCCATGTCTGCCCTGTCAACATATGGTTTGAGCCTGTTGACATGGAGCACCCTATGGGGGCTCCTGGGAGTTCCAAGGTCCACCAGGTAGGTAACCTCTCCCTTTTGCTCAATAATTGTAAGAGGGCCACTCCACTTGTCTTGGAGGGCTGCTGGGGCCACAGGCTCCAACACCCATACTTTCTGTCCTGGCTGATAAACTGTCAACACAGCCTTTTGGTCATGCCAGGCCTTTTGCAATTCCTGGCTAGCCTCAAAGGTTTTTAGTTGCCTTCTTCATGTACTCAGCCATCCTGGAGCGGAGACCAAGTACATAGTCCACAATATCCTGTTTAGGGGTTTGAGAGGTAACTCCCATCCCTCCTTCACTAGACACAATGGACCCCTAACTGGATGTCCAACAGAAGCTCAAATGGGCTGTAACCAACCCCCTTCTGTGGAACCTCTCTGTAGGCAAAGAGAAGGCAGGGCAAAAGTATGTCCCATCTGCGCCTAAGCTTTTCTGGGAGACCTTTAATCATGCCCTTTAAGGTTTTGTTGAACCTCTCAACTAAACCATTGCACTGTGGGTGATAAGGGGTGGTAAATTTGTAATTTACACCACACTCCTTCCACATAGCAGTTAAGTAACTAGACATGAAGTTGGCACCTCTGTCTGATACTACCTACTTAGGAAAACCCACCCTGGAAAAGATTCCCAGGAGGGCCCTTGCCACCACAGGAGCTGTGGTAGTTCTAAGGGGAATTGCCTCTGGATACCTAGTGGCATGGTCCACCACCACTAGTATAAATCTGTGCCCAGATGCAGTTTGAGGGTCTAGGGGACCAACAATGTCAATCCCTACCCTCTCAAAGGAAACCCCCACCACAGGTAGTGGTATCAGGGGGGCCTTTGTAGTGCTACCTGCCTTACCACTGGCTTGACAGGTGACACAGGAGCGACAAAACTCCTTGGTGTCTTCAGACATGAGGCCAATGAAAGTGAGGGACAATTCTGTCCCAAGTCTTGTTTTGGCCTAGGTGACCTGCTAATGGGATATCATGTGCTAGTGTCAATAGGAAGCTCCTAAACTTCAGGGGTATAACCAACCTCCTGGTGGCTCCAGGCTTGGGGTCTCTACACTCTGAGTAAAGGAGTTCATCATCCCAGTAGATCCTATGGGACCCACTAGTATTCCCAGCAACCTCAGCAGCAGCTTGCTGTCTGAGGGGTTCAAGAGAGGGGCAGCTCAGTTGCTCCTGGCTCAGATCTGCCCTGGAAGGGCCCCTGTCCCCAAGAACTCAACCTGATCAGGTTCAAGCTCATCTGGGACAGTTCTTTCTTCAGGACTAAGATCAGCTCCCTCAAGAGACTGATCTGGATTCTGAGGCAGGGGGAAGACACTGCCTTAACCCTACTGCTCCTTCTCTTGGAAGGTGCCTGGTCCATTTTTCCAGGATCCAGGACCTGTTCAGTGTTAGACATTTTTGCCTGTGACCTGGTCATAGCAAACACATCTGCAGGGATACCCAACATTTCTGCATGAGTCCGGAGTTCCACTTCAGCCCAAGCTGAAGTTTCTAAATCATTGCCCAACAAGCATTCAACAGGGAGGTCTGCACTTACCACAACCTTTTTAGGGCCAGTTACCCCTCCCCAGGAGAAATTAACAACTGCCAAGGAATGGTCTGTCCTGACATTGCTAGCATTGGTCACTTGGTACATCTCACCAAGTATGATTTGCTCAGGAGCCACAAGATCTTTTGTCACCATTGTGACACTTGCTCCTGTGTCCCTGAATGCCAAGGCCTCCTTTCCATTGATTATAGGCTGTTGTCTGTATTTGCCCAGATTACTGGGGCTTACAAATAAGGAGGCCATATCCATGCCCCCATCACAGATCAACATAGCCTGAGTTGGAACTCTGACTTGGCCAGAGTCCATCTCAGATCCCAGGGTTAACCCTACTACACCCTTATTTGGAACACCACCACTTGGAGCTGAACTAGGGGGAACAGTTGCCTTAGGGGCAGTGGTGGTTGGAGTCGAGTCCTTGGACTTGTTACAATCACTTGTCCAATGGGTCTTCTGTTTACAGAATTGACACCATGGCTTCTTCTTGCCTTTACCTTTGTTGGTTTGTGACTCCCCACCAGATGCAGATTTTTGGGGCCCTTGAGAAGACTTCTGGTCTTTACCCTTCTCCCCACCCTTATCTGAGTTTTTAGAATCTTTCTTCTTGGAGTCACCACCTTGGTTCTGAACCTTCTGCCTCACCCTGGTTCTGACCCATTTGTCTGCCTTCTGGCCCAATTCTTGGGAAGAGGTCAGATCAGAGTCCACCAGGTACTGATGCAACAGATTTTGACCGTTATTAAGGATCTGCTCTCTCATGATTAAATTGTACAATCCTTTGAAATCACACACCTTACTGCCAAGTAACCAGCCTTCCAGAGCCTTAGTAGCACAATCAACAAAGTCAACCCAGTCCTGAGTCTGTGCCTTTTGGGTGTCTCTGAACTTTAACCTGTATTGTTCAGTGGTTAGGCCAAACCCATCAATCAGAGCACTCTTCAGGACTTTGTAATTATCAGCATCCTCTTCTCTTACAGTGAGGAGCTTGTCTCTACCTTTGTCTGCAAAGGAGAGCCACAAGATTGCTGCCCACTGCTCCTGAGGGACCCTCTGTATCTTACAGCCCTCTCCAGTGCAGTTATCCATTTGTGGATGTCATCCCACTCTGGTAGGGAGGGACAATCTTGTTCAGGTTCCTATGGTCATGAGTATTTTCTCTACCTCTAGGGACACTGTGGCTGCCACCATGGGGCTCTAGCCCCAACTTCTGAAAAGCTCTCTGAAGCTCCAGGGATTCCCTATCTAAGGCCAATTGCTCTCTCTTGATCCTGCGCTTAGCTCTCTCAAACTCAAGCAGTTGGCACTTCTTCTCATTAGAGGACTCCCTTTTATGAGAAGCAGAAGTCCTATGAGAAGCAGAGCTCCCTACAGATGTACCAGAACGATTAGACTCCAGAGAAAGGAGATCTGGATCTTCTTGGTAAACTGTTAACCCTTCCAGGTGGGGTAAAGAGAGGGCCATTGAGGCTTCTCCCTCACCTTCAGGAAGAATTGGCTGTTCCAGGTTAGAATCATTTTGATACTCCTGGCCAGCGTCAGAGTCCAGGTCATTGAGGTTTTCACTCCCTGGCCTTTCCTCTTCTGCTGTCCCACCCCCTTTGTCTGCCTCATCAGATCCTGGAGTCTTTCTGAGGTCATCTAAAAGCAAAGTCACTATGAGCTTTTGGGTGTTTGGGTTTTTCCCTGTCTTCAGTTTCCTTGATGCACACACGTTTCTCAATTCTTGGAATGTGAGGTGGTCATACTTAGTTGGCAAGGAGTCACTGACTTCAGGCCTTGAAGACATTCTAGTGTGGTGTGGTGTATGCACCTACCTACTCTAGTGGGAACTGAGACTCTCTTGAGTTGGAGAAAGGGTGTGCTAGACCCTTGACTTACCCAACTCTAAGTTCAGTAGAACTTACGTTATTCTAGACTTGATTTATATGTACCGAAGTACCTTTAGTGGTTTTCAGTTAGTCACTCACTGAGATTATCTGGTAAAACAATAGCAAGCTTGAATCCCAACCGCTGCACACCAATGTGAGAAGTTGGCCTGGTATATGCTGTCCACTAATTAAAGTGGGCACCTTGCACCAGTCCAAACGACCCTAATTGATGATTAGGTTAAAGACAACCTTTATAGAAAGCTATCCTAGTGGTAGCTGTGGAGAGCAGCCTTCAGGCTAAGTCTTGAAGGAATGTAAAGCAGCTTGTTTTACCAGTATATAACCTCTTGAATGACCAAATGAAAGGAGAACCACACCAGGTATATATAAAATATATGTATTTATTACTAAACACTCTCTACTAACCTCTTTATGAGATTAGAGAACAAGGCACACAATATTACAGTACTAGAACGACAGTAAATAGCACAATACACAGTGGGCTCCAGGGGAGACCAAACCATATATTAAGAAAGTGGTATAACAACCACGACTTGACTAGACACAGTGCCTAGAGCACGTAGAATCGCTGGGACCCCAAGGAACCACCCAAGGTAGTGACACAGGGGACCCACGGAGGACGGGTGCAGTGTGGGAACACAGACGCGAGCTCCGTACAACTCTATGGGAAACTTGCGGTTGGAAATTTAGAGTTTAAGGACACTTCGGAGAGGACTTCAAGCAAACCCAGTTAAACTTAGAAGGTTCTAAGGCCAGCACCCTTGTGAGTACCGAGGTACCCGTTCTACCTAGCCCAGGGAAGCCGGGTGCGTAGGGGTCAAGTGGTGTCGGAAACCCTCGTCGTTTTCAATGGCTTGATGTGAAGAAGTGCTGCTGCCGTGGAGAAGAAAAGTGTCCGGTGTGACCCAAGGCTGGATCGGAGATGAGAAGAACCTGAAAGCAGAGGGGACAAAGTCTGGGTCACTTCACGTGTTCAGGAGTGGAGCAATCGAATGCCCACCGATGTCGGGTGCTTCAGGTGCGAAGAGGTGAAGCTTGACTCTGCAGCCCCGGGGACCAGGAGACATCGACGACCAGATTCCGCAGACGAGCTGTCCCACGAAGGATGTCGAGTGCTGGGGGTCAGTTTCCGGATTGGAGACCAACAAGCCTTGGCAACTGCAACCCACGCGGTCAGAGAAAAGATGCTTCTGTGAGGACCAGCAAGGTCCTGGGGACTCCCAAGCGATGGAGAGTCAGGGCACGTCTGGAGCAACCAGGGAAGCCCACTGAAAGTTAAAGTTGCCTTCTCAGGGACCCACAGGTCAATGGACCAGGGATCGCGAAGGGACCTCGAGAGGAATCACTCAATACCAGCCCACGGAACACTCGTGGAGTGTAGGCCAGTAATCTTCGGTGGAAACACTGCTCGGGGCTTGGACTACAAGTAGCCCAAAGCACAGCCTTGGGGATCGCCTAAAAGCATATGCTGCTGCAGATGTGCACGGTGTCCAGGGGTTCGGGTTGCACGGTCCCCACGAGGGCTGCGGGTCTCAGGTTTGCTGAGAGCACTAGTCGGCCTCGGGGAAGCTTGGGCACCCACCTCCTGTGTTGCAAAATCTTCGGAGTCCGTCGGGAGCTGCGTAGATGCAAACCGGCCAGATGCGTTGAGGTGCCTGCGTTGCAGGGGAGTAACTCCTTTACTCCAAGGGAGATTCTTCAGTCGTCCAGCAAAGCGTAGATCATCGAAGGTTACTTGGTTTCTGTAGCAGAGTTTAGTCCAGGTAATATCCAAAGTCCTGTAGTCAGGGTTCCTACTTTATACCCAAGGAAGGGGTGGGACGAACTCTGGGGACCCACCTATGGGAGGGTCCGGACAGAGGGGTGGCTACACCCATGTCCTTTGTCCAGTTTTGCGCCAGAGCAGGGGCTGGTAGCCCCTGCAACCGGTTTGAGCTGGACTATGCACAGGGACACCAAATGTGCCCCCAGTGCAGACATCAAAGCACTCAGAGTGCACCCACCCAACCCCAATTCACTAAAGCCTGTCTGGGAGGTGGTCACACCTCCCTGGGACAGGAAACCTATTGTCAAGCCTTTCCCTGCCGGAGTTTCGTCCAGCAGCAGGAGGGCAGACTCGTGTCTGTGGCTGGCAGCATCCATTTTGTGATGCCAGGGCTCTGTGAAGCTGGTACCGGGTGTACCGGTGCGGTCATATTTCTCCCTCTAGGAGGGAGGAATCATACCTCCCACACCAGTTACTGGTGTGGAGGTATGATTCCAAGGTGTTTGACACCAAACACGACATAATTCCTTGCAGCCATTTTAAAGTTAGCATTTACCGCGAGGTTATAATGCACTTAAGAGTATATGGTTTGGCTGCATCACAAACAACCCCGGAATAGTGGTTCCGAAGGCTGCAGAGGGGCTCTGCTCATGCAGGGGGACCCTCTCACATAAAACCCAGCACCCTGCCTTCAGGATTGATAAGACCTGCCATAGGGGTGACTGATGGGCTTATATGTGCAGTGATTAGGATAGATATAGTGAACCTATATCTAAGGAAGAGTGCATGCACCACCTTACCCAGGCTGCAGTAGCAGACCTGTTGTGTCATTTTGAATGGTCTCTCAGGGGTGGCATAATACATGCTGCAGCCCCTGGGAGGCCTCTGGGGTACCTATGCCCTGGGTACATAGTATACCATATACTAGGGACTTATAAGGGTACCCCAGAATCCAATCTGGAGTGTACCTAAAGTACATGCAATCAATTTAGAGGAGAAAGCAGATAGACTGGGGTCCTGAATAGCAGGATCCCAGTCAGACTAAGTCGAAAACAGTGAAACATCAGCAAAAAGTGGGGGTAACTATAAGAAGCAGATCCTACTCTCCTACAGTGTGTGTCGCTCAACTGAAAACGGGGCCCTCTACAATCTTACAATTGATTTCAAACTGGTCACAGTATTTTTCTCTGCTGCTGCGCTGACACTCTGACATGGTTGTATAACCAACAGGAATTTGCAGTCCACCAACCTGAACCTGCTAGTCACACAAAGACAACCTTGTGCAGCGTACACATTCTGAACAGTTGTGAAAGGGAAGAGAGAGGGAGGAAAAAGATGGAGATGGAAAAAGACTGAAAACAAGAAGGAAGATGGAATTGTAGAATGCGGAAACAAGAGGGAAAGAAAGAGCCAGTAATATGGAATACGCATCTGCACTGGTCATGACCAGGTAGGATCCCAAGGGCGATATCCACGTGGTACAATTTAGCAACTAGCCAACCCATTAGGGATGAGTGTGCACGCAGTTAAGGACTAGGGGGCAGTGTCCTGGAGGAAGGGTACCCAGGTGTGAAGAAATGCCTCCGTCCTGTCCTGGAGGTTGTAGATGACCCGCTCATAGGAGGCCTTCTGGTACATCGACGAGAGCCATTCATCATGGGAAGGTAGGGTGGGGGAGAATGCAAATCTTAACCGTGGCAAGTGCTGTATGCAAGAGACATGCTGCGCAAACAAATGATGGATGGAATGCTGAACAAATCAAACATTCATCCCCAATCAAGAGATCTGGGTTAGATCAGTCGTTTATTTACTCACCATGCCACCCCAGTTTGGACCCAGCCATATGCAAATCAGTCTTGACCCTGCTTCTCAATGGAAACAGTCCAGCCCGACCGGCCAAGCCAGGCATTCCCTGGACCGGAAACAAGCATCCTGGGAGCAGGGTCAAGACTGATTTGCGTATGGCTGGGTCCAAACTGGAATGGTGTGGTGAGCAAAAAAATGATGGATTTAGGCCCAGATCTCTGTACTGGGGGTGAGTGTTTGGCATTGTTTAGCATTATGTCCATCATTTGTTATTTTTGCGTATGCAAGAGACGGCCCTGTAGACGGCAGAGGTCTTGGGAGTTCAATGCAATGCCAACCGCCTCCCAAAGGACATATCGAGGGGCAGTCACAGAGGACCTGCAGAAGTTCACAGCAGTCATGGGGGCAGCGCCAGCAATTTGTGTGCAGTAACAGGCCAGCTGCTCGTAATTTCACGGGGTCCAGTGCCAGTGATTTAAAAAGGCAAAACTTCAATTGGGCCTCTTGTGCCCTGCGTTCAAGTGCCTCCAGGAGTTCAGCCCAATCCTCCGGTTCATATTTCGTTTAGAGTCTGGTTTGCCATGTGGTGCGGAGGCTATTGAAGAGGGGCAGGGAGAAAAGATGGCAGCTTAATAGGTTATAAACGCTGGACATCACCCCGTGGATGTGACCCCACATCCTAAGATAGCAGACCACAGGAGAGGATTGGAGGACCCAGGGTCGTGTACCCAGACAGCGATTGAGGCAATGCCATAGCTGCAGACCGCCAGGATTAGTGGGGTTAGAAGCCGAATTCCTCACGAAGCGTCGTGAAGGATTTGAGGGCATCCCCGTCGAGGATCGATGAAGACTGCTGATGCCTGCTGAGCACCATGCTTCCCAGTTCAACATCTTGTCACCTATGCATAGGCTAGAGTTGCTCCACAGAGGTGCGTGGTCATGGAGAAGGGGGAGGTCCATCGCCATGATTTTACCACAGCTTGCATCATCGGGTTGGCAGAGCCCAACACGCGAGAGCCACCCTTGTAGAGTGGGTGCAATCCCTGTGGACAATCCAGCAGTGCATGCTCCGCTAACACCCACTGCGGCTGGTTCGGAGTCACCGGGAGCATGTAAGCAAGCTGTGATAAGTGAAGGGCTAAGGCATAGTGCTCAACTGAGGGAAAACCCAGGTCCCCACATGAGCGGTGAGCCAGGAGTTTGGCACTGGCCAAGCGGGGGCAGGAAGCCCCCCAAACGAAAGACCGTATACTCCGGTCCACGGAGTGCAGTAAGGAGAGAGGGACCTATAAGGGCAGCATATAGAGGACGTAGGTATAGCATGGCAGCGTCCCCATTCTCACTGCTTGTACCCTCCCCCATAACAAGAGTCTGAGGTGGGTCCACTTCTTAAAATTCAGCTTCAAACTTACCAGCAGGGGATCAAGGTTGTCTGCCACTATTCGGGTCAAGCCTCTGTTTACATAGACTCCCAGATACTTGAGGCGGAAGAACTTTCATTGGAAGGTGTATGCGGACATCACCATGCTGGTGGTTACCCATGACATGGGCAGTGCCTCACTATTGTCCCAGTTGACCCGGTAGCCTAACAGGGTTGAAAAGCCAGAGAGGATGTCCAGGAGGGCAGGGAGGTAGTGAGGGAGATCCGAGAGGGTAAGCAATATATCATCTGGGTAGAGATAGACGATGGACGTCCCGCTTGGGATGCCGGAAAGGTGCGGGGATTGACGAAGAGAGGCTGCAAGGGGTTCCATGGCAAGAAGTAACAGCAGGGGCGATAGTGGGCAGCCCTGCCAGGTCCCCGTCCGGATTAGGAATGGGTTCAAGAGAAACCCTCAACAATTAACTTGGGCAGTAGGTGAGTCGTAAAGCCATTGAACTTTGGTTATGAATCCCTCCCCCAGGCGGAGGGCCGCAGAATGGTACCATCACTCAATCCTGTCCGCATGCCTTTTTGCCATCCAGGGAGAGGACGAGGGCCTCATACTCTAGGTCCTTGGCCGACCACTGGGCATGGGCAAGAGAGCAGAGGTGGTTCCTGGAGGAACGGCCAGGAACGAACCCCACCTGCGTATGGTGGATCAAGAACAGGATCACCTTTCAGAGACCAGCTGCGAGGGCACCAGCAAGTATCTTGATGTCCCCGTTGAGAAGAGAAATGGGTCTATATCTCCTACAGAGTAGGGTATCTTTCCCTGGCTTGGGAAGGACCGCCCTGTTGGAGATGGAGCCAAAGCAGTCTGTTTGATCGGCCTCATGAAAGGCTTTATAGACTGAGTCCACCACGTCCTCGCCCGCCCACTTATAGAACTCCGCAGGGAAACAGTCTTCCCTGTGGGCTTTGTGATAAGGAAACCTGGAGATGGCCTGCGCTATCTCTGCCTTGCTAATTTCCCCCTCGATCAGGTCCCTGCCGGACTCAATGAGGCTGTGGAGGTGCACACTATCAAAGAAGGCCTCTAACCGGACAGGGTTGTCAGTCTCCACTGGGGTGTACAGGTCCTGTGGGCGGGTGAGAATTGTACCACCCTAAATATCTAAATTTTAAATAGGTCTATCATGAAACTGCTCCTCCAAACAAGGGATGCCTTTACATGTAGCTCCCCTTGTACGTTTTTAGCACTACACTGGTGTTTATCCAATTGATAACCAACAATCATTAGGACATCAAATAAATCCTTCTAACCAACGCCTCTTCGAGAACATGTTTACCTTCATAAATGCTAATAAGAAGGAATGTGAACAACTTTGTGGAGTAGGTGCTGGACCAACAGTGGAGCAGTTCCAGACCTACAGGGAACTACCCCAAAACTTTACATTCGTCTTACTGAGTTAAAGGCTGGTCCTGATGATGGTGCTAAGGATTGAGAGGAATAGGTTTTACTGTCAGTAAAAAGGAAAAGAAAATTTTCGGAGTCCAGAAAGTTAGTTTTCACCACTAAGGTTTGTGTTGGAAAGGTTGTAATTCCTAATATTTCTTTAGCCATCATAATGTAAGAGCAAAACCAGATTTAGAACTAGTCGTAATAATATTGTTTTTGCAAGTACTGTAATAGACAGATGTTACTGTAAACCAACTTATGGTAATCGATTTACTAATGTTGGATTGATGGAAGGCTAAGTCTGGCTTGCTGGAACTCCAACTACTGACATGATCAGTACATTTGTCAAAGCAGCTCACTGAGCCATCTTGCCAGCTATATAGTATGTTGTGGTGTTGTAGTAATCAGGGACAGCTGCATTCAAGGCGTATATCACATATCAACTGTCCCCCCCCCCCCCCATTTACTCATGAAATTATGGTTACAAGCATCAGCCCAGTCGGAGCTAACCAAGAGACCATCTCACATTGTGGGGAAGGCAGTTCCGAGCATTCAGCGGCCAGTTCTTTTTAAAAAAATTTTTTTATTATCCTCATACCACCAAGAGCATCTGCAACTCTCAAGGTACCACTCCATCTATCTGTCCGCCCGGCGATCACTGCATTCGCCCAGGGTCCTGACACCATACAGGACCTTCCCCATTGTTGGTGCCTTGGTATAATCACTGGAATGTATGGCCAGTACCGAAAGGACAATACCAAGATGAGAAATCAGTCCATATCGCCGGAGGGCAGCTCGTTTCTGTGCTCTGATCTAACCGCCATACCCTGACTCCTGCCCTGATCCAATCTTTAACTTTCAAAGGTATAGGATCCCTCCACCTCATACAGATTTCTCTTCTTGCAATTAATATCGGGTAGAAAAGCAGCCCTCTCCGATCGTCTGAGGAGATTGCTTGTGATCCCATCCACTCCAAAAAGGACGAGCGATGAACTCAGAACAACTTCCACCCCTAAAATATCTTTCAGAGAAAGTTCAATAGCTCCCCAATAGACTCTTAACCTGAGGCAATGAAGGAAAATATGGACATCTTCGGCGCCAAAATGGCCACACCTTATACACTTAGGAGGGGGGTGAGGGGCAAACTTTGCAATTTTAGACGGAGTCCAATGAAGTTGGTTAATAGTGAAGAAGTGATTCCTCTTCAGATTAGCAGGTTTGACGGTGGAATACAAGAGCCTCAGAGAATTGTCCCAAGTCGATTTGATATCCATCTCCAAGAGGGCTCCACACCATACTAAATGAGGAGGTGATAGCTTCTTCTCCTCAGCCTCCAATAGTTTTTCATACCACGTAGCAACCTCCTTGCTCTTTGGTCTTGTATCCTGAAGAAGAAGCTCTAACTCCCAGTCGCCCCCTATCTCCAGTTTTGATGCCAAAAACCAAGAGGACGTCGGATAAATTTAAACTTGGACAAGGTATTTCCGGTTTTGGCTTTTAAGACTTCCCAAGGATATAGCCCCTCAAATCTGCCCTTGTTATGAGGCCCTCCCTCCTGAATGGGAGACTTAAACTGTCTTTCAGGCACGTCTTTGTACCAGGGGAGTCCCAAACTGGGGCCAAATCTGAATAGTAACCTAGGCCCCAAGATCACCTCATTTAGTACCATAATTTTAGCGCGGAGCTCAATACCTTTAATCGAACTTTCTTGAAAAATCTAGGGGCACCAAACTTGTAGAGAAATTCCTCCGCACTCATCCCTCTCACCATTTCCCCTAGTAACTTCCCCCACGTGAAATCATCCGGCTTCCCCAACAGCATCCGAATGTTTTAAAATTGAAACACTGCACAATATAGATTTAAATCAGGAAAGGCCAATCCTTCCTTAACGAGCCTTCGTCTAAGTTTTTTCCAGGCCAACCTGGCTCCTTTATAAGCCCAAATAAAACTGACGACCTTCCCCTGAATTTTCAGTGCTTGATTTAGAAAACTCAAGAGGAAAAGCATTAAAAAGGTAAGTCAGTTTGGGGAGTATCACCATTTTTTATCAGGCTAACACGCCCAAAAATGGTTAACCGGAGATTTTTCCACATGACTAGTAGGCAATCTATTTCTCTAGCGACCCTCTGCAAATTAATCTGGGGAATTTTATCTACGCCCTCCACGATTGAAATCCCCAAATATCTAAAGTTTGGGCTCACACTCCCACCCCTATCTCTGACATTCCAGCACATTACCTCAGTGTTAGAGGTATTCACTGAATAACCTGAGAGGGCCCCAAGCTGCCAGTTCTCAGTTGTAGTACTTCAATTTGCAGCATTCAGTATAGTAATGAGAAAAAGGGTCACAGTGCAGGAGTCCAAAGATCAGGCATGGCATGTCAGAGGTCTTCAAGCACAACCAAAAACGGGCATCGAGACAACTCCAGGAACAAATGAGGCAAAAGAAGATCAAGGTAGAGTGACAAAATGAAGGAGCGGAAACTCAAGGAGGCCTATTATCATCCTTAGCATATGTTTGTAGTTGCTCAGCAAGTTCCTCCTAGCGCTGCATCATGGGGGATTTACAAAATCCCCTGATCTCCTCACTGCGAAGAGAGTGACCCTCAGCAGCAGCCCAGCATGCAAGCACACTGAGCCAGATAATGGGGGGGGGGAGGAAGGGGCACTCTTCCATGCAATAATGATATTAAGTCTAGCCAGCAAAAGGGCGAGGGCTATGAATCTCACCACCGCTTTGTTGATCTCAGATCTCACAATCGTCCCTATTAGGCAGATCTACGGGGAATTTTAATTTGGGACTCCCATGCAACCAGAGGACACCCGTGACATTGTCCCAGTAATGCGTTAGTATCGGGCAGGGCCAGAGCATGTGTAGAAAGCTTGCCCCAGTGGAATGGCATCTTGGGCAGCACAGGGAAATCATAAACAACAATGGACCTGTTCAAAAGGTGAAAAATCTGCTCAGTGACCCCTCCAAACATGTACAGTCACCCAACTTTGTGTGAAGGAACAGCGGTTATCCTTATACCGTCTGTTTAGGAGGGACCTAGATCACCTACTAGTTAATAAAAACACAATCGTGTCTGAGCTCTGCCTCCCGTGGTCTATCCCACCCTCCAGTGTGAAATGACCAAACTTAAGTAAGAAAGGAAAAAAGGTGAGAAACGGTTGGCAGTGCCTCACGGGAGTAACACCTTGGGAGTTTGCAGACTGGTACTCGCCTGCGTCCTCAGGTTCTCATCGGCGACTGCCAATCCGTAACAAAAATTGTGATTAAGTAAGAAAAAGAAAGAAGACACAGTGCTAAGTGTGGTATCATGTGTTGCCAGTGCACCAGAAGGCTTATCCGGGCGTGCGGCAATATCAACCCTGTAAGGAGTGGCGGGATCTCAACTGAAACGCCGCCATTCCTAATCTAAAACCAAGCTAGACAACACTGGCTATGTTGCTTTATTCCGTGCTGTGTGTCTACTCACTTAAAAACCGACATGTTTCATTGCCAGGGGGAACTCACGGCAATTTCATCAGGGCAAGGGTCAATTTTCCACACTGCACCAATGGTGGTCTATTTTTTGTATATTTTATGTATCTGCGGGAGACCGAAACAACACAACACAACAAATCAACAGCACCAAATATAACGTGTTATTTCATATACGTGGGAGCCAACTTCATTTCGTCAATATATTTACCGGGTTGTTGCCATCCGTGGGCATACCTGCAACCCCCTTTACTTGTGAGTGTGTGCTAGTCCACATTCACACTGGCTGTCACATATGCTGCAGAACGTCAGTCTGTGAAGAAATGGGGAGATGGATTGAATACTAGCAACATGCTATGCCCATAAATTGTAAGCGAAATAACGGCTCGCTACTTTGTTTAAGAATACAGGTTCCAAGCGCTCTGGGAACGTGCCGATACTCAGTGGGGCAGTAAAGTGTAGATACCCTTTAAAACCTTTCCCATTACCCAATGTGTACAAATAGCGCTACCTTATGTCGAAATCTTTAACGTGGGCTTCATATCCCTTCGTGGAGGCAATGTCCTAAAACCCTCGAGAGATCTTTAAAAAAAAAAAAAAAACTTTTTGTATAAGAAAGGATTGGAAGGGATAAATACTTCCGCCCGCTCCCCTGCCTGTCTTATTGCCGCTTACCGTAACAGCGCGAGTGTCTGGCGTTTGCTCAGCACCTCGCGGGATCGGTGGGCGACGCTGATATTCAAAACACGACGCGCCACGTAGGCGCGTACGCATCCCGCCCCTCTTCTGACCCTGCACTCGTATACCATCATGTGGGACTAAAACGGGCACCATATTTTGCTAGTGTTTAAACGGTATACCCTCAGTAGAGTTCCGTATACACAATGGTTTTTCATAAACAGATTAAATCATGGTGCGTGTAGTACTAGAACTATTTCTGGACATTGGACTCCTGAACACATATCGTGACGCCCAGTCCACCTCCGTGAACACAAGAATAGGACCTAACGAGTGTGTCATCATTATAAGTGTCCTAGAGTATCTAAACATTTCAAATTTTAAAATTTAGGATTTAAAGTGCCGATGTTCTAGGAGCACCTAGATATCAAATCCTACCGATGTGTTTTACAGCAGAGTGATCCCTCTCTGTCCATACCTTAGCGCCAGTTTGTACATCATATTTTTCAATCCTTATCTTGATCAGGGAGTGTTTATCCATTTTGTGGTGCTATATGCACCCATGTCTATAGGACTGATTTTGGGGGAAGAACATGGCCACGCTACATTTATAGCCCTATGTTCAAAACCTAGTCAACACCCCCACACATACCTATTTAAAAAAAATCAGGGAACCTACTCACAAGAGGGGATTCATGAGAGCGGGGATAATGTATGTTTAATGAACTTCTACTCTGTTCCATTCAATGAGGTCGTTCATCCCATCTTGGTCCACCCCCTCCTGACAAATCCAGCGTGCTTCTTTTGTGCTCAGTCTAGTCTCCATGTTATACTGGTTGCCCACTACCCTTTCCGATACCACCCATCGTATGTCCTTGTGATTGTGCTTTAGTGTTTGGAAATGTTGCACAAGTTTTGTGGTGAGTTTTCCTGTTTTCAGCGTGCTCAGATGTTCCTGTATCCTGATTTTGACTTTACGTGTCGTGAGTTCAATATAGTGGAGTCCACACGGACACGTAAGTCTATAGATGACATTGACGGTGTTACAATTACTGAACCTATTAAGGTACCAGGTCTTCCCATGGGTCAAGGTCACACTTTTGGCAGATGCAGTAAGCTCGCACACCGAGCATCCCCCACATGGATAGTGTCCAGCGGGCACCCCGGTTTCTTTAAATTCTTGGGTAGGCCGGGTGTGTACCAAGCGGTCACGTAAATTAGCTGACCGCTTGAAGGCAAATCTGGGTTGGGGCATTTTCATGGTGGAGGTGCTGAGCAAATGCCAATGCCTCCTGATAATCTGCCTGATTTTGGTTGATAGTGGTCCAAATGTAGTGACCACTGGTATACAAGCCCCGATGCTTTTTGGTGTCCTTTCAAGGAGCGCGGATCTTGGGGTATTAAAGGCCCTCTTTCTCGCCTGCTTGATGACCTTTTTGGGATATGCTCGATCCTCCAATTTCTTAGACAGCTCCTCTGCCTGTTCTGTATATGTTTGAGTGGATGAGCAATTCCTGCGATATCGCAGGAACTGCCCTACAGGTAAATTGTCCCGAAGGGCCCTTGGATGATAGGACCTGTAGTGTAATAGTGAGTTTTTGTCAGTCGGTTTTTGATGTACATTAGTCACTAGTTTGTTGTTTACAGCCTGGATGTCAAGGTCCAGATATGTCGCTGTAGATCTGTTGACAGTCCATGTAAACTTTAAACACTCGTCTAGGTTGTTAAGCCAGTTCAAAAATGTGTATAGCTCTGCTTCTGTACCAGACCATATACACAACACATCATCAATGTATCTCTTCCAGAGGACAATGTTCCTCTGGAAGAGATTGGTGGAATGATTGATGTAGTTGGATTCAAACTGGCCTACATAAATGCAGGCCAGACTGGGAGCGAAAGTAGCCCCCATTGAAGTTCCAGATACCTGGAGGTACATCTGGTCTTTGTACGCAAAAAAGTTTTGTGTGAGAGCAATTTCTACGCATTGTAATACGAATGTCTGTGGGATGTCATAAAACCACTTGCATTCCCCCAGGGCGCGTGCTGCTGCCACCAGTGTAGCTTCCTGGGGGATGCTGGTATACAGCGATTCGATGTCTATCGTGACTAAAAACTGATGGTCTGGGTCATACTCAACATTATCCAGAATTCTCAGAATATCAGTCGTATCTTGTACGTATGAGGGCTGCGTGATGACACATTCCCTCAGGAAAAAAATCCGAGAACTGCGACAAAGGTTCCAACAGGGATTGTATGCCCGAGACTATCGGGCGCCCAGGCGGAGGTCGCTGGGCGCCTTGTGTATTTTAGGCACGATGTAGAATGCCGGGACCCTGGGTTTGTTGTTGATCAAGAACTCAGCCTCTTTTTATGTAAGCCATTTCTTCTCCTTGGCCTCCGTGACCATTTTAATAATGGTCGTCTGTAGATCTTTAGTTGGATCCCTCATAAGCGGTCTGTAGTTCTGACGAACCCCCAGTAGCCTGGCCACCTCAGCTTCGTAATCTTGGGTGTTCATCACCACCACCGCCCCGCCCTTATCGCCCGGCTTGATGGTGATGGCGGTGTTGTTTTGTATGGACTTCACGGCCTGCCAATCTCGGCTGCTCATATTACTATGAACAGTGCCATTCATATTTTGTTCCAAATTGGAAATGTCTTGCAGGACTTTCTGCTCAAAAACGTGGACCTCCGGGCCTTCTTGATGATTAGGGGGACAGAATTGTGAGGGACGTCGCAGGTTGGTCGAGAAAACAGAGGGGGTATCTTGTTCCTTGCCCTC
Source organism: Calotriton arnoldi (assembly GCA_963921515.1). NCBI lineage: Eukaryota > Metazoa > Chordata > Amphibia > Caudata > Salamandridae > Calotriton > Calotriton arnoldi. The sequence goes on from CAWUFW010001577.1 coordinate 432,549, forward strand.
AAAGAACTTTTTAAGCTTAATCTTTCTCATAAGGCCATAGAATTCCCCTCGAAATTTGAAGCTGGCATGTTTTGGGGTAGGGACATACCCAAGGCCTTTATTCAAGACCCCGAGTTCGTCCTCAGTCAGCTGATGTTTTGATAAATTGACCACTATGGAAATGCCAGGAAAAATTCTTGCTATCCTGGCCGGTGTAAAGTAGGCTCTGTGTAGCACATACAGATGGATCAGCTAAAATCTAGAATTGCGTGAGACTTTGTGTGGGTATTGTATTACTATCCCCCAATCCTTGTCATTAAATGCCCTGTCCGTGTCTGATTCCCACTTGTCTCTGAGCAAAGGCAGATCTGCAGCTGTGGGCTGTAATTGGGCCGGTAGAGCCGCTGGACCAGTTTACAGGTATCCACCATATATGACCACCATAGTTTTGCAAAGTGATATTACTAGGATTAGATATTAAGTTTTGTACAGCCCTGTCTAAACCCACCCACAGGACTGCATGTAGTGATGGGGTTGGGTGGTAGTGTCAGCCTCCTCACTACATTTTTCACCTTGTTATGGGTCCTGTCAAGGTTTTTTGTAGCACTCACTAATATAAATTAACTTTTTGTCCAAGCCCTAACAATATTTGTAGATATCGGAATAAAAAGGCAGATGGAGATTGTTAGGTCTTTTCTCTGGGTCCAGGGGCAGTAGATGGTTACTCGGCTACACCTGTAGCAGATGCTGTTGTTTACCATTGGTGTCTCAATACTATCGAAATACCAATAACCTAACCAAGGCTCTCCTCTGTACACTTAACTCTCCAGGGGTAATGATAGTGCATCCTCAGCGCTAACTCCAGGAGATGGCAAAGAGATTGAAAATAAGATACAACATGGCACACTAGTCACCCTTAATAGTAGGGGGTCATTTACTAATTTTTAAAGCAGCGCAGCAACCAAATTTGCTGTGTTGTGTTGCACAAGGGGAAAACACAGCGCAGGTGTATATGAATCCAATTACAATACACAATAATACAACCCATTAAGATTGACCTGATGCTGATGTCTTCCCCGGCACTAGCGCTCTTAAAGGCTTCCTTGTGTGACACACAACCTTCTAGAGTTGAGTGTGCGCTGTCTAGTGTAGTATTTGTACAGGGATCACACCTTTCAAGTACAAATGTCTCTATCTAGACAAACATAGAAAGATCCCCAGCTCTGGATGTGTGATGTGAAGTTAAACACATATGGAATGTGTGAATTATTTTGAGAAATGTAAACATTTCTCATTGTTAGCACCTGCTTCAAGGAGTTTTTAACACAAAGTCCAGCTTGGCTAGTATCTTACTATTCAGGAATTTGCGTCAAAAACTATGGATGTTAACAAAGTAGCGCCACAGTAACGCCTTCTTGACACTAAGCGGAACAAATCGCTTTTTTTACTGAAAAAGGGACCTTGACAGTATAAAATACCCTTTTAACTGGAAAGTAAATACCAGTGCATTGCTTTGACTTTGCGTGACTTTACATCTGACTTTGTGACAGTGTAAGTGTTAGGAAATGTGGACCTAAATATCTGGTCAGAGCTATATTTCTTAAAATGATTTGGACTCTAATTTAGAGGAGGATGGTATGAAAAAAGATGAAAATGTGCTCTGTGTCTCGTAGTGCCCCTTGATATCTTTTTTCTCTGAACCATTCCCTGCCAAAATCATTGCAGCTCCAAGTTACATCCCAGACCATACTTTTTGGCCTCTGAGATAATGTGTTTGAGTACCTATTCTCTACACCAGGTAACCTGTCTGTATGTTATGTTTGGTTTAGCTTTTCACTCATCAAACAACTGCATCTTAGGAAAATCTCTCTCTCTCTCACACACACGTTTGTTTTTCACCCTTTGTGTATATCATGCGAAACACTGACATTATCCTTGTGTACGGAATTCGTGCTGTAAGTGTTATGCAACTGTTAAAGTAAAAAAAAAAAAAATTCAGAATGTAAAGCGAAAAAAACAGGACTGCATAAACTAAGCCTGATAGAGAACAACTTGACAGCTCTACATAAAATAGCTGTCCCTTTTCTTAGCTCTTATTTTATCACTTAATTATCCACTGCATATTTTGGTATTGCTTCAAAACTTTTAAAATAGCACATCGTATTTATTAGTTCTAAAAATAAATACTATAAACCAGGAACACCTTCCAGAGTATTTGTTCGCAAAATATATTGAGGTAAGCACAGTGTGGAAGGGCAATGTGTTAGCGTTAAGGGTTACGAGTTACAGACACAGGTTTGAGATTTAAGGGTCGTTTATAGGTTTAATAGTATAGGAGTTTTGGGTATGGGGTTATTGGTTTCGGATATAGAGTTAAGGGATTAGAGGTTAAGGCTATGGTGTTAGAGATTAAGGGTTAGGGCTTTTTGTGTCATGGGTAAGTGGTTAAAGTTAGGGGTATATGGTTAAAGATATGGACTATAGAGAATAAGTTACAGGATAGAGGTTGGGGTTGCGGTGATTGTGTATCGGGTTAACAGTTTGGTGTGGGATATCGGGTTGATCATGTGTGGTAAAGGATTTAAATGTATACAGTTAAGGGTAAATGATTTACAATATTAGATTAAGGATTTGGGGTATAGGTTTATGGAGTTGGGGTAAAGGGTTAATCCCTAGGAATGCATTTGTTTAGTGTCACCCTTGGGAATGTGTTAAATTTACGGTGTGTTGATTATTGTTACACTTATTTTTTTGTCTATCTGTTCAAAATGAAATAAACGAAGGGCTGCTTCTCACAGTAACACTGCACTTTATTTATTTCGATGATGCTATTAGAAGTGTTTAAAACAAACTGAAGCTATTTCTGAATAAACAATTTGGATTAACGATGCACCGCCATTTTGTCTGCTTGCAATATTTGCCATACCAGAGTTTAGTTTCCTCTATATCAAACTAAAGTCTAATTCCCAACAATGAATGCAGTACCTAATTTGTATACTGAATTAATATAGAAAATATTTTATGCTTTAAATGGAGAGAGTTTGCTTTTCTCTAGCATGTTAAAATTGTGCAGTACCTCGACTCTTGTTTACCATGCACTTTGGGAGTTTTGAATTCCACATAAAATGCCCTGCTGCTCTTCACCATTTGTCGCACATGCACAGCCCGTCTTCACCAAACGTATGTCACAATTATGGCATGAACACTGCCCCTTGTAACCAAACACCTGTTACACTCCTAGCAAGTGCTCTGCCTTTTTAAAAAAAATAAAACACATGTTGGAGGCATGGCAAGTGCTCTGCGCCTTTTCACCAAACGCATCTCTCACTTGGGTCATGCGCCAGTGGCGGCCCGCCTAGGGCGTGCTGCGGGGTGGTGAGGCGGGGGAGGGGCAGGATGTGGGGGTAGTAAACTCGGACATACGACGGAACGGAGGAACGTAATAATTACTTTCCTCCGTTCCGTCGTATGTCCGAGTTTACTACCCCACCACCCTGCCCCTCACCGCCCCGCAGCATGCCCTATGCGAGCCGCCACTGGCATGCGCACAGTCTGTCTTAACCAAACAGATATCACCCCCGTATCAAATACACTGCCTCATTTGGTCAAATACGCCACACCCATGGCTAGTGCAATGCTTCTTTTCACCAAACGTATCACACCTGTGGAAAGTGCAGTTGGCCCTCTATGTGAAATACTATTATGCAAATAGCAAGTATGCAACTTATCTTCTCCAAACAATTTTCATACATGTAGAAAGGCTGTTACCCCAATGTCATCACATATCTTCAAAAATTGGTACTCAAAACATGTACGCGCTCACTCGTTCTCCCTCCCTTTTCCAGACCATCCATTTCTTCCCAGCCTTTTTTTGGTTTGATGCCCGGGTCTATGCAACCTTCCCTATCTATGCCCAATGCAAGGTTTGTGTTTTTTCAGCTAAGAGCACATAATTACTCCACACTTTCAAATGTAGTGGATAGAAGAGAACCTCTACTGGATGACTGTCTAGCAGACTTCCTTGCAGGGATTTTTTTCTGCAGATGATCATGCACATGATCATGTATGATGCCAACCAGCAACTGACTTGTCATTACTGTAAATTGATATTCAAGTTAATGTCTTCTGTGCTGCTGGTCTACACTGATAGCTGCAGCTATGTCTGCGGTCATTCTTGTTCCCTTGTTGCGGGTTCTTTCTCTTCCAGGAAATGTGGACATAAATCTGTGTAAAGTGTATACATTTTCCGAACAATATCATACTTTCCAAAAATTTCCAGAAATTTCTAAAATCTGGGGGGGAGTATACATTTAGGAAGAAATGTGCACTGCAGATATTGACTGTCCTAGTCCTAGCATTTGTCTGAAGATTGCTAGTCCGCTTAAGTGAATCATAGAAGAGTATGGCGCAGTTTTCAAGGTTAAATCCTGATAATTGGCTTTTTAAAAATATAAACATTTAATTTTCATCTGATTTCAGGTAGGTTAGGAGCCTCTATTTCTTCACATTTGCAGAGTATGATTCAGAGTGCGGGTCCAAACAATGAAAATGATCACTTACCATCATAACTGTGAAAAATTGTGATGAGTTATCAGAGGTGGGCGAGCCACTTAAAGCTTGAGCCAGATGCCGGGGTCTGGCTCAGCTCAAGGCCCTGATGGAACCTCGAGCCCAAAATGAGCCATACCTTCATGTGACTTTCCCCCTGCCATCTCTAATCTTGTGCACAAAGTTAAAAACATGGCACTAACATTTGAGGTAAAACTAAGAAATGTATAGCTTACCCATTTAGTGAGTGATTTGTACAAAGTAAAACGGAAAACCTGGGATTATTCCGGACTTCACTACTTAACCAAACTCTGTGATCTAAGGCAAATATTTTGGTGCACCAATTCCCATTTTTCTTCGTATCCCTCAATGAAATTGTAATGTGACTTATTAATTATAAAGAAATGTGCTTTTTTATTTTGAGGAGACTATCATGTTTTATGTTCTGTTTGTTGCATGATTTGCGTGGCAAACATTGCCAGGGCTCAGCTTGTGCATGGTTTCTTAGAGTCGAGGCAGACCCTTGGGTCTGCTCTGGCTTGGCTTTCTGTGTTAATTTGTTGGCTCGCCCGCCTCAGAGTTATTTTGCACAGTAGAAGTCAATCAAAATGAAAATGGACACACAGGTGAATTTTGAGCCCAAATCTGTTTACTAGCAACCACTGTTACAAATAACACAGACAAAAAAATTCTGGCACGCTAACAAATGTGGTAACCACTAAAAATGTTGTAATGTTTTACCAGTCCTAAGTATGCCCACTGCATAGATTTGAATCTATGAGAAATCTATTTCTCTTCTTGTTGCTCTAATAAACAGTGAAGAATCTTTATCTCATTTGTCCATCGCTAGCATGAGTCGCATTGACCTTTAAAAATAAAAAAGAAAACAGCATAGTGATTTCAAAGTTATATGAGAAGGTAGACCAAATATAAAATAAAATGGAATGCTTAGAAGACAATCTTTGTTTACAGTTATTTTCTAACCAGCTGTTCAAAAGTTTAATTTAAGTTTAAAAGCCTTTCCGTTCCACAAAAACCCCTGAGGCAATTGGTTTAACATAAAACATATTTAGCACAAAATAATGCCAGCCTGCTAAAGGATGTCTTCTGATTTACCCCTTCCTAAAAACATTATACATTGTTTGGCACACCTAGATTTATAGGTTTCATACCAGAATTATCTGTAGCTGTTTCTTGCTAAACTCCACATGTATGGATGAGATACCCTTCTAACAAAAGGGACTGGATTAAATACCAATATAAATAACGAAGGATCCCGCTTGTGTTTCACACTTGTACTATCACCCCTGTACAATCAAACTCTTTGGGAAACCCCACATTTATTTACCATCCACTCCGCTATCTAAACACTGAACCCTGTTTAATGTAAAAATGTCTTTTATTCCATATAATGAATCCTCAAAATATAAAAAATATACTGTATTCAGTGTTGCCTTTATATAATACAATATTGTATCCGTAATGAAAGTTTTATAAAAACATTGTTCATAATTTATGCAACTATACATCAATAAAATATCTCACCAATACAGTATTCTAATATTTTATAAAAACAGTTTCTTCTAGTCTCTGCAGTACTCTCTGCACACACAAAGCTAAAAGATACCATAATATGCAAAGACAAACAAATATCACAAATTGGCACCATACGATGAAAGGAAAACAAATATCATCCCAAGTTGTCGACGCAGCGTTTCGGTGGTATACAATTGGTTCAACCCACTTTCTTCATTTTGTAAAAGCAACCACATTTCCCTATTACTGTGCCAGATAAAAAACACATCATCATCAATGAAACGTGACCAATGTAGGACATTTTCGAAGAAAAGTTCCATTTCATTGAATATATGCTTTTCCTCAAATGCTCTTACATACAAGCAGGCTAAACCCGGAGTTCATGTTGCACCCATACCGGTCCCTTTGGTCTGACAATAGTACTCGCCATTGAATAAAAAGATATTATTCTTCAGAATAATCTCCACAAAATCAATAATCAGTTTGGCATGGGGCGCTAAATCTCCTTCATCTTGTTGAATATTTCTGATCATCTCTACTGTATCTGTCTGAGGGATATTTGTATATAGGGCCTCAGTGTCTAAGGAGACCAACCATTCTGGATCAAACCTGATCCCCCTCAACTTTCTTAATCATATCAGTCATGTCCTTTATGTATGAGGTTTGTTTAGAGACAAACGGTCTCAAAAAATAATCTACATACTTGTTCAAGGGCTCAGTAAGCAAATTTAAACTAGACACGATTGGCGGCATCGGAGGATCCGAGAGGTTTTTGTGTACCGTTGGGAATCCATATAGGGCAGGAAGAATTGGGTATTCATTATAGAGGAATTCCTGTTCCTCCTGGCAAATTAAATCATCCTCCTTAGCCAGTCTTAACAACCAAACTATTCTTGCCTCCAAATTATTCCATTCATCCCTACTTGATTTCCTGTAGTGTTCTTCAACTGCGAGACGAGGAGAGCATGCATTCTCTTGTTATAATCAGTTGTATCCTACTACTATGCTCCCACTTTTATCACCAGGCTTAATGGTAATGTTATCACGTCCTTCCAGATCCTTCAGGGCCTCACAAAGGTCCCTTGGATAGATTATTCTTACTCCAAATTTGATCAGAATCCAACTACATGTGACAACGAAGTAAAAGCCCATTTTGTTTCACGGTATGTTAATAAAAATCAAATATATAGATGTAACAAGGATTGTAGGAGACTACAGAATACGAGGTAGTAGCACTGTGAATAACAATTATCCATAACAACAGTTTTATAAATAGGAATGAAGTATAATGGCTCACGAGGGAGCGATTAAGGAGAACTCCAGAGCCTCTGGTTAGATATTGAAATATGACTGTGTGAGGAAATATTTACTAATAACTAGAAATTAAAAAAGGCAACACATGAGTGGAGAATGAAGGCACATCAACTATGTGAGACCAAACCTGAATAATTAGGAGTGTATGGAAGAGTAGGAGTTTTGAGGAGAGATATACACTGGGCCTGTTTAAGTAATCTTGTCTTTTGTTTGTTTGCCAGAATATAGTTTTTCATCTTTTTAGACTATTTTATTGATTTTTATATTTTGCCCTAAAAAAGGTGGGGTGAACCAACTGTATAACACTAAAAAGCCGCGTCAACAACTTGTGGTGATATTTGTTTTCCTTGCATCGTATGGTGCCAATTTGTGAGGATATTTGTTTGTCTTTGCATATTATGGTATCTTTTAGCTTTGTGAGTGCGGAGAATACTGCAGAGACTAGAAAACTGTTTTTATAAAATATTAGATTACTGTATTTGTGAGATTTTATTGATGTATTGCATAAATTATGAACAATGTTTTTATAAAACTTTAATTACTGATACAATATTGTATTATATAAAGGTAATACTGAATACAGTAAATGTTTATATTTTGAGGATTGATTATATGGAATAAAAGACATTTTTACGTTGAACAGGGTTCAGTGTTTAAATAGCTGAGTTGATGGTAAATGAATGTGGGGTTACCCGAAGAAGATGATTATACTGAAACTCAAGAGGGATCCTTCGTTGTTTATATTGCTTTTTCTTGCTAAGCCATTAAGCCCATTCATCTAAGAGAGCAAAAGACTCTAGAATATAGGTGTTTTTGTGAGAGAGCAGCAACTTGGACTTGAAGGGTTCCTTAGGCTTGAGGTCATGGTTTCGTAAGTTAGCAAACCTTAAACAATCAGTTTGCGATCATTTGGTAAAGCAAGTTGGAAAACTGTTGTGCAAGACCTATTCATTCTGCTATATGGCTAAAAGCAAACTTGAAACTTATTAGCTAAATGTGGTTTCGCATCTAATTATCAAGAGTAATATTGTTTGAAAATATATTTTCCAGTGATGGGGCTTGAGTACATAGTTGGAACTGGTTTAGGCCACAGAGCAGCCAGGAGCAACTGGGCTTCAGTTTTATCAATTGGAGGTATTTAACTCTGTGTCCTAGGGCCACTTTATTCAACTAAAGTTCACCTCTTTAACAATTGGTGCTGAGAAAGTGAGGCTGAGTGACCCAACAATGTGATTTGGACTGGAAACTCAGATCTCAGCAAAGATAATAATGATAATTTACCATTACAGCCAGTTCTTTTCCATTAAAGAGAAAAATTACTGATTCTACACACTGCTATACACTGCACATTAAATATAAATGAACATGGAGGCAATATAATACTGGCTTTGCAAAATAAACAGACCTCTTCCTATAGACTTTGACAAACATCGTTCATAATTAGTAAGCCATTGCCTATAACCTTTGGCACCAGGTTGTTACAATCAATAAACAATTGCCTATGACCTTTAACAATGTTTTTTTCATAAACCATCAGTAAAGTGGCGGGCATGAGTACAAGTTTGGGTGTTACACGGGTGGGAGTGGGAGGCGCGAAATTAGCAGGGCCACAATTACTGCTTATTGCTTACGGCCCATAATTTGACACCAGCACTTGCCATTGACAAGCTATTCCATCCAGAATGAGGGATAACAGTTTTTTTTTTAATAACCAGGTAAAACCTTTCATGTGACTGCTTGTTCTGTGTGGAATAATAGGCCCGTTTCCACTCCTTTTCGGTACCTGCTTTCTGCAGGTTGTAAATAGAAGCAGTGGGCTACAGACCTGGTGGAGGGTGCTTGGGGCAGGAAAGGTTTTTTTCCAAGCAAGAAGAAACCTTCCTTACTGCCCCGCTACCACAGTAGGGGGTTGGGCAGAGGCTGGGCTGTGCCCTCTGTGGCTAGCTCATCTACATTCTTTTACAGACTGACTTTTCGAGGAATGAAATCAGGCTCTGTGTTCATGCAACTGGTAAATTCAAGTGTGGGAGCACAGACCTCTCATGATTGGTTGGTTGTTTACGGAGGTTCCAATTCACTAATTGTCGATTGCCAAACTGTACAGGATTGAAAAGAGCGAGTACTGAGCCAAGAGACCAAGATATCACTATCTAAGAACCTAGTTTTGTAAAAGTCAAGTTTACTGTAATCCTCCCACATGAACCAGATACTGTAAGCTTTCATGCAGCTTAAATTCCATTCTGCAAGGGAGTTCCATCAGTACTTGTAGAAAGTGTGGCAGCAAAGGCTTAATTTTTGTGTGAAATAAAGTTCCCAGTCTTCTCAAAGTGTTTTAATGTGCTAGCACTGATGTTAAGAATGCAAACTGAAGACCTACAGAAATTCATAAGAGGTACTTAAGTTGTAGATAAGTTTCATGTTTTCTATTCTCTGAACCACTCATGCTAATTTGTGAAGCAAGAAGAAACACAAAATAAGGACAATCAGAGGTGGATTGCAAAAATAAAAAAAACTATGCTCCTGCAAACTGTGCACCTGGAGCAAGGTAGCGACAAGATAACAGGCAAGATCAAGTTATATGGTCCTAATAAAGAGGCAAAATACGTAAGCGTTAAATTAACACTGGAGAGAAACTGAACAGGCAGCAACAAGAAATGCCACTAGGGCTTTCTGACTCAAAATAGGTTAAAGCTTGAGATTCAGGATAAATCACCTGGAGTCGAATATCAGCGAAGACTTTGGATGGCTCACTTCTCCACAACCTTCAGCCCCGCGCCTTAAGTCACTTCAAGACAACCAAATGACGATAAGCAACTTATGATGGGTGCTGAGAACATCGTGCGAACACCTCTGGACATTAACATGGAAAATGTGATTGAATCAATAAAGGGCCTTAAAAAGGGGAAGGCTCCAGGGCCAAACATAATACCTCCAGAGGTGTTCCTCTCAAATCCAAACTGGTGGACTGAAGTCCTGACAGAAACGTTTTCAAGAATTATAGCAAAACAGTAACATCGTTCCAATTTACTAAAAAGGGTGGAAAGACGACCCAAACACTTAGACGAATTAGCCTAATAGACATCGACTGTAAAGTTTTCTCAAAAGTGAGTGATTTTAAAGGAACTTGATTGGGACTCAAGAGAAAATATCCTCTCTCTGATCCAAGGTGGATTTATAGAGGGCTTGTCACCCATCGACCAAGTATTCACCTTCCTTCATATTGTGCGCAAGTTTAGCAACGCAAGAAAAATGCCTCTGTTGCCTTTGTAGACTTCACCTCAGCCTTTGATTTGGTCCTGAGGCGACACCTATGGCAAAAGTTAACATCCATGGGGATCGACAATGGCTTCTTGTCTGTAATCAAGTTCTTATACACAGATACTACCTTGCAAGTACGTTTCACCCTACAAAGGCTAATTAGCAAAAAATTCAAAATCAGGAATGGAGTAAAACAAGGGTGTCTGTTGGCCCCACGTTGTTCCCCTTGTATATCAACGACCTCTATGATTCAGTAAGGACATCCCGATGATAAATGCCTTCAAAATACTAGCCTTACTATATGCAGACAATTCAATTTTGATTACCAGAACAGCTAGGGGCCTACAATCCCAACTGTCAACCATGGAAACTTATTGTAAAACAAACCAACTAAAAATCAATACCAGGATGACAAAAATCAGGACATTTAAGACAAATGGAAGAAATATGTGTTCGTTATAAACGAATCTGCCCTTGAAGACGTGGAATCCTTCAAATATGTGAGAATAGAATTAAGCAAAATTTTAAACTGGAAAGCACACATTAAAACCGCACCCAAAGCAGAGACTTCAGCAAATGCTGTTGCTAGAAAGATCAGGAAACATGGCCACCGGTTTTCCAATCACATTGATAAAGTCTTCTTAGCAAAAGTAGGAAGCCAAATTGCCTATGACTGAACTTTGGGGTTTTTGACACGAGAGTCAATCTTGTAGTCTGCTTCAAGAGAAATTCTGGAAAGCAACCCTTTATTTACCAAAAGGATTCCCTACTGCTATTCTAGAACCAGTTGTTGGTTACGCTTCTATAGAAAATAAATGCCAAATTGCCTCCATGAAATACTGTCTATAAAGTCTAAAATCATATTAAAACAACTTGGTGGACTGGGCCTGGGACGAACACTTCAACCTAGATAGCAAATCTATGTTCGCAACCCTTTGGCTTAAAGAAAGCAAGAGACTCAACTTGATGTTACCCAAAGCATCAAATAATCGTCAAATGATCTCAAAGAGGCAAATACTTTCCTCAGTTTCCAAGCATTTTGCGCACCTGGCAAAAGAGCAAAGAATGAAAGCACTGGATAATCTTCCCTATATGGCCCTCAGAGACATGTTTGATCCCTTGCCAAGTGCACAGCAACATTAACCCTGCTGACAAATCAGAGAAAGGAGGCTTTTTACACTGGCAAGTGTTGGCTGACTGTTTATTAAACAAAATTCTGAATAAGAGAGATGCTGAAATACCTTCAAATTTGCTTTTACGGTGCCATGGAAGATTTGAAACATTTTATACTTGACTGCCCCCTGTAGAGTTCTGTGAGAAAGAGCAACAATACCAATCTGCTTAAACAAGAACATCTTGATGAGGTGGGTGAGCACACTTTCTTCCTTCGAAGTGACTTGTCCGGAAAGGCAACGAAATGGACTGGAATATTCCTAAGAAGCAGCTGGGAACGGAGAGCAAGCCTGTTGCAGAGCGGCGTTTACACTGGCCCTGCCCCATTCCTCTAAAGCCATATAGCGGGGTGAGGGGTTTGCTGCCTTTTGCAAAACTAGAGAGCTTCTGTCTTATTTGCATGTTTAATCGAGGATTTTAATGTGGTATTTAAGTTTCTATATTGTACGTAGTGCTCTTGTAAAAGTCCCACAAATATGTATTTTTCTTTTGTGAAAGGCTGCCTTGTTTCACAAATGGGCCGAAAACACTAAATAAATTAAGAAATTCATGCTGATTATTTGTCAATAGTTCTTATGCAAGTTTGTTTTCAGTACATTTCTTATAAAGCAAATTAGCGAAAATAAACCTGGTCAAGATCATGAGCACGAACGAACAAGTTGTGTTTAGGCTGGTTCATTTATTTCTACAATTGAGAGCAGTGATTATGCCCAGAAACTGCCCCCGTGTGCTACATATGTAGGCAATTCAAGAGAAAGCAAGATTCGGCATATTGTCAAATGTAGAGATGGTCTCATTCTATTGCTGTACATTGCTCTGAAAACATAAGCCAAAAGCATGTAATGCTAAACTTTCGCATTGGAGAATAGATTTCCTTGTTACAGAAGAACACATTGAAGGAAAGTTATGCATCAGTTGTTAAAGGCAATGGAGAGGTTCCAGTCCAAATGATGTAGTAATTCAGTAAACGGATGTGTGCTAATGACTTTATCTTGACAAATTAATACATTGCACGATCTTGGATTCAAATGTACCTGAAGCGACACCTATTACTTTTGAAATCTGTTAAATTTTTCCATTTTGTCTATCATATTTCCGGTTTCTCTACATAATGTGGTTCGAGAGTCCTTGAAAATAATCTAATTTACTATAATTTCCTGTTTTACTTGCAAGTCTCGAACTTCCTCTAGCTAGGAAAGGACGGAGGAATATATAACTTCAATATAAAAGTTCCTGGTAGTTTAGCAAATCCAGTTAAGCATCAACTGGCCTATGCTTGGAGGTTTCATTGATTCTGAGCTAGTTATGTAATGCCTACAGGACTGGCTTGATGCAGAAATATGATATTCGCTTTTATATATAATTAGTGAGACAACTACACACTTATGACTATGCCAAATGTTAATTTAGTTCCCCTTCGTTGAAAACTACACGTTCATTATTGTGTGCTTTGATTAGAAATTTTCAAAGCAATTTTACCTGTAAATGTATGAAGAAATTAGAAATATGGGCTTATTTTGCTCTCAATCACTGAAACCACAAGATAATATCGGAAAGGCTTAATTAGTAGCCATTTTTGAGCTTATAATTGAGTGTTTTTTGTTGTCTTTGCTGTATGGATTACCCTAAGGAGTCCAGTAGAAATGCCGAAAATGCAAGTCACAGAATTAAGCTCTGCTGCACTACTAAATTGTGGAAATGTATTCAAATCTTGACGAGTTCAGTTCAGCGGGTCTGGTGGCTTAGCAGAGTAATGCGTCCACTGTAGGGGCCTGTGTTTGACCTCATGGTCACAGGTTCAAATCCTGGCGGGTTCACTCAGCCTTTCATCCTCCTGAGGTCTATAAAATGAGTACTGTTGAGTTGGGTAAAATAAACATCGGTTATTCAGCGCCAAGATGCCCACGGGTGAAGGTGCGCTTTACAAATATACTTTGTTGTGTTACCTGAGTTGGGATCTGTAAATCAGGATGGATGTAATGCAGTGCAGGGCTCTGTCATTGAAGTCGATTTGTGTGATGTGTTTGTTGACCAATGTCAGAGGGTAGGCGGTAGAGATTTTGAGCTTCTGGGAGCATACAAGACACAGCTCAGTTTTCAGTGATATGGAAGGCATTTCTAGCCAACTGAATGGTTTGCTGCATTTGGTCTGAACCATAACCGGTAGTCCTGAAGGAGGAGTCTTGTCATGATTTTCGTAGGTGACTGCAGGCTTTCAAGATGATTTTGTCCGACAGAAGGAGGATCTTTATTATTTTGAGCAGCGTGGGGAAGAGCATGTAATTGATGTTGTTGAGCAAGGGTCTCAGTCTACTGCCAGCGATGGATCTCACTGTAAGTGATCAACCAATATTGTCTTCTTGTGATGTGGTCTTTAGCAAATCGGCATTTATGGACCTGTCATCTGCGTTTGATCAGGTCAATAGAACAGAGCTCTGGCAGACCATGTTGCCCATCCGGGTGGATCGTGATATTTCCTGAGGGACCTCCATAGAGACACAAAGGCCGAGGTTCGATACACCCAAGATTTTAAGGTTACTCGTCCGTTCTTACAATGAGGAGTCCGACAAGGGTGTATCTTGGCCCAGTTTTTGTTTAATCTATATATCAATAATTTGGAGAAGGTGTTAGTAGAGTCTAAGGCGGTTTATCCCCAGGTGGGCCGGCGCGGTCTGCCCGCTTTATTGTACGCAGACGATGCGGTCCTTATGGCCCGGCCCGCAAGAGGGCTGCAAAGGCTGCTTAATTCCTTCGTCTCATTCATAGAGGAACAGGACCTGCTGATAAATAATTCAAAATCTTATGTGATGCAGGTGGGATATCGTTCAAAAAAGCATTATCCCTTCCAGGTTGGATCTGTTCAGGTCCCGCCCACAGATGTCTTTTCCTATCTGGGGGTCCTGTTAGATGATAAGATGAAATGGGGTCCATTAAAACATAGGCAGAAATGAGAGTTTGTACGAGCCAATGCTGTCATTTTTAACTTTGCCTCGAGACTAGGAAAGAGACAGATTGGGCTCTCGTGTAGATATACCGGGCAAAGTGCATTGCCAAGGTGTCTTATGGTAGTGAAATCTGGGGATACACTGTCCACGAGGAACTACAAACAGTTGAAAATAGTTTTTTGAGACGTCTCTTAAGTGTGCCTCGGGAAACCTCAACTTTAGCGGTACACGAAGAGCTGGGTATGTCTCATCTCTCTGAGCTGCTGGCCTTTCGCCCACTCTTCCTGTGGTTAAACATCTGGCTTAGTCAGGGTACAACTTTAAATAAACTGATCCTGAAGGATTTATTCCCCTTGACCATGCCCACACCATCCCTTG
Source organism: Calotriton arnoldi (assembly GCA_963921515.1). Lineage (NCBI taxonomy): Eukaryota > Metazoa > Chordata > Amphibia > Caudata > Salamandridae > Calotriton > Calotriton arnoldi. Next base: position 447,680 of record CAWUFW010001577.1, read on the forward strand.
GCTTAATTATATCAAGGGATGTTTCTCAAGTTTGGGAAGAGCTGACTGATTTTCCAGCCCAGAATCAGTGAACAGGAAGGATCTGGGGTGGGCAAAGCAGTCTTTTTTTTAGTCAGCGGACCCAAGATGGGGAAGACCGGGAGCTAAGGAAGCCTAGCGTACGCAGATTTGTCATCTTGAAATTTGTGCATGCTATTGAACCATATTTCCTGGGACCTCTAAGTGGTTATGATTTCTTTTTATTGACTAGGATTTGTTTTGATCTTTTTTTATCTTTTGTTGGCGCAGCCACGTGGGTGTAGTAGGGGTCAGAGCTAAACGTCCTGTGGCTGCGACAGTAAGTCTCCACAGGATTTGCTCCACTTTACAATGTTCTGTAGCTATTATAAGGTACCCCGGAAGGCTTTTATTATCCCCTTTTTTAAAAAGTTTGAGTTCAGGCAGGTTTGCCCTGCTTTTACATTTTTACAAATGTTATCTGGCAATACTGTTTTTTATGTTAACTTCCTAAAATTTTCAGTCAGGCTACAAGCCAATTGCGATTAACCGTCTGAGGTATACCAGGGATGGTTGAGTTGTGTCCCTGGATGTATAATTACCCTGTATTTAGTCTTTGCATGGTCTTTTTATTCCCTTTTAAACATGAATTATACATTCACTTTATTTATATTTTAATCTTATGTACAGCATTTGATGTTATTTGGCAGATTCGTTTTTGATAGATTTTTTTGTATATTCTGTTTTATTTGACTTTTATGGTTTTATGCAAAAACCGAATAAAGTGAATTGACTGACTGACTGGCATACAAGACACAGGTCCCAGTTTTCTGTGATATGGAAGGCATTTCCAGCCAACTGAATGGTTTGCTGCATTTTGTCTGAACCATAACCAGTAGTCCTGAAGGAGGAGTCTCATCATGATTTTCGGAGGTGACTGCAGGCCTTCTAGATGATTTTGTCCGACAGAAGGAGATCTTTAGAGCAGCGAGGGGAAGAGCACGTGATTGATGTTGTTGAGAACCCCGATGACACCGCGGTATCCTGCCTAAAATCGTTCTTAAATGAGCAAGACCTGACTCAGCACTGTGACCAACCAACCCATATAAAAGGAGAAACCTTAGACCTCATTATCTCAAATGAACAGTCCATCACCTTGGATTCCATTATCCCATGTGACTGGTCCGACCACCACTGCATCCTCTTTTTTTATCAACAGGGAGATGTCGTTGAGGAAGGCTCAACCTACAAAGGTAAAGATCTGGAAAAGGGACTGTAGTGTAGTTCCTATTTCCCTAATAGGCTCTGCGCATTGGAATAATATACACTATAGGTTTGACATAGGACTAAGGTCGGTATGTCCCTATCGAGTATATTAAACTTAATTACTTGTGCCAGCTAGCTCAGAGGCCACTAGAAACTCCTTGAAAACAAGAAGGGAGTAGTTTCTGGCAACCGAAAAACATGACAACTTTGTTTCCCTTTAGAAGCGGAACATGTCTCGGAATCGTGGAAACAATAGATAACAGTTTCACTCATTCAATCGTGCATGCTTACTTTCTACAGAGTTACACAGAAAGGAAAGACGGGCGTTTCAATAAAAGGGTTTTATTGAACAGTCTTGTTTCTCGTGTAAGAGATATGTGCAGTTATGATCACAAGACAGTATGCAAGATAAATAATGTACAGCGTAAGCAGTAGAAATAAATACTGCAATAGCATTATCTTTTAGCATATATTCACGTACATAAATAACATGAGCTAAGAATGCGAGTACTCCTATGATGCGTCTCTAAGCTAGTTCTACCCCAAAGTACCTAACCTAGTCTAGGTGTAGGGAAAGGTAGAAGTAGGTGGAGTATTCTCTAGTATGGTAGACTAAGAGTATGTTAAGTCTAGTATGCCAAGAGTCCCTCTAGGATCTAGTCAGCTCCATACCTTGAGAATAAGAGAGGTGGGAATCTCCTGCCGGATCTGGAACTCTAACACCCCGCGAAGGGAGTCAGAACACTGGAAGCTGGATTCGTCTGCGTGCAGGAATATCAGCGTCTTCTCAGTGCGTCAGGCCGGGATACGGGCTCCTCTGAAGTCGAGGTCTCCTCTAACTTGCTTGGGCAAGGGAAGGTATATTTATACCTGGTAGGTGTCTTGGAATGTTAGCATTGACGTGAAGTCGGACAGAGGAAGACGTCAGGAATGAACCCTTAAGGCATAACGGTTCATACATAATAGATGAGTTCTTGGAGAAATCAATAGTCCTGTGCTAGGGGAACTCACGAAGCTTAAGGGTCTGGTTTCTAAGAACTCGTTGTGACGTTAGGGTGGACGGATGTCGGTGATCATGCCTGTATTTGGAGTGCACGGTTAATGCCTAAATAAGGACAGGGATTCTATGCCTATATAAGGGCAATGCGAATTGTGCCTATATAAGGACATGATTCAGGAAAACCTATATACGGACCCCTAAAGCGGAATACAACACCCACTCCTTCTTCGATTGAACGATAAGACTAAATGCTATACACTTTTAAATGCTAAACATAAAATTGAGTACCACATGTTGCTAAAAACATTTCTAAAAGCATTTTAAAAGAAGCTCAAAACTGTTGAAATGCAATAGGTACTGTACATTTAAAGCATCATTTTCATTCTAAGCATATAACGGAAGTAAAATGCAACGTGAATGAAACAGAAATATATACATATGATGAAATGGTCGAAGTTTGTAAAAATCAAAGCCATTGCATATCATGGAATTAAATGAAATGTTAGACAAGTAAGGTGACAATGTGTCGCTGGAAGTATTCAAAGAAGTCCGTTTTATAAGACTAGTTCTACTGTAAGCAGATTGTTCATTTGCCATGTCATTTCAAAAATTTAAAAAGAAAAAAGTCCAATTCTGGGAAAAGTTCCAAGTTTGAAAATATGAAGGCCAAATTTCATTGTTGCCCTGGTACACTGTGAGCCGAATCAAAGTCCGTGTATGGGTCTGGCGTAAACATTAGATCATCTATTTCCGTAGCCAAAATATTGTCCACCGAAGTTGGTGACATTTGGAACACCTCGTTCAGAAGGTTAATTGCACAGAGATGAGAAACACCGCCTTTAGCAGAAGATCGAATGTTCCCGTCCGTTGTTACCGGTGTGCCCGTTGATCCATCTCGTACCTCAGCAGCAGCCGGAAGCGTCTGTGAGATCTCAATGAATGCCGCCATCAGGATTGGTAGCCTCTGGGGACAACACACAGCATGGGCCATTATCGGGTCCAGTAGAGTATCGATATCCGTTTGCATGACTGATGTGAGTGTTAGACAGGTGTCTAGCACGCATTCTTCACCGCAAAACAGGCAGCGTAGAACAGGTAAGATGCAATCTTGCCAGATTGGTCTGAATGACAGGAACTACGTTGTATTAAGTTCCCTTAGACGAGGCATGCCCAAAAGCTGTACTATTCGCTCACTGCATTTCCGTTCAAGGAGGGCTCTCTCCACATCGCCCGGAGTGATGTTGGCGAAGAGGCTTGCCATAGCGTAGTAGGAGGAATAGAAACAGAATTCCTGCAACAAGTGCTAGAATTAACGGCACACCACCAAACACCGAATGTGCGAAGTTTGGGATGATTCTGAGGATAGCCGGGAAAGGTGCTAATAGTCCGGAACAGATGGTCTTAAATACATGTACAATTCCGCTTGTATCTGACATGTTAAAGGTGCGTCCTATCATTTCTACGAAATGTATAGGGCAGTTTGTACGAATTAAAGCTTGTATCTGAGCCGAAGTCCTTGCAACTTGTAGATCATAGGTTTCTTTGGCCGAGGTCAAAGGCACTGATTGTTGTATAAGCATGGCTTTCATTCTGCTTAAAGTATCAAATCGTATAAAAGAGACATTCAACGAAGGCCATAGAGGCGACTCCCTGACTGTGTCTATTGGGGCAAACAATACTTGCATACAGCAAGTGACCCTGGAGTTGACCGTTACTAGATATGGGATGCCTGGCAACATGCCACAGCAACTCTGAACATTCAACATGAGGTAACTCCCATTCGAAAGTTGTCCAAACGTTGGATTAATCACAGCAGCTGGTGTACCCTGCTGGTGGCAGGACAAATTTGCCACAGAACCATTACAAGCCCCGTGTAAAGATATGTCCTGACAAATCAGTGAACCGCTTAGTGCACTTCACAGTGTGTACCGCTCAGAAACACTTCACGATCCCCACTCCAATATCTGTAGGTGTAAGGTAAATTCCAGGATGTCTTAATGTATTCTTTACCCAACCTTTCATATTTGCCTGCTTGCATCTGTTTAAGGCAATACTGAAACTGGAAAGTAGTCACAGGTAGACTAATTTTGCCATGAATAAGCCATTCTGTAGCTGGTTTTTCTGCCACTGTGAATGGTAATTTTTCAAGTTTTCAATGCTCAGTACTGTATACTTTGCTGCTCCCCTTTGTGCCAGTTCGATCTGTTTATCAGTTATATTGTATTCTGCAAACAGAGCCGTCGTGTTGATAAAACGCCAAGGCACATAGCCCGCATGCAAAGATTGCAGCGTCCAGCTTAATAACACAATAGAACGTAATTGAGATTAGCCTTGCTGTAACATGGCTAAATCTTGTTCCAGTATGTCGACAGCAGAGGATACAATACCGTCCAGTGAATAAATTCTGGAGGGCAAAGTTGTTAACCCATTGTCGACCACAGAGAGAGTTTTCTCTAAGTTAATACGATCAAGTTCACATATTCGTTCTGCGGCCTCCATCTGTGACACCTTCCATGCTTCATTATAAGCTGCATAAATGCCGGCATATATGAAACGTTTTTGACGCGGTTTTCTTGGTCCAAGCAAGAATTCCCTAAGGTCTGCGTCTTCTTTAAGTAAAGATAAGTGTTGTTTCACATCCTTAAGTGTAGATTTTTGCAGCCAATCGAGGCATAATTTTCCTACACTGTATGTTGTTACTACCCCCGGATGCTGTCTTTGGACGTATCGTGGGTCTGGCCTATGAATAGTAAACCCCTATGTTTTATTCAGGAATCTCTCTTGACAGTTGTTTGTGTCTGTGGGCCAGATCAACCATTTTCTCCAACCAGGATTAGTTCTGTTGAGTTGTAGTACGGTGTCAACTGTAACCGCTGCCTGTGTATTGTTATCACTTGCAGGTGTTGGTACAGAAGGTGTTTTCATGTCATTAATCTTGGCTAACCCAAGGCAAGACGTTTGTTGGACCGTGTCATTCAAAAACATTATTTGTTGAGGGACGATACAGGCTCTAAATAAAGCTTCTATCCCCTGCACTTGCCAATTTTTAGTACCCCAGACAGATTTTGTGTCTATTGTGTCTTTCCATAAGTCGAAACCCTGTCTAGACAGTTGGGCAATAAATGGTGCAGAGTAAATCTGTTTTGTATTTGTTAACATAATTTTCAGTCCTGTTTTGTTTACATTTTTATAGTAAAATGTTTCTGGATCAGATGTATAGTATCCTGAAAAATATGGAAATTTTTTAGCAAATGTTTTTGAACTACCTTTTGGTGGTGTAGGACAATGCTCCCATTGGTTAAACATAAACACATTTCTAGGTATTGCAGATTTATGCAAAAAAATGATGACCATAGTGGTTATAGCAATACAGCTGTTCATAGTCTGATGAACCCTCTAAATATTTATTATTAGAAAACGCAGCAGATTTTTCTTGGTCAAACATCATGTCATTTACAGTCTCAAAGTCCCAATCATCAGAGTAGGTACTGGATGAAACAAAATCACTTAGTGAAATCTTAAATAAATGTGGAATGTTCAAATGTTCCGTCGGGCCAAAAATATCAAAATCAGTTTTGTCCCACACTATACCATCCTGTATAGGAACGGCTGTGATGTTCACTGCAGACAAGTCTCTTGTTTCACGATGGGATGATTTGTGAGGTCTCAAAAGTAAGTTCACTTCTTTTCTTTCAATGTCCAAATGGATGTATCTCCCATTTATAAGCACGCTCATAGTCATAACCAAAGCTAGCCAAAGCAGGAAGAAAAATATTCCAGAAATAACCCAAAGTTCAATCCATGGTGAAACCATATAAGTCTTTTTTTTTAAATGTAAAAAGTCTTGTACTTGCTGTTTAAAAGTTTTTGATGCTGACGACGTCTCGGGCTCACTTGGATCCTCAGAAAACGTATCAAAGTTAATGAAGTAGCCAGAAGCAGTTCTGTCAATTGTTGGAATTGCATCAGGATTTGTAGAAATCGCTGGAACCAGTTGATCACTTGTTACATTGGTGTAGACAGGGGTATTTGGACGAACTGTGACTTGTGTTTCAAGAGGGATGAGTTCCATAGCATTGTTGGTCAGTCCTTCATCTGTTACTGCTGAATTCTCGATGGTTATCAGCCTTTCAGTCTGAACCTCTTGGATAGTAGCGAGAGGAGTGTGTCTGCTACTAGGTCGGAGTCCACGAGGCCTATTATTTAGTATTGGCCACATACTGTGGTTTGATGAGGTCAATGGACACAAATCTTTTCTCCTTTTTTCCAGCAAGGGGCGGCAGAAGTACTGTTCTTGTTCCGTGTATGGCTAGGACAGGTACTGGTTGTCTGTAAGAAGGTCCAAATTCCTTCTTGTCCGCAATCTTTTCTCTGACTAGATCCCCAACTTTTGGAATCCAGACAGGCCTTGCTGGGACCACTGGTTTTTCCCCAGTGGTGGTTGGCTGCAGGAATACGTTGCTTTGTTTCGATCTTAGTTCATTCAGGTCCTGTAAAACAGCCAAACGATCTTTGATATCAAAGGGTTTATTTTCCACCACTGTGCCACTGCATTCCAGATCTGGCACCCACATTCCTGTCCCAAACAGGACCTCATATGGAGGGACCCCCCCCCTAGAGAACTTCTTGGCAAATTGTTTAATGAGCGTTGGACCCCATAAAGATGTCTGACCCACCCATCACCCGAACCTAATACCCTAGCTGTTATAGACTGCTTTATGTCCCGGTTTTTCCTTTCCACAACAGAATTTCCCTCAGGATGAAACGGAGAGGAGTACCGCAATGCAACGCCCAGACTGGCCATGGCGTCTTTGTAAGCCCGAGAGCTAAACGCAGGGCCCTGGTCAGAATGTAGCGTGCCTATTGCGTATGTGCCGATAAAGACTCGCAAATCGTTTACAACAGTTTGAGCGTCAGCCGAGCGCGGAGGCCATATCCATAGGAACCTAGAGCAAGAATCCACTGCGACCATGATATATTTATAGTTACCGTCCCTTTGCAAGGGACCGCAGTGGTCCAGGTAAACACAAGCTATTGGTTTGTCTGAAATTAACAGGGGTGTCTGCGCAGGACGTTTCACTGTGGAGACTTTCATCTGTTGGCAAATTTCACATTCCAGAACATAGTTCTTGGTCTGTTTCCTAATGCCAGGCCACCAATATCTTTGTTTCAGTAAAGATACTGTTGCAGAAATGCCTGCATGGGCAGAGGCTATCCCGTCGTGTGCTGCTAGGATTAGTCCTAATCTACGTTCCTTGTTTGGAATTACCCTATCCCCCACTCCAGGGATTCGAGCAAAAGGAACGTTGTTCGCATCAATTACATAAGAGTACTTGAGTGGAAACTTTTTTGGTAACGCTGCACCACTGCCTTTGCTCGTAGCACTGACAGCCAACATTATCTCACTGTCTATTCTCGTTTTTGAACGAGTGGTCGCAGCTACGGAAGCCGTCTTAACAGCCCCCTTTGCGGCTTCGTCAGCCAATGAATTCCCTGCAACGTGAACACCATCACGTTGATGACTCAGTGTATGGATCACGTGAGCCTTTGGTAGTTCGCTTTTTAGCTGAACTACTTGTTCCCAAAGCGTTTTATGCTTTATTGTGCCACCTTTTGCATCTTTGAACCCGTTTTCAAGCCAAGTTTGTATATATTCATTGTTGGACTTGGCCCTTTTTGCAGGGTCATCCCTAAACTTTTTGACTTCCTCCTATATTTTTTCTGACCTGTTGTTGGCTGTTTTATGACTCTGGGCACTTTACCACTGCTGATCAGTGCTAAAGTGCATATGCTCTCTGTTATAAATTGATGTATGTATTAGTGACTCCATGATTGGATGATTGGTTTACTTGTCAGTCCCTAGTACAGTGCACTGAGTGTGCCCAGGGCTGGTAAATCCAATGCTGCTGGTGGGCTTGCAGCACGGGTTGTGCCACCCACAGAAGAAGCTTGTAAAGTGTGTCTCAGACCTGCCATTGCAGAGCCTGTGTGCAGCCTAGGGCTGCCATGTCGACTTGGTGAGTGCACCCACTTACCAGGCCCTAAACCTTCCCTTTACTGCATGTTGGTCACCCCTAAAGTAGGCCCTAGGGCAGGGTGCATTGTAAGTATAAGGTAGGACATGCCCTGGTGTGTGTGGCATGTCCTAATAGTGAATTACAGCCATTTTCGTTTTTCACTATTGCAAGGCTACCTGCTCCCCGTAGGCCAGAATGGTCAGTTTGATTATTACACCTTATAATCCTAACTGACCCAGGGAACATGGTAGAAAAACGAATTTAGTATGCCTGAACTCAGGATGATAAAATACATCTTTTAGTGAAGTTGGTTTTAACATTCTGTTTGAAAATACCACTTTTAGAAAGTGGGTATTTTCTTGCCTAACTATCCAAGCCTGCCTCTGCTAGGTTGTGTATTCCTTGTCTCGAGTTTGAGTGACAGGGGCTGGGGGTGGCTACAGGAGACAGGGTGAGTCAGCACAGGGCTGAATAGAGAGATCTGCATCCAGAGTGGAGGGAGGAGTTGCACCTGGGTCTGAATAGGGCTGTGCCTGCCTTCCACAATGCTGGCTCCACCTCCTGCCGGGCGGCTGAGCACTCTGCCCCACATTCTGAAAGGAAAGAAGGTGTCCTGTAAACAAAGTGCTCCAGGACTGACCAAAACTGGTTTTGGACTAGGCAGAGGCCTCTCTGCCTTCAGAGAACAAAGAGAAAAGGTGTATAAAAAGGGGACCCAGACCCCTAAGAAATTAGATCACTTTTGGGAAACAAGAAGAAACCTTTGCTGAGGAGCGGAACCAAAAAGAAACTGAGGAGAAGACTATCCCTAAGCTAGAGGGATCTGCCTGCAGTGGTTGCCTGACTGCCAAAGAAAGGAGAAGGGAACTTTGTGTGTACTTTCATCAACTTATGAAGGATCTCCAAGGGCTTGATTTTAGAGCTTGCCTCCTGCTGAAGTCTCAGGGACAACAGACTTCACCCACCAGTTCCCCTGTGTTCCCTTGCTGGGAATTTGGACCTTCTGACACACTTGCGTGTCTCTGGGAGCTGGAAGCGCGACTCAACACGAGGAAGCGCATCGCCGGAGAAGAGTGTCGACGTCGCATCAGACGCCGGCGCATCCCCGAAGAAGCGCAGCGCTGACACCCTCGCATCCTTCGAAGCGCCTCGCAGCACCGGAGAAAAGTGTCGCCGTCGCATCAGACGCCGTCGCATCCCCGGGGCAGAGCATCTACCTCTCATCAGACGCCGACGCATCGCAACACGATGCGCGCCCCGCATCCCAGGAGAAGATCGTCTACCTCGCATCAGACGCCGTCGCATCGCAAGGGAAGCGTGTCGCAGGGCCTGTCGCGGCTCCAAAGAAGCATCGAAATCGCCGCACGGCCGTCTGGCGTGCACGCATCACCTCTTCGTTGTCGCAACCTCACGAAGACGCCACTTTGTTTCTTTTGCACCAGATCTTCAACGCATCACCGTCTTTGCGTGTAAGGGACTACCGCATCACCTTCCCTGCAACACTTTTCGTTGCCCTGCGTTGCGCATCTCAAGGTACATTGAACTCAAAGTGTCGCATTTTCATTTTAAGAGACTCAAGCTAATTCTACCATCTTTAAAGTACAGTATTGTGGATTATTTTTGTCGTTTATGGTCTTGTGGTAAATCTATATAAAAGAGACTTATTTTTATAATACAACCTGTGTGGTGTCCATTTGTAGTGTTGTCACTGGATTACTGTATGTGTTCACAAATGCTTTACACACTGCCTCTGAACTAAGCCTGTCTGCTCGTGCCAAGCTACCAAGAGGGTGAGCAGGGGTTATTTCAGAAGTGTACCCCCTTACCCTGACTAGAAGCAAGGGTCCCTATTTGGACAAAGGTACCTACCTCTGCCATCTAGAGACCCCCAGTTCTAACATTCATTATACGACTGCACACAGTAGAAAGAATCGCACACTATTAGTGTGGGGAATTCTCGATCTGTACTTTCAAGTGCCAGTTTGAATGCTTGTAGTTCAGCTCGCTGAGCTGTGCAATCTCCTAGAGACTGGGTTTTTGTGACCATAGGTCTGAAGTTGCCATCGCGCATGCAACCTTTAACGATTGCGCACGCTGTACTGTAAGCTTGCTTACTCCCTGTTGCGGATTGTGCGGATCCGTCAGTGTAAATTATGAATTCATACTGATCGAGAGGCAGAATCTCAGTGGGCAGAGGACATTCATGTTCATATTGCAGGAACGCTTGTGTTTTTAAATCGGGATCAAAAACATATTCAACATCTGTTGCAGCAAGAGAATTAACCCATTGTATCCATCTAGGATGTAATGCTTTAGCATTTGGAATGCTCGCTTTAGTTACCGCTTCTAGAGCCGGCACTGGGGTTACGACAATAATGCGTTTCCCTTGGGCTAGAGCTCTTTCTTTTGCTACAGCGGTTTGAACTGCTGTCAGAATTTTTTCTGTTGAAGTGAAGCGCATTTCTGCTTGTGTATACAAATGTGATTTGTATGCAATTGGTACTTTTTCACCCTCATTAAATGTTAAGTAGGTGAATCCGCATTGACCCGAAATTATTCGGATCACTAAATTGCGTTGACTTACGCGTGTTTGTAAGTGATTTGTTGCTAACATGTTAGCTTGGAGTGAACGCAAGATTTCTGTGTGTTCCTGTGTCCAATTTTTTATTGAAAAATCAGGTTTGATTAATGCGTAGAGAGGTTTAACCCTTTCTGCGTAATTTAGAATGTATGTTCTTCCAAAATTTAGGAAAACCAGGATGGATTGTACATTTTTCAGCGTCTTTGGAGGTTGGAGCAGCGCACACCTTTCTAAAAAGTTGGCTGCCAAGCTCTTGCCTTCACTTGAAAGCTCATATCCTAGAAACAGGACATTGAGACGGGCAATTCTGGACTTTTTGAAGTTGAATTTGTAGCCCTCAGAGGCGAAACCTAGTATAATGGTGCTCACCCTGTTCAAGTGTTTGTCCAGGTCATCGTCAGTCAGATAGATGTCATTGACGTATGACAATGCCTCATTATCATAAATTTGTAGTAACTCCGTTACTCTCGCTGAGAATAACCCCGGGCTATTCTTGAACCCTTGTGGGAGTCGACAAAATTGACGCTGGGTCCCCATTATTGAGAAAGCTGTTAAGTACCTGCTTCCAGGTGCTATGTTTTGACAAAAGAAACCATTTGAGATGTCTAATGTTGTTTTATATTTTTTACGCACAATGTTATTCATTAATGCTGTACTATGTGCATTTTGCACTGCAAATGTTTTAGAACAAGTGTTTAAATGTCTGTAATCCAAAACTAGACGATATGTATTGTCTGGTTTGGAGACAGGAAACAAAGGATTGTTCATTGAAGAGGTGCAAGTTTCAATCACCCCTTGGTATTCAAGTTGATCTAAGATCTTCCTGACCTGTTTTTTAGCTTCTTGCTTTATTGGATACTGCCTTTGTGTAGTTGGTTCATTCTTTAGATGTATTTTATGGTGAGGTGAATCCTCATCCCATCCTACATGATTTTTGTATAATGCTGGGGCCTGGGCAACTGCCCATTTCCTGGCATAAGTATATTTTAGATGAATTGGAATATGGTTAGAGAAGGCAGGCATAATAATGTCCTCGCCGTGTGGGCATTTAATTGTGGTGGCCAGTCTTTTTCTGCTAGAAGTATATCATAGCCCCTTGAAAGTTTTTCCCAAAAGAGTGCTTTCACCTGTCTAGGTATGTCTCCCTCCATCCGGACTGTTATTTCATATAACTTTTGTGGAGTACCAACCCTGGTGTCTACAGTCTCAACTATAATGTACTCATTCAAGTCCACTGTCTCCAGAAGTTCCTTCAGGTTCTGGCAAGCTATTGTGACTTCTGCAGCACTGTCCAGCATTGTATGAGCCCATTCTCTGTTCTTGAGTTGTGTTCTCAGTATCCTCGGCATGTCTGATCTTCAGACCTGCTACCTTCTTTTTTGAGAATTGAGGTTTAGATTTATTTTTCAGAACGTGTTTGTCGTCTTTCGATTTCACGCGTTCTTCTCTATGTTCTGACCGTCCTCTTCTTTCCGATGTCTGTGACGAGATCTAAAAGGTACGAGCGGAACGTGTATCAGTATCTTGATACCTGTCAGGTTTTTTCAAATTATCCCTATTCCTGAGGTTATACCTCCTTTCAGAGGGCTCCTTTTGAGGAGACCTACCTCGGAATTGAGAACGTTTCTCGTTTGAATTTTGTTTATTAGTTTCCCACTTCTTTTTAGAAGATGTAGGAGTTTGTTTAATAGTCCTTCTCAGGACTTTCAGATAGTTTTGGCTTCAATGGTCTTCCCCCCAAACTATCTCTGCCTAATTCTGCATAAGATTGTTCTATTATTCTGGGTAGTTCTGTTTGATGTTCTGTAACATCGAATTCCCTTAATCGTTGGCGGATCGCCACTGCTGCTGCCTCCCTTTAATATTAGATAATATTATTGTTGAGACCTGGTCGAAATTTTTCAGTAATTTCATACCTAAATTCAGAGCAGGCTCTGCCCCGTATTCATTTTGAATTTGTTTCAGGACATCAGGTATTACTGCAATTGACGGAATACCATGTGTTTTAGTATAGATGGCAGCAAAGACTGAGCCCCAAGTGGTACAGTCTTCCAGTTGTGGTGTGATCCCCATTGGTAAACAGATTGTTAGTATTCTGTGTTTCTCATAAGGGCTAGTATTTGGAAATACTGCTTCGATTTGAGTAATTTTTTGAGCTATCCAGAATGGAATTTGCTCACGTTTTGTGGGCATTTTACCCATGACTACGTATAGAGTCTGTGGTGTAATTTTTAGTGTACTCCCCTGTTGAGGAGCTTGATTTGGAATTGTTAATGGTGGTTGGACTGTGAAAGTTCGCATGACATATTGGACTAATTGTCTGTAAATTTTTATTAACTCTGTAAGTTGAGTAAGTAGTTCTTCGTCTGACATTTCTTCGATGTCAGGATGAGGTGTGTAGCCGGCTAGAATCGGCCATGTTGCTCCTGGTCTACCTAGTGGACCGAGCCTGGTAATGTTTTTGTGATGTTTTCGGGCGCCTTTAAACCAGAGCTGAAGCTCCTGGTATGTTAGTGAAATTTCAATATCCTCGAAAGGAATATATTCCTCTGGTGGTTCATCTTCTTTGTAGAAGTGAAACAGTCTTGTTACTGAATTTGATTCAGGAAATATTACCCATGAATAGAATACCTCTGTCTGAAAGGATTCGTGTGCCTCTATCACGAAAACTGCTCTACCTCCTCTTGGTGGTAGGCCATGTTTTATAAGTTTTAGAGTGATGGCTCTTCTTAAGTTTGGATTGATGTCTATGACACCCTCCTCGGTTCCTTCTGAACCTGTGATGTTATAAGCTGTTAAAGCTGGGTGACCCGTAACTTCGTCGTTGTAGGAGTCAGGTATTTTGTTTTTTGAAAAATGTAGAACAAGTTTCAAGGAAACAAAAAGATAAGGTGCACAATATTTTGGAACACTGTTTCCTTCAACGTTGAACAAACCAAACCACTACTATATAGGGTGCTTCCCTATTTAGTTATGGCGGATATTTAGCCCTACCCACTCCAGACGTCTTATGGAGTATGTGAGTAGGGGTCTCTGAGAAAAGCACGAATGAGTTACTCAGTATCTAACGTTAAATTACTGCCTTACCAAACCGTTGGGCGCCATGTAGTGTAGTTCCTATTTCCCTAATAGGCTCTGCGCATTGGAATAATATACACTATTGGTTTGACATAGGACTAAGGTCGGTATGTCCCTATCGAGTATATTAAACTTAATTACTTGTGCCAGCTAGCTCAGAGGCCACTAGAAACTCCTTGAAAACAAGAAGGGAGTAGTTTCTGGCAACCGAAAAACATGACTACTTTGTTTCCCTTTAGAAGCGGAACATGTCTCAGAATCGTGGAAACAATAGATAACAGTTTCACTCATTCAATTGTGCATGCTTAGTTTCTACAGAGTTACACAGAAAGGAAAGACGGGCGTTTCAATAAAAGGGTTTTATTGAACAGTCTTGTTTCTCGTGTAAGAGATATGTGCTGTTATGATCACAAGACAGTATGCAAGATAAATAATGTACAGCGTAAGCAGTAGAAATAAATAATACTGCGCTAGCATTATCTTTTAGCATATATTCATGTACATAAATAACATGAGCTAAAAATGCGAGTACTCATACGATGCGTCTCTAAGCTAGTTCTACCCCAATGTACCTAACCTAGTCTAGGTGTAGGGAAAGGTAGAAGTAGGTGGAGTATTCTCTAGTCTGGTATACTAAGAGTATGTTAAGTATAGTATGCCAAGTATGGTATGTATGCCAAGAGTCCCTCTAGGTTCTAGTCAGCTCCATACCTTGAGAATGAGAGAGGTGGGAATCTCTTGCCGGATCTGGAACTCTAACATCCCGCGAAGGGAGTCAGAACACTGGAAGCTGGATTCGTCTGCGTGCAGGAATGACAGTGTCTTCTCAGTGCGTCAGGCCGGGATACGGGCTCCTCTGAAGTCGAGGTCTCCTCTAACTTGCTTGGGCAAGGGAAGGTATATTTATACCTGGTAGGTGTCTTGGAATGTTAGCATTGACGTGAAGTCGGACAGAGGAAGTCGTCCGGAATGAACCCTTAAGGTATAATGGTTCATACATACTAGATGAGTTCTTGGAGAAATCAATAGTCCTGTGCTAGGGGAACTCCCGAAGCTTAAGGGTCTGGTTTCTAAGAACTCGTTGTGACGTTAGGGTGGACGGATGTCGGTGACCATGCCTGTATTTGGAGTGCACGGTTAATGCCTAAATAAGGACAGGGATTCTATGCCTATATAAGGGCAATGCGAATTGTGCCTATATAAGGACATGATTCAGGAAAACCTATATACGGACCCCTAAAGCGGAATACAACAGGACCTCAGATCAATAAGCTCCGATGAAATAGCTTCCCACTGTAAATCGGCCCTCTCCTCCCTAGCTGACGTGGCCGAAGTGCAGTTACTCATTGACTCCTACAATTCGACCATCTCCAACATCATGGATGACTTCGCTCCAATCCAACAAAAAAATGCCTCAACAAAATTATCCAAACGCTGGTATAATGACAATTTAAACATGGAACGCCGCAACCTGAGATCACTCGAACGTTCCTGGCGATCCAATCCCTCTGTGGACCAACTAAAACTCCTTAGAGAGGCTAGGAGCCTTTACAACAAACCAATTAAGAGCGCGAAGGCTGACTATTTCAGACACCAACTGGATCAAGCGGCAAACCTCCCCAAGAAACTCTTCGAATTGGTCAAACAGCAATCCGTTGTAGGTCCAAACCACTCTGATCCTGGTGGCAGCTCTCCGTCCTGCGATGAACTTGCTGCTTTCTTCACTGAGAAAGCAAGACTTATCACCATTGACCTCGCCTCTAAGAAGGCTCTATTGCCTTCCTCCAGTGACAGATCACCTCTTGACCTCTGTGAAAAACGCAGTTCTACTAACCTGAACATCAAGAACAATGCGTCCTGGAGCATCTTTACCCCATTTCGTGAAAAAGACATCACCAAGATCCTTCATAACATAAACCCATCCAACCACTTCAATGATCCGTTGCCCCCGGCCATCTTCAAAGAAATCAAGAATGTTCTCATCCCCACCTGGACAAGGATTGTAAACGCTTCACTCTCTCAAGGCACGATCCCCGATTGCCTAAAGGCAGCTCAGGTTTCACCTATACTGAAAAACCCAACGCAGACAAAGCTGATCTCAATAACTTCCGTCCTATCTCCAACATTCCCACCCTAGCGAAACTCATTGAAAAATGCGTTCAATCCCAACTTTGTGCTCACATAGAGGAGTACCAACTCCTTGACCAGCATCAATCTGGCTTTCGGAAGGGGCACAGCACCGAATCGGCGCTCATTGACGTTATGGATGACATTTTAAAAATGCTTGACCAAAACGAATCTTGCCTCCTGATCCTCCTAGACCTTTCCTCAGCGTTCCACACGATTAATCATGACAATCTCCTTTCCATTCTGGAAAACAGGATGGGTTTTTCTGGTCAGGTGCTACAATGGTTCTCGTCCTTCCTCCATCACAGATCTCAAAGGGTCAAGGCAAACCACTCTCTCTCCCAGCCCTCTCCAGTTCAAATGGGGGTTCCCCAAGGGTCCGCCCTATCTCCTATCCTCTTCAACCTGTTCTTGGAACCATTAGCTAACTCTTTAAACTCCACGGACACTCTTTCATATGTATGCGGACAATACGCAAATCTATGTGAAAATCTCTTCCCCGGAAAATTTCATTTCTCTCAACACGACCCTATCCTCTACTCAAAACTGGTTAACTGAGAACCATCTCCTGCTCAACACCTCCAAAACGGAATTCATGGTCATCTCCTCTCCGAACCACACCCCCAAGCTTGACCTTTGGTTGAATCACCGCACTGCCTCCAACTGCACTCCTCTTATCATAGACTCAGCCAAATCGCTCGGAGTCACCCTGGACAAGCACATGAACATGAAAAATGACATCAGTAAGGTCTGCAAGGGAGCAAATCACATGATGAGGACACTCGGGAAGATCAAACCTTTTCTTCCACAAAACGATTTCAAGCAGGTGGTCCAAGCGCTTGTCCTGCCGAGGCTTGACTACGGCAGCGCGACCCTCTGCGGCCTACCCAAATACATTCTGGCTCCTCTAAGAGTATCGCTGAACTCCGCCTCTAGACTGGTTACAGGCTCAAAGCGAAATGAGCACATATCCCCAGTCCTAAAATCTCTCAAATGGCTGCCCTTTGAAGCTCGTATTCAGTTAAAGATTGCTGTTCTGACGCACAAAGCTCTTCAATTCTCCTAGGTACCTAGCGCAAAAACTTGAGCTTTTTTGTGGGGCAAGAGCCTCAAGGAGCGCCAATACTTTCCTCTTGAAACCACTCATCCTTAAGAAAAAGAGAACCTGTCACAGAGCCTTCTCCGGCGCCGCCCCAAAGATTTGGAACTCTCTTCCTCCAGAAGTACGCAGAATCTCGGCAACGACGGCGTTCAAATTGGAAGCCAAAAGATTCTTAATGAATAAATTCTTACCCTGATTGGGCAGGGCTCACCTACTCGAAGGCATTATTCCTACTTCCATTGTACCATCATCTGTTACTGCTCCTCTTTTCCATGCATAACGCTCCCCTCTGGGCCCGCGCAAACTTGTTTATTGTATGACCCTCCATGGTGCAACTGTACCTGAATTTGTAATAATTCCTGCTTGTTTTTTTTATTTTTTTTTTTTACTACTAGTTGACTTTGCATTTGTGTCCTTCCTTCCATCCTAATGTAAAGCGCTCTGATATCCCCCTGGTTCTTGTTCGGGCTATATAAAACTTTATAAATAAATAAAATACTGCCAGCGATGGATCTCACTGTAAGTGATGGACCAGTATTGTCTTCATATGATGGGGCCTTTAGCAAATCGGCGATCTTTGAAAGGTCTTTGATGGTCATGGTGAATGAAGTGTGTTCACCTGACTGTGTAGTGGGATGGAGGGTTCAAGATTAAGTATCATCAGTATGCTTCCTGATCATGTTGATTTGCTTGTTGTAGAACATGTTCATTGCTTTGCACTTCTCTGTACAGTTGAGTGAAAGGGTCCAATATATGCACTTCAAGCAGCCTCAGAGAGCTTAGTTAATGTTGGTGTTTGTGTTGATAATGTTGGTGTAGACATATGCCTTGAGCTCAGTGGTTGGTCTCCCATAGACTTCATGGTTTCTGAACATTTATATCTCTGGTGATTTGTGCAGTTCTGTTGGGAATACAGTGCAGTCTGGTTTTCCACTTAATGAAAAGCACAGCATTTTCAATTTGCATTGATAGAATTGGCTCGATTGCTTTTTAGGTATTAGTGTTAGCAGTTGGCAGTGCTGCGCTCCTAGTGGATAGACTTGGTGAATATTAACATAAATTCTCAGCAAGGGGATGATGAAACATGAGGACTTTTTTTTTTTTTTACCTTTGAACCACTGAAAAAACCTTCTTTATTTGCTTTCTAACTTTGCTAGAGCTTGTTCCGATCATTGCATAAGCGACCGCTTGCTCTGGACTTTGGATTCATAAACTGCGATTTGATATGTCGTTGAAACGATTTGTTTTGATGTGCAGGGTTAAAGTGGTGCTCACCACCCAACTACCGTCGGAAGGCTCATTTGGGCTCCGATACCAACTAGCTACAGGCTTATCAGGGCCTTGAATTACGGGTACGGTTTTATCGACACTATTGTCCTCGGATACCAACCGGCCACAGGCTTATTAGGGCCTTGAATGACGGGCACACCCCGCTAACGGCTACGGGTGAATCGATGCTAGTGGATCACGACTGATATTTCTGTCCTTTTCCCCCGTGGGTACTTGCATATGTAACACGGATGTACAATAACACTTGACTTGCTAGCAGGCTCTGAGGGTTAGAGTCCTGCTTAATAACAGTAACAATACAGATTTGCTGTAAGCACCAACACTGGGAGCCCAGTATTTGATGGGACTTCCTGCCTATAATTTTTCGGTTCGCTGGATATTCTTCCGTTCGTTTTTGCCTTGAAAAAGTCCATAGGACCAAACACGTGTCGGCTGCCAGTTTGTTGTATCACACTGCTAGAGGAAAAAAAAGTAAATCAGAAAATAAAGAGGAAAGGAAAACTTGGAATGGACTACTTTTGATTTTTGTTATGGTCATTGACCTACATACTTTATGGACTGCTTTTTGTGTGCCTCGGTAATTGTGCATCCAAAGTACTGCGAGGGTACTGAGTAGTGTCTGCATGTGCTGACCTCTTTGCTAAAGTAGTAAAAACATCTGCTATGCAGACTTTTGTGAATAGGTGTCTCGTTCTTGAATTGCAGCCTTTTGGGCACAGGTATTGCATTAAGTAGTTTTAATACAGTTGCAATAAGTGTAAATGTATGTGCCTTATGATTAAATTGTCTGTTGAAGATTTTGCTTGTGCCTGGTGAGGTGTGTGTGTGAGAGTAGTTTAAGTTGGCAGACTTAATTCCCAAAATGTCCCTTCTTAGCTTAGCTATATTAGACTTGTTCAAGTTGTTTATGTGCAATGAAGGAAGAGGGTGCAGAAAATACAGCTGCTTACTGCTGTTACAATGATAAATCAAGATTGTAAGTTTGAAGTACAAAAAAATATCCAGCATCTCAAGAGTGTCCATAGGTCAATGAATATATTGTTTTCTGTCATACAGCTGACCTTTTTTCTGCATGTAAGTAGAATGTCTGGTCTGCATCACCCTTGTCTTGTCTTACAGGTATGCTAGATGATCCATTTATCATTCTGCAATTTTAATTTCCAGAGCTCCATATCATATGTATAGTTATATAAACATAATGCAAAGTGTGTAACATTTTGAATTTATTTGGCTACTCTTAAATTGAAGAATCAGGTTTGTGAACTATTCAAAATAAGATGCTGTTCTCTTAATCAGGTTTTGCTAATCTAAAAGGTTGCTCCATCAGAAAGTTCTTACATACAGGATTTTAGACAATATAATGACCTACACCCAGCAACATCTATTAATTAGCTAATCTCTGATTATTTTTTTTGTTTGAATCTGTTTATTGAATTGTTCATATTATTTTTGTTTTTCAATACAGGATAAAGTAATAACGAATAGCATAATATACATTCAATTACAGGACATTACATCATCAGTGAGGGATGATGTACATACGATTCGCGGTGACAGATTCATATTACAAAACCAATGTTGGAACAAGATCAACAATAATGCAAAAACATAAGACTCAACACGCTTCAATGTCTCCCTCCCCAATGTCACCGCCCATCACAATCAGCTAACCTCTGATTTATAGAGATGGCCACAGGAATTTGAAACTTTCGGGATGGTGCAGCTTGACTCGATTGCCTCTGCAGTACATCTAATTGAGGAGATTTTTTAAATCTGTTTAAGCCCTTTGTCGAATCCGATGAATGCATAGCCGCAACCATTTGTGGCTGTATTTCTTTGTGCACCGTGTATTATCTTTTGTTTGGTTCTGCTGCTTCCAAATTCATTTTGCTTTAATCGCATTTATTTCTTTTATTGCATTATTAAAACGTGTGTGATTAGCAATACAAGAAAAAACACAATTGGCCCAATCCATAATGCTTTTGCGACTGCACCTCAATTCCATGTGTAAGCCAGGATTAAGCCAAGAGGATTCCTGGCTTACTCCTGCAATTCATGAGTAAACTTGGAGCACTGCAAGAGTAATTCACAACCACAAATACACCAATTTTTGTGAATGAGTCCAATTGTTTTCCAAAGCAATACATTTTGACGTTGTATAATGAGTCATTTCAGTCAATAAACATTTTATATTCATACATAGAATTCCAGATCCTCTTTCTTTAGAAACGTAAACCTTTTTATATTATTAAATCTGATAGACATCTAGCCGCAGATTCCTTAACTTAGAATATCCCCAGGCGTCAGACTGGATCTGGAGAATTTTTCTCAGCAGCACCTCTGCGTGCCGGGGGCGACGCCGCATGGCTCCGCCCTGACGTCATCCACGGCGTCAGTGGAGCCATATAAGTCCCTCCCGGCGCGCTGACGTCAGTTTCCTTCTTTTCTACGTCCCAACGCGGATCCAGGAGAAGCGGTTCCTCTGGCCTGTTTTGTTTCAGGCCTTCTCGACGCCTTACGCGTCCGGGAACAGTGTGCGATGCCTTCGGGCTTCAAGTCGTGCGAGACCTGAACAGGGCAGATGTCAGCGACGGATCCGCATGGGATCTGTATGTGGTGCTTGGGAGAGAACCACGACTCGACGAGTGCGACGCCTGCCGGCAGCTGAAGCCGAAGTCTCTGCGGGAGCGCCGGATGAAGTTGCTGACCGCCCGAATGTCCCGTTCGGAGTCTTCGCGACGCCGGTCTCCATCTCGAGCTGGGGCTCCTGTTCGGATCCGGTCAGAGTCGTTCCAACGGACGTCGTTCACCTGACGCAGGTACGCGCAAACACAAGTCACGGAGGTCGTCGGTCTCGCATAAACGTGACGGCGGGGCCCGCTGCTCCTGGTCTTTCCCAGACACGGGCGCCCAAGAGTCGGTCCTCTCCTACTCACCATTTCCTGCTGTTGGGGCGACTCGAGCCCAGATGGAAGCCTATTCTCAGGCTCTTCAGTCCATCTTTGGGACACCCCCTCTCCCTGGCGTGCCTTTGGGCCCCATAGAGGGGGTAGGGACTCAGGTCGGGTCTTCGCCAGCGGGTTCGCCCTCGGCGCCGATCGAGTGCCCTGACTCCGGTTCCGGAGTCGCTGCGACGTCGGGACACGGCCCCGAAGGGGTTCCATGTCGCACGTCAAGCCCTCCTGTGACGTCTCCGCATAGTCCTGTGGGGCTCCCTGCGCCGACGCCGGATGCGGCTGCAGCACGGTGCTTGACTCCGAGTCGACACTGTTCTTCTCCACCGTTTCCCGTCCCAGTGGAGGTCGAGTCGGCGCCGGTCCGACGAGTCCCCTTCGGTGGTCGTCGACGTCGGTATGACATCGTCTCGGCATCGGTCGATGCCAGTGCCGGCACCTGTTGTTCCTCTGTCGGGTGAGGATGAGGCCACTGAGGGTTCCCCGCACCCAGGGCTGTTGCGGTGCTCTTCGGAGCAGGTACCCATAGGCCAATGGACCATTGATCGACATCGGGCTGCTGCTCCTCTGCTGTCTGGTGGACGGGTTAGCCTCCAACCGTCCCCTACAGATGGTTTATTGTCGCCACCTAGACTGGCCACGTAGGCTAGTGCGGCGTTTGCGAGGGCTGTGCGCAGGGCTGCAGATATTTTACATATGCAGCCCCCCTCAGTCTCTTTGCCTTCTGATCCATTATTGGATCTACTCCATCAGGATGCCGTCGAGGTGGAGCCCTTGCTGCCTTTTGGCGGGTCGTTGTTTGACACCCTGCTTGGGAAGTGGGCGCGGCCCTCATCAGGGGACCCAGTGGATCGGGCTATCGCGCGTCGTCCTCGCCCGGCTCCGGATGACCCTGTCTGTTTATTCCTCCATCCTAGGGCTCAAGGACTGGTAGTCCAGGCGGCTTCTGCCTCGCTACCTTCCTCTCCTCCTCCGCTGTTTCCTCCCACTAGGGAGTCTCGCTGGTTGGAGTCATGTGGCCGTCATCTCTTTGCATCCACCAGTTCAGGGCTCCGTGCTCTCAACACATCTTGCGTGTTTGCCCGGGCTACTTTTGCCCTCTGGGACTCAGTTGAGCGTCTTCCATCTCTTCCAGAAGGTCCTCGTGCTGACCTGGATCGTCTGTTGCATGATGGCCGAGAAATGGCACCGTTTTCCATTCGATCAGCCATAGGCACCACGGATTCTGTGGGTCAGGCGATGGCCAGGTCAGTTGCTCTACGTCGCCATGCTTGGCTGCGCGATGGCAGTTTCCCTGAAAATGTTCAGGAGCGTCTTAGGGATCTGCCCTTTGATGGGGTTGCCCTTTTTGACAATCATGCTGACTCAGCGGTCCAACGTCTCATGTCTGAGCATCCTTGACTTGGTAGTTTCTAGTCCTTTGGCGGATTTTTCCTTTCATGTAAAAGCCGTGTTGTCTCTGTTTGTTCTGGTGTCCGTCGATGGGTTCATGACGTTAATTCCCAGACGATGTGTTCGGCCACTTGCCGTTTTTTTACCCTTTTGGTGCAGCTGGCCTGCTGGTTCTATTTTCCTTTCGTGTTCTCTGTCTGAGTTTTTCTCAAGAGGTGTCTCCCCTTGCTTAGGGGGATGAGACTTACCCTATGTGGGGTATCTGTTGGCTGTTGAGTTGTCCTTCCTTGCCGGGAAGCTTCGTAGGCTCCTGCGGAGTCTTTTTATGCGGGGTTGTCCTACGGATCAGACTGTGGTCTTTTCCTGCTATTGTGGGACACTATACCCCCCCTCCCTTTCTACCCCCTGGTGCGGCCCACAGGTAGGCGTCGCTTCCTTCTGATGCTTCTGCATTGTGGTCTACGGTTGGTCCGTAGTATTCCCCTGCATCAGTGGATGCTATCTTCTTCCAGGGGTTGTTGGGTTTCTGCCACGACTGGCTCACCCTGGTGTGTTCTTTCAGCTTCGCTAGGTCCTTTTTGTCTACATTGGCTGTCATTGCTGTTGGCAAGTGTCCTTTTGGGGCCTGTTGCTCTGTTCCGGCACAGTTCTTACGTGTTATATGCGGGCACGTCATGTGGGTACACCCATGTATATTCACTGTCACTGGGTGCCTGTGATATCCCTTGCGCCTTTGAATTTGCTGGTTTTCTACTTTTCACCCTTTGGGGTGAGGAAGTGCTTTGTTATTTTCTCGTGGCTTTGATCCTGTCTGGTTCTTGTCTATGGGCGGTGGAGTCCCCGCCAGGCATGTCACGCTGTACGTTGCCTGGTGCCCTACTTTCCTGTGCACTTCCCCGGCAGGGGTTCCCGTTCCTCTGCTCATTGCCGCGCAGGAGTTCAGATGTTTTCTGCTCTGCGCTTCTGCTCCTGTTGTCAGTGGATGTGCTCTCTTCACAGTCCTCACTGTCATTGTGCGGTCTTTGTATATTGCACTCTATACAATTTCCTGTTACTATGTACGTGTGGTGCTATCTCATTCTTCGTTCGTGTTGTGGTCGGTCTCTCCATCTGTCACGCCGGGGACCGGGGTTCCTCTCCGACAGGTAGCTGATGTTGCCTTACGTGTCTGGGCATTCTTTTGTCCTGCTGTGCTTTTCACCGGTACTGTTGGTACCTATGGTGTGGCCTTCTTTCTCTGGGCATGCTCTTCAAGCCCTTTTCCATTTTTTCATAGCTGTATAAATGCCTATATGTATATCTGTCTTGCGATCTACACACAACGAGAGGTCACGCCTACAAGGTTTTTCCTTGCTGCTGTATCTGAGGTATTTTGCCCCAACCTCTTTCTCTCTCTCCTTCTCTCCTTCTCGCTCTCTCTCTCTTTCTCATGAGAGCGACCCTTCTGTGTGTGTCCGACTTGCCGGGTCCCCTTCGCCGGTTGGCTGGTTGACTACCTGGTGATGCGTCTTTTTCTTTCTCTCTGCTGACGCATCCGTGCTGTTAATGCCACATTACATTGGTCATTCAATATATATGGTGTGGTTTTCACAGTACACACTGTCTGCTCATGTGTACTCCTGTCCTCCACATGCCTATATCTCCTGGTAGTCCTGTGTGTGTGTATGTATGTGTATATATATATATATATATATATATGTGTGTATATATATATGTGTATGTATATATATATATATATATACATACACCATAAGTTCATTAAAGCGATCACTCCGAGGTTGTGCAGGTAAATCAGAAGATGGTTTATTCCAGGTAACGCGTTTCGCTTGACCCGCAAGCTTGATCACAAGCGATCCACCGCATAGGGCGAGGGAAGACGGAAGGAGCAGAGAACGGTGTATATATATATATCTATATATATATATATATATATATATCTATATATATATATATATATATATCTCACACAAAGTCGAGGATCAAAGCATTAATGTCTGCACCAGTCCTAACGTCCCAAGCAGTAATATTGAGCGAAAAAAGGTGCAAATGGGCTTAGGACACAATCCCCTATGTCCCAAATAGAGAAACAAGAGAAAAACAAATCCCTTAATCACTCTAGAACAACATAAACACAATAGCCCTGCACTCTTCAAAAGGTTCAAGTATATATATAAAATATATTTAACCATGTCCATGTTATGAATTGTCTACAATGAATAGTAGTTTTCCCAGAATAAAAGAAGTCGATCAGATCTTGTCTTCTTAAGAATTATTCTTTATTCATGTTCTTTAAAATTCGAACAGCCTCTTTAAAATTCGAAACAGCCAACGCGTTTCGTCCTCAATCGGACTTCTTCAGGGCTACAAAGTGCACAAACAAACACTATTTACAATACTGAAGACAAACATTTAAAATATATTTTTTTTAAAAACCAGATCATTCTTAGAGCAACCATAAAATACGCATACTTTACACATATATTAACATTTGGGAAAACATACTTGCATTACATTGTTTTTTAGTTTAAAGCATTGGAATAGTGACTAAGTTTTAAACATATGTAAAGATTATAGCACTTTTGGATGTTATATACCCCTCAACACGAAGGAAGGAGACATCATAAATCTTCTGGGCACAGTATACCTGACCAAAATAAACTTCCATATTCAATTCTATTGAATACCATAACAATCCATAAAGACAGACAGTACACATACCTTAAAGGGTAAATGCGCTCGGTTCATTAAATTGTTTCCAGTTAGTAGAACCCAATAAGTCTATAGAAAAGATGGTATAAAAATACATAGATGTGTAAAGTTGTCACTACGATCCTTATAAGAAACAAATTATTATAAGTTTATTGTAGTTTTTTGAGAAAACAATCAATGGATCCTAATATGTTTGCTCAATGGAAATCCTATCATTCCCTAAGTCAACAGCAACCTAACCTTAGACTAGAGTCATATTATTATAAAAGACACCTCTGAACACCTAGCTAATATTGACTCTCTATTATAACATTTTGTATTATATCTACTATATAGCGAACGCATTAATCTCAGTACTTACTTGAAAGTTGTATGTGTTCAAACGACTGTATATTATCAGCTTAGTAACTCAGGAGTCAAAAAAAGTGTATCCTAAAAGAGTTTAATAAGACGGGACATATATAAGAAACACCATCTTAAGTTCCCTTTTTAAACATTAGTTAGATGAACAGTGTTAGTACTGCTCAAGTATTAATTTGATACATAAATAGTACGGCAAATGTCCTCGCTATTGCAAGTGAAGCCCCTAACGGGATTTGCCCTGGAGAGGAGAAGAAGAAAAGGAAAAACCCAAGATGCCCACTGTTTCTATATTGTACATTTATATCAAGAAGTGATATTAACACCAATATAATATATCCGTAAAAACTAATTGTTTATGCCGAAATGAGGAAAATATACTCATCCATGTAAAAAAATCTCGTAAATCTTTTTTATAGAAGCGAAAACCTAAAACAGTACATTAACGCTATATAATATTCACAAATTGAATATGACACGGTCCAAAAGCAACAGACGCCCAGACTAGAATCATTCCGGCGGCCATCTTAAAGCGTGAAAGATGTAGAGAAAACAGACAGTCATTCATTAATTTATCGCCAGCCAGAGCTATCTCATTGTTGGCAAAAAGGGTAGCATGGTCTAAATACTTATCTGGGCCGAAGCCCTCGATGGATTACTGTCATATAATTCGCTGTTAAAATATATTGACAAAGCCTTTATGTCAGTACAGCACGAACAGAGAATTCTATGGCGGCCATCTTTGTTAGATATTAAATACGTTTTAGCAGTCAAAAAAATCAATCATCAGATAGTTTATAATGAGAGCTAATAAAAATTCGAACCTTAACCACTGGTGACAATCTGCACAAAACCCACACTTTTTCAAAACATTCTTTTGATGGCGCTAGCAGATAATAAATTTGAATGTCATTATCTTTAAACGTTTTTTTCTTTATGTATATTTTTCATGACCTATGTTATAAATATACATTCATCAGTTTGATTTTGGATTTTTTTGTTTATTGGCAGACTAGCCAGCTCTAGTGCTTGCTCTAGTTGTCCGCAATACAGAAGTAGCTTTCCTAAGATGGCGCTGTTCTCTGTTCGCGCACGCGCCAACTTGCGTGCGACGCTTATTATAGGTGTAACGTTTATCCTTGTACGAAACTCGATTTTACGAACGCGTTATGCGCTCGTCTTGATTTTGGTTATAAAAATATACAGGGATGGGTGTCGTGCATACGCTTTATCGTGTACAAACTCAACAAGTCCATTGCAAGCATCCCACTAATAGCCACTTTAAGATGGCGCCTATTGTGAGATCGGATACGCGTCATCTAATGGCGCTACGCGTGGTAGCAGTGCGAGATAATTTGGATTAATTGGGTAATTATCCAATTAATGGAATGTTTAAAAACGCGCGGTTTCCGTGACCTTTGTGAAACCTTTTGAACCAGATGACCACATGATGACGAGCGTGAATATTTACTGTGAGTATAGTTCGAGGCTTGATGCACATAGCGATGATTAGGTAAAGGCACTGTGGGTTTTGTGCAGATTGTCAACAGTGGTTAAGGTTAAGGGTCGAATTTTTATTAGCTCTCATTATAAACTATCTGATGATTGATTTTTTTGACTGCTAAAACGTATTTAATATCTAACAAAGATGGCCGCCATAGAATTCTCTGTTCGTGCGGTACTGACATAAAGGCTTTGTCAATATATTTTAACAGCGAATTATATGACAGTAATCCATCGAGGGCTTCGGCCCAGATAAGTATTTAGACCATGCTACCCTTTTTGCCAACAATGAGATAGCTCTGGCTGGCGATAAATTAATGAATGACTGTCTGTTTTCTCTACATCTTTCACGCTTTAAGATGGCCGGCGGAATGATTCTAGTCTGGGCGTCTGTTGCTTTTGGACCGTGTCATATTCAATTTGTGAATATTATATAGCGTTAATGTACTGTTTTAGGTTTTCGCTTCTATAAAAAAGATTTACGAGATTTTTTTACATGGATGAGTATATTTTCCTCATTTCGGCATAAACAATTAGTTTTTACGGATATATTATATTGGTGTTAATATCACTTCTTGATATAAATGTACAATATAGAAACAGTGGGCATCTTGGGTTTTTCCTTTTCTTCTTCTCCTCTCCAGGGCAAATCCCGTTAGGGGCTTCACTTGCAATAGCGAGGACATTTGCCGTACTATTTATGTATCAAATTAATACTTGAGCAGTACTAACACTGTTCATCTAACTAATATTTAAAAAGGGAACTTAAGATGGTGTTCCTTATATATGTCCTGTCTTATTAAACTCTTTTAGGATACACTTTTTTGACTCCTGAGTTACTAAACTGATAATATACAGTCGTTTGAACACATACAACTTTCAAGTAAGTACTGAGATTAATGCGTCAGCTATATAGTAGAAATAATAATACAAAATGTTATAATAGAGAGTCAATATTAGCTAGGTGTTCAGAGGTGTCTTTTATAATAATATGACTCTAGTCTAAGGTTAGGTTGCTGTTGACTTAGGGAATGATAGGATTTCCATTGAGCAAACATATTAGGATCCATTGATTGTTTTCTCAAAAAACTACAATAAACTGTTATAATAATTTGTTTCTTATAAGGATGGTAGTGACAACTTTACACATCTATGTATTTTTATACCATCTTTTCTATAGACTTATTGGGTTC
Source organism: Calotriton arnoldi (assembly GCA_963921515.1). NCBI lineage: Eukaryota > Metazoa > Chordata > Amphibia > Caudata > Salamandridae > Calotriton > Calotriton arnoldi. Next base: position 476,249 of record CAWUFW010001577.1, read on the forward strand.
TACTAACTGGAAACAATTTAATGAACCGAGCGCGTTTACCCTTTAAGGTATGTGTACTGTCTGTCTTTATGGATTGTTATGGTATTCAATAGAATTGAATATGGAATTTTATTTTGATCAGGTATACTGTGCCCAGAAGATTTATGATGTCTCCTTCCTTCGTGTTGAGGGGTATATAACATCCAAAAGTGCTATAATCTTTACATATGTTTAAAACTTAGTCACTATTCCAATGCTTTAAACTAAACAACAATGTAATGCAAGTATGTTTTCCCAAATGTTAATATATGTGTAAAGTATGCGTATTTTATGGTTGCTCTAAGAATGATCTGGTTTTTAAAAAATATATATTTTAAATGTTTGTCTTCAGTATTGTAAATAGTGTTTGTTTGTACACTTTGTAGCCCTGAAGAAGTCCGATTAAGGACGAAACGTGTTGGCTGTTTCGAATTTTAAAGAGGCTGTTTCGAATTTTAAAGAACATGAATAAAGAATAATTCTTAACAAGACAAGATCTGATCGACTTCTTTTATTCTGGGAAAACTACTATTCATTGTAGACAATTCATAACATGGATAAATATATTTTATATGTATATACTTGAACCTTTTGAAGAGTGCAGGGCTATTGTGTTAATGTTGTTCTAGAGTGATTAAGGGATTTGCTTTTCTCTTGTTTCTCTATTTGGGACATAGGGGATTGTGTCCTAAGCCCATTTGCACCTTTTTCCGCTGAATATTACTGCTTGGGATGTTAGGACTGGTGCAGACATTAATGCTTTGATCCTCGACTTTGTGTGATATATATATATATATATATATATATATATATATATATATATATATATATACACATATATATATACACACACATATATACACACACACACACCGTTCTCTGCTCCTTCCGTCTACCCTCGCCCTATGCGGTGGATCGCTTGTGATCAAGCGAAACGCGTTACCTGGAATAAACCATCTTCTGATTTACCTGCACAACCTCTGAGTGATCGCTTTAATGAACTTATGGTGTGTACACACACACACACACAAACACTCACACTCACACTCCTCCCCCCCCCATCCCATATATTGAATGCCCAATGTAATGTGGCATTAACAGCACGGATGCGTCAGCAGAGAGAAAGAAAAAGACGCATCACCAGGTAGTCAACCGGCGAAGGGGACCCGGCAAGCCGGACACACACAGAAGGGTCGCTCTCATGAGAAGGAGAGAGAGAAAGAGGTTGGGGCAA